>CATIWC010001745.1:0-348156 GCA_948472305.1 Vicia faba
AAATAGGCAAGTGTTTTGGTTTTGCAAGTTTGATTCAAGTAACTAAGAGGTTATCTACTCCTAAATTTCTCAAAGATTATTGCTATGTTTTAACCCTTTTAACAAGTTTGTTCCACCATTGTATTTGGTGGACAATCTTATGTTAGGATGTGAAAGGGACGGGCGCGGGTCATCGTTTTAGACCATAATTGCAATGGTGCCAAGTATCTTTGGGCAATTTTCCTTAAGGGACTTGATCATTTATTTAGGCAACATTTTGAAAGCGTCATCGAGGGACTATGATCATTTGATTTGTGTTTTGTTTTGCCCAAAGAGACCTAACATGCAATATGACCCAATTTTGAAAGGCAACAAGTGGAATACCCTAGGGGGTGCAAGTGTGATTTGTGTTGTCCATTTTCATGCTTGTTTATCTTGAAATTAGGTCAAACTATTTTTGTTGTTTTTTCGCATACAAAACCCTAATTCTAACATGGTATAATTAGAAAGCAATAAAGTGCGAAAAATAAATTTACTAAGCTATGACAACACCATATATGAGAAGGGGGGTACAAATGTTCAAATGGGGATTTTGACAAAGAATTTAAACCTAACTATTACATCAATATTGAATTATTTACAAGATATTTATTTGCACAAATTAAATGAAATAAGAATAAATATGTAAGATGCAAAAATGGTTTTTGTATATATGAAAAAAAGTATTTTTATATGTCAAAATAAACAAAAATAAAATTGTTATTTTTTGGAGCATTTTCATGTTTAGGGCAAAACCCTAATTTTATTAAATAAAATGTATTATCTATTTATTATGTACAAATATTTATTTATATATATACAAAAATAAAAATGAAGTATATTTGTGAAAAAAAGGTATTTTTTATATTAAATATTAATAAAAATAAAAATGTGTATATTTTGTATTTTAACCTAAATATCCTAATATATATATATATATATTATATATATATATATATATATATATATATATATATATATATATATATATATATATATATATATATATATATATTATTATATATATATATATATATATATATATATATATATATATATATATATATATATATATATTTATATATATATATATATATATATATATATATTATATATATATATATATATATATATATATATATATATAATATATATATATATATTATATTATATAATAATAATATAATAATAATATTTAACATTTAATAAAAAAAGTATTTTTTTTTATATAAAATATTCTCAGAAGATAAAACAAAATAAAAATGAAAATAAAAGGTGTTTATATTATTTTAACATTTTTTAAACAAAACTATATCTATTTATTTATTTATGTTCAAAAACTAATCTAAACAAATAAATACCTAATAAATAGGAAAATGGTGAGAAAAATATTTTTTATATTTTTAATAACATAAGAAAAAATAAATAAGTCAAACCAAAAAAGAAAAAGTCAAAAAATCATTAAAATGAACAAAATGGGCTTAGGGGGTTCAGAAGTAAATGTATGGTGCAAATAAGAAAAACATTCCAGGCCCAGCCCAGAACCAGTCATCTTCAACCTCAGAACAAACTTTGTTCAAGAAAACGCGCGCTTCTTATCTCCCAATTCTTGGACTTTTAAGCAAAACTTTCAACATGAAAAGTGTACAGCATGAGAAGACGAATCCAGGGATATAAAAAAACTTGACTTAACTCTCTAAGATGAGGGAGAATTTCTTCTCCCCCAATTCCTGACCTAGTTTTTCATCAATGTTCAGACTCAAAATTCTCTAAGCATACATAATATAAATGAAATCTAATCATATGGGCATGTTCAGGGCTATGATTGTGACATGTTTCCTTCACAAACCTAAAGCTAACAATGCCTATACTAAGAGATAGAACCTCATGAATATACCTGTTCAGTTGGAATCGTGCCTTGCAATGGAGGAGCTTTCAGAGCAAGATGATGATTTGTACAGCTTCCTTGAAGTGTGAGTATGCTATTCCAAGTTCTACTTTGTCCTGAAACTTCTTGAATCGTGCTAGAGAACTTCAACTGCAAAAAAAGAAAAATGAAAATGGTGAAGTGGCCTGGGAGTGTTACAGGTCGTGTCTTAGGTTTTGGTTAGCTTGCATTGATGGTAGGGAAGGTGTGTGAAGAGCTTTTAGCAAGGAAGCATGAAAGGGATGAGAGTTGGAACTCAATCTGCAGAGGTTACTCTGTTTTGGCAGTTTGATGGTGATTTTGAGTTTGTGGAGGTATTGGAGGTCTTAGGGTCGTGCTTCAGCTTAGGATGAATGTTTGGAATGTGTTTGATAACTTTCTCTAAGGCTTGGTTGACTGATATGGAAGTTGGTACATGTTATGCTATCTTTCTTGAACTTTAAGCAAGCAATGGTCAAGTTGTATTCTAGACAGGTAGAGGACCCCTAAACATGCTGCAAAGCCTCTCCTTGATCAGTGTGATTAACTCATAAACTTGTGCCAATTAGATTTGATCTGTACTTCTTGGATTTGCATTATGACATAAAGCTTGCTTTTGCAAAAATGGCTATTTCACTTTTTCCATTTATGGCCTAATCTTGCATACAATGCTTGGATACACAAAATAAGACTTTGGCACAATGAGTATGCATTAAATTATTGAGTGTTGGATGGTTTAGAGGCCTGTAATGTAGCATAAACCAAGCTGACTTGAAAATGCATAAGTTATGAACATGGAAATTGGCCAATTCAAAAGTGAGTTTTTGCCATATTGTAAAATTCGATTCTCTCAAGTTATGAGGTTGTTTGATGAGTTCTTGGACATTTTGGAAAGCTTGGAATGTGCACTACAATCCATATTTAAAGTGAAAATTGAAATTCCAAGTGGAAGTGTATGAAAAATGGTCTTGAAGTTAGGTAAAAAACTTGCCTAAAAAGGTCAAATTTTCACTAAGTTAAGAATGGTTTGGTACCCTTGTTCCAAAAATTGTAACTTGAGATACAAGCTTCTTTTGGGAAAACTTTGTGAATCAAAGTTGTAGATTATGCAATAGGCTACAACTTTCATGTTTTGACTTTTGCTTGAATCCAAATGAATCTTGGTGAGAAAGTGGGGCAAAGTTGGGAAAAAATTAGGGTTTTTCATAACTTAGAAAAATTCTAAGTTATGAAAAATTCTCATTTCAAACCCTAATTTGCAATTTTTGATTTCTTGGTGAACAAGTTTCATGATTTGGCATGTTTTGATGAAAAATGAATCTTGACTCTTGATTTTGACCAAAAAGTCAAAGTTTGACTTTTCAGTGTACAGTCAAAATTGATCAATTGACTAGGAAATTCAACTGTCAATCTTGTGTACTTGGGATCTTTTGACCTTGTTGAGCATGTCAAGATAATTCCATGGTGTCCTTGAGTCCATATGTGAGCTTGGTTTTCCATTGGCTAGGTCAAACAGTCAAAAATTGCCTTTGTGCAGTCAAAACCCTAAAAATGACCATTTTGCCCTTTTGGTGATCTGATCAAATTTCTTGTAGAATTGTGATCCAAACTTAATCAAATGGTCCATGTGAGTTCATAATGTTGATGTGGGTCAATTTTCATGAGATTTGACTGTCAATTGGCCACAATTGACTTTTTCCCCAATACAGTTGATTTCTAGGTCAACTGTCCAATTGACTGGGCAAAATTTGGAATCAAGACTTGAAACTTGGTATGGATAACCTTGGGAGTCCAACATGAAGTATGAAAGTCATCTTAGGCATTTTAGGTCAAAAAATCTTTGTGCAACCACAAACCCTAATTTGGGTCAACAGTGCAATGAGAAGTCTTGAGCAGAGGAAACCCTAACTGGATCTTGATCTTCAAGGGTCTTGTGATGAGAAAATGTTGAGGAAATGGTAGGGCAAATTTTGGGGTACAACAGTTGCCCATGTTCAATCTTCTTGAACCTGAAGAGTTAGATTGGCAAGTTTGCCTTTCGTGACTCGAGGGTAAAAGGAGATTGGACACTAGAGTGCCCGGAAATTTGCACTCGCATGTTGAAGTATCAGCAATATGATGTCAGGAATGGGCTTACAGATGCCATTTGGAAAGATGGTGGATAGGGAGATGGGCTTATAGATGCCATCTGGAGATGCGACGGAACTTTGTCGGGAATGGGCTTATAGATGCCATTTGGAAGTGTTGATCGCATAAGAGATTCCTTAGCGAGAACTTGTGTTTTTGAGAAAGACAAATGTTTTCCTGGCTTGTTACAGGTGTTTGATCTTCAATCTCCTCATGCAGATATGCCCTGGCTAGATACAGGTGTCGAATCTACAATCGGTTGCTCACAGATATGCCTTGGCTGGATACAGGAATCGAATCTGGAAATAATCGTCAACAGATATGCCCTGGCTGGATACAGGAATCGAATCTTCGAACTCTTCAGACGTGCCCTGGCTAGATACAGGAATCGAGTCTAGAAATGTAGTCAACAGATATGCCCTGGCTGGATACAGGAGTCGAATCTGGAATCGTGATAGCTGATAGATATGCCCTGGCTGGATACAGGAATCGAATCTTTGAACTCTTCAGACGTGCCCTGGCTAGATACAGGAACCGAGTCTGGAAATGTGGTTAACAGATATGCCATGGCTGGATACAGGAGTCGAATCTGGAATTTGTTGTAGTTGACAGATGTGCCCTGGCTGGATACAGGAGTCGAATCTTCAAACTCTTCAGACGTGCCCTAGCTAGATACAGGAATCGAGTCTGGAAACTGATCACTCACAGATGTGCCCTGGCTAGATACAGGTATCGAATCTGGAATTGTGATAGTTGATAGACATGTCTTTGGGATTGTCTTTTTTTTTCTAAAAAGGAAAAACATAAGTTGTATGCAATGTCATGATGTATGATATGCATGATGTCATGATGTTTAACATGAGATAGTGTTGTATGCACTTTATCACGTATGTAAGCAAGATGTATGAAAATGTGAAATGTTTATGAATGTATTTTCGTCTTAGGAAAATAAATCCTTGACAATCGGCCGGGGAATCGCTCTGTGGAAGAGATACTTTGCCGAAGTTTTGATGAGAGGCCTGCTGAGGACTTCAATGATGGATTCCGCTAGGGATAATGATGATAAACTCCGCTGGGGAATACCAAAGATAAACTCCACTGGGGATTGAAAGAACTTTGCCGGAGGCGATCTTCCGTGGCAATTAGCTGAGGATAACCCAATTATAAGCCCTTGTGAGGAATAACTTTGAATAAAGCTCGGGAGAAGACGTCCGTATTCCGCAGGGAACAAGCTTCCAGAATCTACTGAGGATAAGCTTTAAGACCTGCTGGGGATAAGAATTCCACTTTCCTGGGGAAACTTTTTGGAATTGCACTGGGGTACTGATATTCTGTCGGGGAACCATCTTAGGTCAAGACTGTCGGGGACGCTTGCTAATGAATGCCTATACTCCACTGGGGAAAGTATTGCTGAATCTTGTCTTACTCTGCGGGGAGTTGAGATGATTTGGTCACATTCTTCAGTCGAATCTACCTTGGTATCTTGGCGGACAAAGCAACCAGACTGCATCAGATAATTTCACATTGCCCCTGTTTCTGATGTCACATGTAATTAGTCTTTTGTTTCATATGCAAATATTTATGAATCAGCAATTTAATGTCAAATGCATATATCAAAAATGAACATTGGACGTTCTTCGCACGATAAAACAGAAAAAGGAAAAACAATGGCAATTTGTATGGACAAGTGAATTTGTATTGATTTGAATTTTGCCTGTGAATAGGCGTTTTTGTACAAGAGGTTGACATCCTAGTAAGAGAATGCCGCCGAATAACATAGAATTTACAATTTTGAAAAGGAAACAAAACAGCTATGTGATCAATCCCACTGGGTTCCAGCTCCGCTATCGCCTTTATGTCTTCAAGCGTCTCATCACTTTGCTGCCTAGTTGAAGATGAAGCTGATTGGTCGATGTCGAAGTCTGAGCCAGATAGTTGATGCCGAATTCCGGATGCGAAGTGATCCAACGAGACATAGTGTTACGCTTTATCCCTAACTTTTGCCTGGACCGCCCTTTCGGGTTTTCAGTCCACCGGGATACCCATTTTTGCCCAAGCCTCCTTTTCAGGTTTTCGACTTGCCGGGTGTACAGATTTTTTTTCCATTTCATCCCTTATTTTTGCCCGAACCCTTTTGGTTCGCCGAGAAGCCCTTATTTTTGCCTAGGTATGTCAACCTAGCGGGTCTTTTATTCATGCGTAGTATCTTTTTACTATGTCTGCATTGGCGGGGTGAGGAAGGTCGTCACCATCCATGGTGGTTAGGATCATGGCTCCTCCTGAGAACACATGTTTAACCACAAATGGCCCTTCGTATGTAGGGGTCCATTTCCCCGGGGATCACTTTGAGGAAGGATGATACGTTTGATTACCAGGTCCCCAACTTGATACTCTTGTGGTCTGACTCTCTTGTTAAATGCCCTAATCATCCGTTTTTGGTACGTCTGACCATGACAGATAGCGGTGAGCCTCTTTTCATCAATTAGGTTTAATTGATCAAGTCGAGTCTGGATCCAGTCATCTTCACTCAGATCTGCATCCTTCATTATTCAGAGAGAGGGTATCTGGACTTCAATTGGCAAGACTGCCTCCATGCCATAGACCAAGGAGAAAGGAGTTGCCCCGGTTGACGTCCTTGCTGAGGTACGGTACCCATGAAGAGCAAACGGTGACATCTCGTGCCAATCTTTATAGGTCACTGTCATCTTCTGCACAATTTTCTTGATATTCTTATTAGCTGCTTCTACAGCTCCATTCATCTTCGGCCGGTAAGGAGAAGAGTTATGGTGCTGTATTTTGAATTGTTCGCAGAGTTCAGTGATCATCTTGTTATTGAGATTGGTACCATTCTCCGTAATGATTCTTTCCGGGATGCCGTACCGACAGATCAGATTATGCCGGATGAAACGTGCCACGACACTCTTGGTTACCGTTTCGTAGGAAGCTGCCTCAACCCACTTCGTGAAGTAATCGATTGCCACCAAGATGAAGCGATGCCCGTTGGATGCCGTCGGTCGGATCTCACTGATCATATCAATGCCCCACATTGCAAAAGGCCAAGGTGCCGTCAGGACGTTCAGAGGAACTGGAGGAATATGCACCTTGTCAGCATAGATCTGGCATTTATGACAAGTTCGAGAGTGTTGGTAACAATCGGCTTCCATTGTGGACCAGAAATATCCTGTCCTAAGGATTTTCTTTGCCATGGTGTGTCCACTGGAATGTGTTCCGAATGTACCTTCATGCAGTTCTATCATGATCTTCTCCGCTTCAGCCTTATCCACACAACGCAGTAGAGTTGAATCATGATTCTGTTTGTAGAGAATGCCGTTGCTGAGGAAGAATTTTTCCGCAAATCTCCTCATGAACTTCTTGTCATTGACAGATGCACCTTCAGGGTATTCCTGAGCTTCCAAGTACCTCTTCACCTCATGATACCAGGGTTTTTCAGTCACCTTTTCGGCCTCAAGATCGCAGCAGTATGCCGGTTCGTCCAACTTCCAGATAATGATCTGGGGAGCCTCATTGTCCCATTTAACTTTGAACATTGAAGACATCGTAGCTAGTGCGTCCGCTAGCTGATTCTCCTCTCTTGGGAAGTGCTCAAAAGTTATTTCTTCAAAGTGGGGAAGCAAGGTCAACACATACTCCTTGTAAGGAATAAGATTTAGGTGTTTCGTATCCCACTCGCCTTTGATCTGATTGATCACGAGAGCGGAATCTCCGAAGACACTCAGAAATTTGATCCTTAAGTCGATTGCAGCTTGTAGACCCATGATACATGCCTCATATTCTGCCATGTTGTTGGTGCAGTTGAAACATAATCGGGCGGTGAGTGGAGTATGAGTTCCTTTGGGAGATATGATTACAGCGCCGACGCCGTTACCCAAAGCATTGGAGGCTCCGTCAAAATGCATAGACCATCGGGATCCTTCCTCAGGTCCTTCATCCGGTCCAGGTACTTCACAGTCAGTTACTACCATGATATCCTCGTCCGGAAAATCAAAGTTCAATGATTGGTAATCGTCCACAGGTTGGTGTGCCAAATGATCTGCCAGTACACTTCCCTTGATTGCTTTTTGAGTTGTATACTGGATATCATATTCTGTCAAGATCATTTGCCATCTCGCTATTCTTCCAGACAGAGCAGGCTTTTCAAATATGTACTTGATGGGATCCATCTTTGAAATCAATAAAGTGGTGTGAGTCAGCATATACTGTCTCAGCCGGCGAGCAGCCCATACCAGAGCGCAGCAAGTTTTCTCGAGCAGTGAGTAACGAGACTCACAGTCGGTAAACTTTTTGCTCAAGTAATAAATAGCGTGCTCTTTTCGGCCAGACTCGTCATGCTGCCCCAGCACACACCCGATTGAATTGTCAAGCACAGTCAAGTATAGTATCAGAGGTCTTCCTTCCACTGGTGGCATAAGAATGGGTGGCTCTTGGAGATATTCCTTTATCTTTTCAAAAGCGGCCTGACATTCATCGTTCCAATGTACTACCTGATCTTTCTTCAGTAATTTGAAGATTGGCTCACAGGTAGCAGTTAGGTGTGAGATGAATCGGGCTATGTAATTCAGTCGTCCCAGGAAGCCTCTGACTTCTTTCTCTATCTTTGGAGTTTGCATATCTTGTATGGATTTTACCTTGGCAGGGTCCACCTGAATACCTTTATCACTTACAATGAAACCTAGCAATTTTCCGGACCTCACCCCAAAGGTGCATTTGTTGGGATTCAACCTCAGCTTGTATAACTTCAATCGGTCAAACAGCTTCCTCAGATGATCAAGGTGCTCCTCCTCAGTTTGGGACCTTGCAATCATGTCATCAACATATACCTCAATCTCATGATGGATCATATCATGAAATAAAGCAACCATGGCACGTTGATAGGTTGCCCCAGCGTTTTTTAACCCGAATGGCATGACCTTGTAACAGAAGGTGCCCCACTGAGTCACAAAGGTAGTCTTTTCCATATCTTCCGGAGCCATCTTGATCTGATTATACCCTGAAAAACCATCCATGAAGGAGAACACCTTGTGTTGAGCAGTATTGTCAACAAGAACGTCGATGTGAGGTAGGGGGAAATCATCCTTGGGGCTGGCCCTGTTCAAATCCCTGTAGTCGACACACATTCTGACTTTTCCGTCCTTCTTTGGCACTGGCACCACGTTGGCAACCCATTGAGGATAAGAAGTTACTGCTAGAAACCCGGCATCGAATTGCTTCATAACCTCAACCTTGATCTTTTCGGACATCTATGGGCGCATGCGGCGGACCTTTTGCTTTACCGGAGGGCAGTCTTCCTTGGTTGGCAGGTGATGAACTACAATGTCGGCATCCAAACCAGGCATGTCTTCATAGGACCAAGCAAAGATCTCCATGTAATCATGTAGCATCTGGATCAATCGTTACTTCACGCTGAGCTCTAGATTAGCCCCAATCTTGACTTCTTTCCTATCTGTCTCAGTACCCAGGTTAACTGTTTCCACCGGCTCTTCATGTGGTTGAATAGCCCTCTCTTCCTGGAGTAGCAGTCTTGCGAGTTCACCAGGCACTTCGCAATCATCTTCACCTTCGTCTTCGGCCAAGTTGATCGGATTCTCAAAGTCATAACTGGTGGTAGCAGAGCTGTTGCCAGTGAGATCCAGAGTGGATTGAAACCTGTATAAGTGAGTGTGTGTAAATATAGCTGTTTTGCAATATATAACACAGAAAAAGAGAACAAGATTTGAAATGCAGCAAACATCCAATGTTTTGATTGATGATATATGGAAATGTCATACAAAAAGCCCTCACAAATGGAGCTACGATGCCCCGGGTAGGACACCGAGCCAACAAAGTTTTAACATATTGTTTGTTACAAATTGGAAATCAAAAGAATTAATTACTGCGTGACAAATGTGATAGGTGTAAAATCCTTTGCCGTCCAGTTGCTTGGTCCGTTGCTGGTGGTTGGATAGATCCAACTGTCGAACTCTGCTTCCTCTACATCCTCCTCGATAGCATTCACCCTTGGACTGGTGATAAACATTGGAGCCTTTCTGATCTTTTCCTTGCGCACAGCCCTCTGAGCCTCTGCAGTAAAGCCCAGCCCAAACTTGTCGTTCTTTTGAGTGAAGTCAGGAAGCTGGCCCCAGTTTTCACAATTGCCTTTCTCGATCACAGCCCAGGCATCCTTCAAGGATGCCATCTTCAACGGAAAGTCTTCCTCAACCACTGCTTCAGCCGATGCCAACGTTGGAGGTACCTCCTCAAAATGTTGAAAGGGGGTTTCAATAAACTCCCTGTCCATCTCGATATACCAGAATGAATTCAAGTGACTAACCATGTATTCCTCCTCACCCTGCACAGTAACAATCTTCCCTTTGACAGGGTATTTGAGCTTTTGGTTTAGAGTGGATGTTACTGCCCCATCTTTGTGAATCCAGGGTCGACCCAACAAGCAGGAGTAAGATGGACGAATATCCATTACATAGAACGTTGAGTCGAAGACTTGGGAACCCACACGAATAGGGATGTCCACTTCACCGTGCACCATCCTCTTAGAACCGTCGAAGGCTCTAACAATGATGTTACTAGGCTTCAATTCCAGGCCCTCACAATCCAAGCGATCCAATGCCTTTTTGGGCAAAACATTCAGGGAAGAACCGGTATCCACCAATAAGTGTGCGAGAGTATTGCCCCTGTACTCTATAGAGACGTGCAGGGCATCATTGTGATTTTTCCCTTTGGCGGTGAGGTCAGCATCTGAGAACCCCAATCCATTGTCAGCTGTCAAATTAGCCACACAGTCAGTGAATTGATCTACAGAGGTCTCTTGCGGCACATGGGCCGTTTTCAGAAATGAAATCAGGGCTTTTGCATGGGCCTCTGAGCATAGCAGCAATGATAGCATAGAGATTTTGGAGGGGGTATGCCCCAACTGTTCAACAACATTGAAGTCACTCTTTTTGATGATTTTAAGAATTTCCTCCATTTCTTGCTGGGAGGCTTCCACAGCAGTCTTTTTTGGTGCCTCCGTCCTGGCAGGCAAGTCGGTAGCAACTTCTTTGCCCCGAGTATCAGAGGACTCGGCGACAGTAGTAGGCACAGGAACTTGATTCGGAACATGCACACTTGCGGGTGTGATGGTGAGAGGTTTTCGGATAACTGGCGGTGCAATGTCAGGCGAGAAGAGCCTGCCACTGCGGGTAATCTTGGCGGGACCAGTGATGTTACTGATACTAGTATTGGTGTTGAACTCCTGCTTCACCCCAAGCACATACACGTCGGCCCCATAATGCCATGGGACCGCTTTATCAGACTCATAGGGGAGAGGCCCCGGAACAGTAATAGTAATGGGTGCAACAGACAAAATTTGGACTGGCTTCCTCGGAGGAGCTTTGGTAGGATTGTAAATTGTGACAACATATATTTCTTCAACGGAGACAAACGGAACAGCAGTTTTCTTGAACATAATTTCTTTGCTATCCATCAGGCTTTGGATGCCTGATTTCAGCAGTGGACAACCGGTAGGGATAATAGCACACATGAGGCAACCCTTGCTACAACCCGGAAATAAACCGGCTAGTAGTAAGTTCCTCTTAACAGTCAGCATAGGGGTAGCAACATCATTCACCGAAACAGCATACAAATCTTCCTCGATGGCATTTACTCTATGCTGGGGCATAGGAGCAGTTACAACATTTGGCCTCTCAGGCGCCTCAAACTGAATTTCCTTTGCGTCGATAAGATCTAGCACTTTATTTCTCAAGGCCCAGCAATCATCAGTGGTATGCCCGGGGCTATCGGAATGATAAGCACAACGGGCATTTGGGTTATACTTAGGAAATGCAGTATTAACGACCTTAGGAGCTTCTTTGACGGTCACCAAGTTGGTTGATATCAGTTGCGGTAAAATTTGTGATAAGGTCATACTCAGCCGAGTATACTGCCTCTTGGGCCTTTCACCTCTTTGTTGATTGTACTGCTGAGGAGCAGCAACAGGTTTTGAAATGACCAAAGCATTGACGGCTTGGCGACTTTCTGGCTTGACTTGTCTTCTAGGACCATAGACGGCACTTGCTTCTTTCTTGAAAGGCCTCTTCTCAGTACTTGGGGAGGCAGCTTTTTGTATCTTTCCTGACCTGATGCCAGCTTCAATTCTTTCTCCCGTCAGAATCAAATCCGTAAACCCAGCGGAGGAGTTACCGACCAAATGATTGAAAAAAGGACCAGACAAAGTACCCAGAAACATATCAACCATCTCACGATCAGTCAATGGAGGCTGCACCCTGCCAGCCAAATCTCTCCATTTTTGTGCTTATTCTTTAAACCCTTCGCCCGTTCCTAGAGACATACCCTGAAGTTGGGTACGCGTAGGAGCGAGATCAGAATTGTATTGATATTGTCTGTAGAATGCGGTTGCCAAATCTTCCCAGTGTCGGATGCTAGTTCCATCTAGTTGGTAGAACCACTCAAGCTGTGACCCCGAAAGGCTATCTTGGAAGAAGTGAATCCAAAGGTTTTTATCTGCCGTGTAAGGTTGGATCTTCCTTACCTACGACCTTAGATGCAGCTTTGGACAGGAAGCCCCATCGTATTTGGCAAAGGCAGGCGCCTTAAACTTGTGTGGAATTACTACCCCAGAAGATAACCCCAAATCTCTGAAATCCAGCCCCGGCACATTCTGAATCTCCATGGCGCTCAAGCGGTCCTCCAATTGCTTGTATCTGTCAGTAGCAGGTGGGTATTGTTCGTCATTGTAGTCCGTCTCGTTGTCAGAGACTGCAGGACTAGGAGCTCCTCCCCCTTGGGGACTGTTTTTCTCAGCAGAAGAAGTAGTTGGTTCAGCTTCATTATGGAGTGTGTTCCCAAATTTGCGTCCAGTGTTGAATAACGCAGTCCTCTTTTTCTTCTTCTTCTTCTTCAGGAGTAGGGTCTTCAACTCTTGCTGACCTTGGGCCAGGCTCAGGACCATTTCTTGAAACTGGGCACTTTGGGCCTGAAGGGCCTTGATTGCTTGCTCACTGGATGAGTCTGGATTCATGATGACTGTTCAAATAAACAACGAAGAAGATTAAGCAACCTGTGAAATAGGGTACCTGCTATGCATATGGTGCAATGAGATGCGTATGTTTTACGTTTTCAAAGACAAACAAGATTCAACTTTGTAGACAAAAGGGGAACGCACTTCATTAGATTCAAATTTCAAATTGTTCAACAACTTGCCCTCAGGCATTACAGGAATGAAAAATACTGAAAAGGAAATAAAAGCTGTAAAAGGAAATATCCAAAGCCCATCAGTGCTCTCATGGCCTCCTCTTCTCAGTGTGGATGTAGTTATTCAGGACCCGCTCTTCCTCCAATTGCTTAGTCAGCCTCTGGATCTTCCGTTCCTGCTCGTTGAACTTTTCCCGATAAAAATCCCGTTCTTCCTTTAGTTGCGCCCAAGATCTCTTCATTGTATCAAAATCAGTAGGTATCTGAGGAGGGAGGACAGTTGGAGGAACCCCATCTTCATCAGGAGATTCAAGAATGATAGGTCTGACAGCTTCATACGGCATACCTAACTTCTGAGCACGAATGCGGACCCATCTGCAATAGGGTTCCATTGGTAGAGAAGTCTTTGGTCCCAACTCATGTGGGTCAGCTTTGTGAATTCTGTCCCAAGCTCTAATGAATCCATGGCGTAGTTTGTCACTGTCTGCCTGAAACTCAAAATGGAAGTGAGGAACCAACATTTCATGAGGCCCAACTCTTCTGGCTCTTCCAAACTGGCGGAGAGCTAAGCATGGATTATAAGAGATTCCTCCTTGGATACCAATCAACGGAACATTAGGGTATTCTCCGCAACAATCAATAACAGCTACCTCATCCAAACCTCTGAGAGTCCAAGTGATGTCATTATCAGTGAGAGACATTAACCTCCGAGCCCAACCCTTTCCTTCTTCATTCTTCAGCACGAACTTAGGAAGGTGCGAAATAAACCACCTCACTAGCAAAGGAGCACAACACCACAGAGTTCCCCATTTTCGAGCAGTACGAGCATAGAGTTGTTGCAGGATATCACCCAAAAGAGTGGGTACAGGATTCCGAGACATGAAGATCCTTATGGCATAGACACTGATAAAGGTGTCAGGATTGGGAAATAAAATCAGACCATAGATTAAAAGAGCCAGAATGTCCTCGTACGCCCTGAAGTCCAAGTCATTCCAGAAATTATTAGCTTTGCCAACCAGAAATTTGACCAAAAAGCCCTTAACTCCACTTCTAGTTTCCCAGTTAGCCAATACCTCTTCTTTGGTCAAGGGGAGAACTGCAACAACCTCTTCAGGCCTAGGAGTCTTTTCCAAACCAGTGAATGGAGTTTGCTCCAAGACAGGGATCCCAAGCAAATAAGAGAATTCTTCCAGGGTAGGAACCAGCTGGAAGTCTTGAAAGGTGAAACAATGATACAGAGGGTCATAAAACTGGGTCAGAACACTTATCAGTTGTTGGTCCCATTTTGCAGTGATCAAGCCAAGGAGAGAACCATGCCTGTTGATGAAGGAAGAAGTGTTTGGAATCCTACCAACCAAATCCTTGAGCAAAGTTGGTGGTTGAACAAAGTTGAGCCGAATAGTATTCCTACGCACGGGCATCATGATGTCCTACAAAACAGAGCAAAGATGAAACTTTTTTGTCTTTGAAATGGGTTAGTCCTTTATACAGGATGCATGCAATGGTATGATGGCATGATGCTATGATGAAGCACACCACAAGTATTCACACAGGCAAACATGATAAGGCACACAAGTCACACAAGACAACCCTTAGGTTTCAGACCAGCATGAAGTTTAGGTATTACCCTCTTTTAGTTTCGTTGGTTAAAACCTGTCCTATCAAAAGTAACCGGGTTCTAGAGGATCTCAAATCATTGACTACCCTCAATCGGTCATAACTCCAGCATCGCAATCTTTTCTTGCGGCCAGAACCATCGCGAGAGTTTAGCCTCAATGAGTGTAGCATACTGCTACTGTCCTAATGGCCAAGTTTGGTCAATTTGAGGTTCTAAGGTTGGTTGGTGTTTTATGACTCCTTAGAAGACCTATATTCTCCTCATTGCAACACAAGGGATATAGGTACAGACCAAGGTGCCACACCAACGTAGCCACTGCTTCACCCATGTCGGTCTACGCCGGACAGGTCCCTCACAGATTATGCTACCTAAAAAGGGTATTCCCCAGATCCGGGTTAGGATCTATGAAACTCCGATGCAAAACCCACAAATATAAAAGCAAACAAGGCAAACAATTGAAAACAAAGGTGATCTAAGCCCTAAGGTTACTCCACTTTTAAATCTCTCCCCAGCAGAGTCTCCATTTCTGTGATACAGTGGGAGAACTGACTATGGTTTTGCGTTTGTTTTCGCAAATGTTTCGATTGAGCAAGAGTCGCCACCGACTTTTTATTTTATCCTAAGGAAAGGTTAAAAAGCACAGCAAAAACCTTTTGAGATGTTTTCTTGGGTTCGGGGAGTAGATTATAGAAAGGGAAGGTATTGGCACCCTTTCTATCCATGGTTATCCATGGGCTCTTAGTTACTTGCTTAGATCACTTGCCTTTTGTTTTCAATTGTTTGAAATGGTGCTTTGTGTGTGTGGGTTTGAAAATTGTTTTGAAAAGAAGCCAATGTGGTGGCAACCTTTGTAATGATCCATGTTGGGATGTATACAAAGATGTATGTCTTTTGAAAAGGTTTTCATTTGTTTTTGAAAGTTGTTTTGAAAGTGTTGTGAAGTGTGGTTTTTTTAGAAAATAGGCAAGTGTTTTGTTTTTGCAAGTTTGATTCAAGTAACTAAGAGGTTATCTACTCCTAAATTTCTCAAAGATTATTGCTATGTTTTAACCCTTTTAACAAGTTTGTTCCACCATTGTATTTGGTGGACAATCTTATGTTAGGATGTGAAAGGGACGGACGCGGGTCATCGTTTTAGACCATAATTGCAATGGTGCCAAGTATCTTTGGGCAATTTTCCTTAAGGGACTTGATCATTTATTTAGGCAACATTTTGAAAGCGTCATCGAGGGACTATGATCATTTGATTTGTGTTTGTTTTGCCCAAAGAGACCTAACATGCAATATGGCCCAATTTTGAAAGGCAACAAGTGGAATACCCTAGGGGGTGCAAGTTGTGTTGTCCATTTTCATGCTTGTTTATCTTGAAATAGGTCAAACTATTTTTGTTATTTTTTCGCATACAAAACCCTAATTCTAACATGGTATAATTAGAAAGCAATAAAGTGCGAAAAATAAATTTACTAAGCTATTACAACACCATATATGGGAAGGGGGTACAAATGTTCAAAATGGGGATTTTGACAAAGAATTTAAACCTAACTATTACATCAATATTTGAATTATTTACAAGATATTTATTTGCACAAATTAAATGAAATAAGAATAAATATGTAAGATGCAAAAATGGTTTTTGTATATATGAAAAAAAGTATTTTTATATGTCAAAATAAAATAAAATAAAATTGTTATTTTTTGGAGCATTTTCATGTTTAGGGCAAAACCCTAATTTTATTAAATAAAATGTATTATCTATTTATTATGTACAAATATTTATTTATTATATACAAAAATAAAGATGAAGTATATTTGTGAAAAAAAAAGGTATTTTTTATATTAAATATTAATAAAAAATAAAAATGTGTATATTTTGTATTTTAACCTAAATATCCTAATATATATATATATATATATATATATTATATATATATATATATTATATATATGTATATATATATATATATATATATATATATATATATATATATATATATATTATATATATATATATATATATATATATATATATAGACATATATATATATATATATATATATATATATATATATATATATATATATATATATATATATATATATATATATATATATATATATATATATATATATATATATATATATATATATATATATATATATATATATATATATATATATATATATATATATATATATATATATATATATATATAATTATTATATATATATATATATATATACATATATATAGCTGGTCATGTCCGAAGTCCTTACCTTAACCGCAAGAGGGGGATGCCGAAGGCACGGTTAGTGACTGATCTTGCTCGCGAGGGTAATGCAATTATCCGTGAAGCTTGCAAATGGAGTCCTGAATTAGTCAACGTCCGTTGCCGATCCGATCATCAACATCTGCTTTCTTTTCTTCGGGACAAGAATGGTTATATCCTGGCAGTGAGCTTCTCGTACCTGTCGTCCAATCCATTAGCGTCCAGCCATTACGAAGAGAGCCTTGGGGCATCCGCTTAAACCCTAGGCTTGGAGCCTTACAACTTTCTCAGCTCAAGCTATTTTTAATATATTTATATATATATATATATATATATATATATATATATATATATATATATATATATATAATATATATATATATATATATATATATATATATATATATATATATATATATATATATATATATATATGTATTATTTCCTAAATATGTATTATATATATATAATAATAATATTTAACATTTAATAAAAAAAGTATTTTTTTATATATAAAATATTCTCAGAAGATAAAATAAAATAAAAATGAAAATAAAAGGTGTTTATATTATTTTAACATTTTTTAAACAAAACTATATCTATTTATTTATTTATGTTCAAAAACTAATCTAAACAAATAAATACCTAATAAATAGAAAAATGGTGAGAAAAATATTTTTTATATTTTTAATAACATAAGAAAAAATAAATAAGTCAAACCAAAAAAGAAAAAGTCAAAAAAATCATTAAAATGAACAAAATGGGCTTAGGGGGGTTCAGAAGTAAATGTATGGTGCAAATAAGAAAAACATTCCAGGCCCAGCCCAGAACCAGTCATCTTCAACCTCAGAACAAACTTTGTTCAAGAAAATACGCGCTTCCTATCTCCCAATTCCTGGACTTTTAAGCAAAACTTTCAACATGAAAAGTGTAGAGCATGAGAAGACGAATCCAGGGATATAAAAAAACTTGACTTAACTCTCTAAGATGAGGGAGAATTTCTTCTCCCCCAATTCCTGACCTAGTTTTTCATCAATGTTCAGACTCAAAATTCTCTAAGCATACATAATATAAATGAAATCTAATCATATGGGCATGTTCAGGGCTATGATTGTGACATGTTTCCTTCACAAACCTAAAGCTAACAATGCCTATACTGAGAGATAGAACCTCATGAATATACCTGTTCAGTTGGAATCGTGCCTTGCAATGGAGGAGCTTTCAGAGCAAGATGATGATTTGTACAGCTTCCTTGAAGTGTGAGGATGCTATTCCAAGTTCTACTTTGTCCTGAAACTTCTTGAATCGTGCTAGAGAACTTCAACTGCAAAACAAGAAAAATGAAAATGGTGAAGTGGCCTGGGAGTGTTACAGGTCGTGTCTTAGGTTTTGGTTAGCTTGCATTGATGGTAGGGAAGGTGTGTGAAGAGTTTTTAGCAAGGAAGCATGAAAGGGATGAGAGTTGGAACTCAATCTGCAGAGGTTACTCTGTTTTGGCAGTTTGATGGTGATTTTGAGTTTGTGGAGGAATTGGAGGTCTTAGGGTCGTGCTTCAGCTTAGGATGAATGTTTGGAATGTGTTTGATAACTTTCTCTAAGGCTTGGTTGACTGATATGGAAGTTGGTACATGTTATGCTATCTTTCTTGAACTTTAAGCAAGCAATGGTCAAGTTGTATTCTAGACAGGTAGAGGACCCCTAAACATGCTGCAAAGCCTCTCCTTGATCAGTGTGATTAACTCATAAACTTGTGCCAATTATATTTGATCTGTACTTCTTGGATTTGCATTATGACATAAAGCTTGCTTTTGCAAAAATGGCTATTTCACTTTTTCCATTTATGGCCTAATCTTGCATACAATGCTTGGATACACAAAATAAGACTTTGGCACAATGAGTATGCATTAAATTATTGAGTGTTGGATGGTTTAGAGGCCTGTAATGTAGCATAAACCAAGCTGACTTGAAAATGCATAAGTTATGAACATGGAAATTGGCCAATTCAAAAGTGAGTTTTTGCCATATTGTAAAATTCGATTCTCTCAAGTTATGAAGTTGTTTGATGAGTTCTTGGACATTTCGGAAAGCTTGGAATGTGCACTACAATCCATCTTTAAAGTGAAAATTGAAATTCCAAGTGGAAGTGTATGAAAAATGGTCTTGAAGTTAGGTAAAAAACTTGCCTAAAAAGGTCAAATTTTCACTAAATTAAGAATGGTTTGGTACCCTTGTTCCAAAAATTGTAACTTGAGATACAAGCTTCTTTTGGGAAAACTTTGTGAATCAAAGTTGTATATTATGCAATAGGCTACAACTTTCATGTTTTGACTTTTGCTTGAATCCAAATTAATCTTCGTGAGAAAGTGGGGCAAAGTTGGGAAAAAATTAGGGTTTTTCATAACTTAGAAAAATTCTAAGTTATGAAAAATTCTCATTTCAAACCCTAATTTGCAATTTTTGATTTCTTGGTGAACAAGTTTCATGATTTGGCATGTTTTGATGAAAAATGAATCTTGACTCTTGATTTTGACCAAAAAGTCAAAGTTTGACTTTTCAGTGTACAGTCAAAATTGATCAATTGACTGGGAAATTCAACTGTCAATCTTGTGTACTTGGGATCTTTTGACCTTGTTGAGCATGTCAAGATAATTCCATGGTGTCCTTGAGTCCATATGTGAGCTTGGTTTGCCATTGGCTAGGTCAAACAGTCAAAAATTGCCTTTGTGCAGTCAAAACCCTAAAAATGACCATTTTGCCCTTTTGGTGATCTGATCAAATTTCTTGTGGAATTGTGATCCAAACTTAATCAAATGGTCCATGTGAGTTCATAATGTTGAAACTTAATCAAATGGTCCATGTGAGTTCATAATGTTGATGTGGGTCAATTTTCATGAGATTTGACTGTCAATTGGCCACAGTTGACTTTTTCCCCAATACAGTTGATTTCTAGGTCAATTGTCCAATTGACTGGGCAAAATTTGGAATCAAGACTTGAAACTTGGTATGGATAACCTTTGGAGTCCAACATGAAGTATGAAAGTCATCTTAGGCATTTTAGGTCAAAAAATCTTTGTGCAACCACAAACCCTAATTTGGGTCAACAATGCAAGGAGAAGTCTTGAGCAGAGGAAACCCTAACTGGATCTTGATCTTCAAGGGTCTTGTGATGAGAAAATGTTGAGGAAATGGGAGGGCAAATTTTGGGGTACAACAATATCAAACAGAGTTTATCATAGGAAAAATTGGATCACAGGATAACATATCAAGATACCTAATGTACAATGCAATGGCAACTTAATTAATGTACATACCTTGGATCAAGAACTACACCAATAGAAATCAATATATTAGACTATGACCAATACTTGTCATATTTCAACTTCATTTTATTAGCAAGCGCTTGCAGCTGAGGATTATTTGAGATGCTTAAAGGTTTATCAAGTACAACCTTCACCCTGTAAAGCTTAGCCAAAAACATATTAGCAGTAGGGTAAGAGGTCATCAGCAAAAACCTCCAAAAACTTGCAAATATCATGAACATTATCCCAATCATTTGCCTCGGGCAAAAAGTTGAGAAATGCACCATTTTCCTCAGCATATCTAGGCCACACTTCTCTATAGTGGTATGCAATGGACAACATCAACCAAGTTAAGTTCCACCTTGTCTTGGTATCCAACACTTGCATTCTGCCTTCAAGTTACAACTCATCAACAAATTTTTTAAATGCTTTGCATCTAGTTTCAGAATTCAACAAGTATTTCACACCATTTCTAATCTTATCAACATTCACCTTAACCATATCCAAACTATCATGCACCAACAAATTTAAGATGTGTGCACAACACCTTACATGAAACAGTTTACCATCTAATGGTAAATTTCTCCTACTAGAATAATCCTTTTTCAATCTAGAAATGCAATTATCATTATAACTAGCATTATCTACTGAAATTGAAACAACCTTATCCATTATTCCCCAATCATCCATCACCTTAATCAACTCCCTACATAAAACCTCCCTAGAATGTGGTAGTGGCACATTCTTAAAAGATGGAACTCTTTTGTGAAGTTTCCATTTTGAATCAATGAAATGACAACTCACTGTTATATAACCTATTTTCTGTTCACCAGACCACCACAAGTCAGTGGTAAGACTGATCCTGTTAATCAAAGACAAACTTTTTCATCTTAAATTTCTCAGCCTCATAAAATGTCTCACAGTCAAACTTAACCTGTTGCCTAGTAATATTTTTGTATCATGGATAAATCTCTCTTAGAAACTCATTAAATATAAGACCTTCCATAATAGAAAAAGGAAATTCATGTCCTAGAATCATATGTGCTACAATTTCTCTAACTCTAGCATGATTATATGTCCAAGTTGGCAAAGTAGGAGTACTATCACCTATATTTAACCTAGACTGTGAAATCTCTTTGTCATTATTACCTTTCAACCTCAACTTCCTCTGAATACAAGCTTCTAAATGTTTCTTACTATTAGAAGTACTTTTCCACTTTGAATCATAAGTGTAAAGTATACCACACCATATGCACTTCCACTTCTTAATGCCATCAGGTTGTTTAATAAGTACCATTTCAGTATGAACAATTTTTTTTTGGGACGAGGAACCTTACCAAAGGCATTTCTTTGACTCTAAGAACTATGATCTTGGTCACCTGGAGGGGTTGACCAACCAATAGTGGTAGTATTTTGAGTAGTAGTATTATTTTCAGTAGTAGTATTTTGAGTAGTGTTCTCAGTTGGAATTGGAATTTGAAGCTCCAAATCAATTATCTCACCAATCTCTATGTTACCTTCATCCATTGTCTCCTCTTCCCCAATCCCATCAAGAAACATATTAATATCAATAAGATCATCCATGGTTGGAGACATTGAGGAATCTTGAAAAGACATGGAAGAAAATAAAATCAATCAAACAATAATGTAATACGAAATCCAAACAAAAGCCCTACTCTTTATTAAGAACAGAAGACAAACACTTATTTAAAACCCTAGTCGAACCTTTATTAAGAAAAATACTCAACAACAGAAGTGTAAAGCCCTTTATTATTGTTAATCAAATGGGAAACACAAAACTCAGGTCAAAATTGTAACATGCATTTACAAACTTATGTCAGAACATGTAACATAACATTTTAGGTCAGAATTGAAACAATGTAAATAACGATTCATCTAATAAAACATGCAAACATGGTAAATATAAAGAACAATATAATAAAAAAAACATGAAGATATGTTGAATACATTACAAGATATAAGCCTTGAATGTTTCACTCTAAGTCTCTAACAGAGTAATAGATAATACAACAACACTCGGAAATCACGATTCAAGAACATATTTAGTAAAACTCAACAATCTAAAATATTTAGCTTGATCAGAAAGAGAGAGGGGAAGAGGGGGTCGTCAGTGGCGGAGATGAAACGAGAGACATGGGGAGAGAATGACTGAAGGTCGGGACAGGAGGGAGAAAAAGTGATGAAATGAAATAAAAACATAATTTATATTATTTGGTTTGATTACTTATTGTATACTTGGAATGGTTCTTCATTCAGGAATCAAATTAAAAATGTATCCATTCCCGGACAATTCCTTGTTTTGGTCCGTCCAATGGGCCAGGTCTATCAGTTCAGTTCTCGGATGGATCTCGGATATTCGAGATAAAAAATATCCCTATCTATGTAGTTGATCAAAAATTAAAGTTATGGTGGTACGACGTTGTTCAAAAAACACTCATTAGTTAATTTTATTTCCAATTGGTTTCTCCATCAATGTAGCATGACATCTACCTATCTATCCATCCATATTTAATTATACTCATTATACTATAATATCTTCATATCTATCAATCCATATATATTCATACTTTTTTTAGACAATATATCTATACTATATTGTCTCCATATTTATCTATCCTATTATTAATCTATTAATGTCTTCATAAACATTTATCTCCAAAACATCAAATGATGATTTTGATCTTTTATATAGATATTTTTCTTATTCTTTCTTTATTAACCATCATCCCAATAACACATTTAAGTAGAGTATATAAAATTTCTTCTCTAACTTTTTTTACCCTCTATTTTTAATAATAATATTTTTAATTAAACAAATAATTATTTTTTCATAAAAGAAAATAAATACTACTTTATAAATATAGAATTTTATTTAAAAAAGAGGAGGATTGCACCTAATATGAGAAATCGAAAAGGAAAGAAAAAATAACGAAACAATTAAATAAAATAAAAAGATAAGAAGAAATCACACACACACACACACACACACACACACACACACACACACACACACACACACACACACACACACACACACACACACACACACACACACACACACACACACACACACACACACACACACACACACACACACACACACACACACACACACACACACACACACACACACACACACACACACACACACACACACACACACACACACACACACACACACACACACACACACACACACACACACACACACACACACACACACACACACACACACACACACACACACACACACACACACACACACACACACACACACACACACACACACACACACACACACACACACACACACACACACACACACACACACACACACACACACACACACACACACACACACACACACACACACACACACACACACACACACACACACACACACACACACACACACACACACACACACACACACACACACACACACACACACACACACACACACACACACACACACACACACACACACACACACACACACACACACACACACACACACACACACACACACACACACACACACACACACACACACACACACACACACACACACACACACACACACACACACACACACACACACACACACACACACACACACACACACACACACACACACACACACACACACACACACACACACACACACACACACACACACACACACACACACACACACACACACACACACACACACACACACACACACACACACACACACACACACACACACACACACACACACACACACACACACACACACACACACACAACTCCAACATCCAACCATCAAATTTCAAGTTCCCACTAAACAAAAGTTCGATAATCCAAATACATAACATTGTGGAAATCTCTTACGGGATGTGAGAGGACTGAAGTACTCTTATTTGCAAAGGAGAACCAGGATATATTAGGGATATCAATGGGGCAATGAATGTTCGGAGAATGCATCCCACTCTCTGCCCCTCCCTTAAATTTATTCATTATCCTTGTTCCCAATCCCCGCCACAAGAGAATATTTCCCTTCATCCCCATCCCCAAAGATCCCACGGAGATCGAATCTTAAGAAAATTTTTATAATTTTCAATCAAAACTATGACACTACAATTTCATTATTTTTTCCTTTAAAAAAAATACATGTATTTTACATCTTTCTTTTATTAAAAATAAAAATACATCTTGGATCAATAAAAAAAATCAAAACTTATTGTTGCTAATTTTTTTCTGTAAAAAAATAATAAATATTAACATAACTTGTTGCTACCATGCTTCCGATAATTTACTACCATAGTACCGTTGCCGTCTCGCACAAGTGATTGATTATGTATGAGTGTGGTAAATCTATAACTATTAGTTTATTAATTGAATGAAAAATATGTTACTAATGGAAGTAAAGTGAGTTTGTAGAGTAATTATCATAAGCTCAATGAATAAAGAAGAGTGGTTGTTGTGATGATGAGAACATAGGAGATGATGAATGAAGGAGACAAAGATAATCGAGAAAAGAAAGTAAGCAGACGGTGTGTATATTTGGGTGTAATTTCCTAAGATTGGGTGTTTAGGTAGTGAAACAATACATTATATAATAAAATATTAAAATAAATTATCCACTAATGACTCTGCATTTTCTAATACATTAATATTTTTTATATAAATTATATAATTATATAATATATAAAATATAAAATAAAAATATTAAATAATATGGTCGGAGTCGGGGAATCCACGGAATGGAGGGTACTTTCCCAAGCCCCGCCTCAAAGTGTCATCGGGGGAACTTTTCCCTCCATCCCTATTCTCACGGGGGGAAAAATCTCCAACTTCGGTGCTCCGAACAAATAATCCCCAAAGGAATCCCCGTTAACAGATATAAATTGACATCCCTAAGATATATGTTTTCTCAATTTATTTTATTTTATTTTATTTTTCTTTCTTTGTCATTTTTATGATTATCATATCTTTCGGAAAAATAAAAAGAATCATAACATCGTCTAAAAACAAGAAAATGTTTTAAAACCTAATTCACCCCTCCTCATCTTATGTTACACTTTTATACTTACATACATGAGGCAAAGAATATGTTATTTTTAAATGTTTTTCAAAATTTAGAAATGTTGGAAGTTGTATTGAAATGTTTTTCGCTAACCAATATATAAGATTTAAGAATTGAAAATTTAATCCAATCCTTAAATCGAAAGATGAAAGTCTTCATGAATTTTAGAAAAACCCAAAGAAGAAGGAAATTATGGAGAAATTGAATAAGCTAGTTAAATTACTTAAATATGAATGTACAAGCTTAGAAAATGAAGAATCATCAACCTCATCAAACTCCAATCATACAAATCCATTGATCTCTTTCGAAAAGACAAATTCAGTAGTTGAGCGATCTTCAGAAAATTCAAAATCAAATAAAGGACCTCATGTGTAAGAAAGTGTGAAGAATAAGCATCCTCAAGTAGAAAATTTGAAAGAAGAAAAGAGGAGAAACATCAACCTCAGAGAGAACCATAAAAGAATATTCTTCTAACGAAGAAGATGAAGTCTTCTTAAAGGCATCCTACGAGGAAGATAGCGTTGAGGTAATTGTTGATGCGGTAAAGTGGCAAGCAAAAGTAAGTATTTAGTGTGATATATGTTATATTGTATCGTCTCTGTAACACCCCTTCTAAATAACCCGCGAATATATTAATTAAATCAGAGTAACATGGAAAACAGGGATGTCACAATTCATTGATAAATATAAAAACCTCAAATCTACAGTTGTCATGCTTTACTGAAGGAATTATTAAGATAAATATTCAAATCAATAATCATGTTCTACACAGCGGAAATGTCTCAAAACCGGAATAACTTCACTTCATAAGTATTCCCAACATAAATTAAACAATAGAGTATAAAATAAAACTCATCATTCAAACGTTCCCCCAGTGTTACAACCTATCAGAGCATGACACTGACACACGGACTTAAAGTAACATAACTCTAGAGCCATCCTCACCAACTCCTGAGCTGCTAACTTTAATCTGAAATCATTAAAGTAAGGGTGAGATTTCTCATAATTAACATGAATTATAAGCTTCTCAATCAACATTATATCACAAGCATATTATTTCACCCATTTTAGCATAAACTCAGATTTAACACACAGTTCCAATCATACAAGTCATTATGCACAAATCTATAATCAACCAAAGAATTGTAACACTGGAAGACATCCTAACATGTTACAATTCCATGCAAACACAAATGCAGACACAATGCATGTGGTACCGACACGTGACCAAGTCACCCAACACTGATCCATCATCAACCGGATACAGCAACCATCGATTCTCCATAAACACCGGACACAAATCCAGCTGATCCATCACCAACCGGATACAGCAATCCATCGATTCGTCCATAAACACCGGACACGAATCCAACTGATCCATCATCAACCGGATACAGCAATCCATCGATTCGTCCATAAACACCGGACACGAATCCAACTGATCCATCATCAACCGGATACAGCAATGCATCGATTCGTCCATAAACACCGGACACGAATCCAGCCTAACCACCCATCATCACCCAGGTATCGGTTAACGGCAATACAAGTCAAATTCCACACAATGGGAATTAACTTCACCAAAACAATGCATATGCATGCACATCACCAGCATGCAACATCAAATCAGTCTATGAAATACATCAATTTATCATAACTGAACCAAAACCAAAAGAAACATGATATCATTATTTATCATACACACATCAAACAACATAAACATACACTTCATCCATAAGGACCTGATACAATCAATTATCATGGATACACCATTGCATATACACCAAATATGCACATAATAACAAACCGCATAATCGGAAAGTCAACATCAAATCAACGGAATATGATCACAACATAATTCCAAATAATTCCAAAACCAATATATCACATGATCACATCTCAATTATAATGGATAGCAGGCACAACACATAAGTATCAGTTCTCATTCACCAAATCAGAACAACTTACAAACAATTCTACATCATTCTCAAAATACCAAAGTTTACAAAAAAAATCGGGAATTCTACTCTTTTTAAAATAATTTTCATAAAATAATATTTTCTTATTTTATAAGATAGAATTTTAAATTTAAGAAATACTGCCGAAAACGGCACTCAAATCGGACTTACGGTTTGAAAGTTATGAATTTTCAAAGTTTAATATTTTTCAAAAAGTTACGTTTCTGGGAAATATACTGGAACCCGGTTCCTACCTATACAGGAACCGGTTCCTGCGACCAATTTTGCCAGTTTTTGTACGTTTACACAGTGGAACCCGGTTCCTCCCCACTGGGAACCGGTTCCTGCGACCTGCAGAGTCAAAAACTGCTATTTTGACAGCATTTATTCATTCCAATTCCATCCAATTCATACCCATTCGAATCATAACATTAGGAACACCAAAATGCAACCAATACACATCAATACAACATCATAAATCATGTTTCCATCATTCCTATTAATTATTCATCACATTAATGGTTCCAATTCCTATACTCTAACACAATTAGGGATAATCCTACAAACCTAGAATTCCAAAATCGAGATTCCTAACATGCTTAATCAATTCTATTGATCTCAAAATCTATAAGGCATATTAAATAATTGAAATCACCCCTTACCTCGCGATGATCCTTCGAATTCACGGTGTTTGGCTTTTTCCTCTCTTCTCTTCTCTTCTCCAATTTCACGTACAATGACTTTTCCCAAATAACTTCTTTTTTCTTTTCCTTTTTATCCTTCTTTTATATTCCTATTATTATTTTCCAAATAATAGAAATAAATTAGTCATTATTTAGTAGAGTTTTTTCACACACCTCTAATTCAACCTTACACCCCCCGGTCTTCCTTTTTAATTCCATAATTAATTCATCCATTTAATCCAAAATATTATTAATTAAGCCTTTAATTAATTTAATAATTAAATTCCTAATTATTTAACACTTGAATTAATTTGGGGTGTCACAACTCTCCCAAACTAAAAGAGTTTTCGTCCTCGAAAACATACCTTAGACGAACAGTTCGGGATACGAGTCCTTCATCTGACTCTCCAGCTCCCAAGTGACATTTCCATATGCTGGTCGTCCCCAAGCCACTCTTACCAACGCGATCTCCTTGCCTCGCAACTGTTTCAACTTCCGATCCTCAATTCTCGCAGGTACCGCTTCCACAGTCAAATTCTCTCATACCTATATATCGTCTACCCGAATCTCATGAGACGGATCAACAATGTACTTCCTTAACTGGGATACATGAAAAACATCATGCAAATTTGCAAGTGACGGCGGCAAAGCAATCTGATAAGCAACTTTCCCAACTCTCTTGGTAATCTGAAACGGACCAATAAAACGTGGAGTCAACTTCTTTGACTTCAAAGCTCGACCAATACCAGTCATCGGAGTAACTCGCATAAAAACATGTTCTCCTTCGCTAAACTCAAGATCTTTCCTCCTCTTATCGTGATAACTTTTCTGACGACTCTGAGAAGTCCTCATCTTCTCCTGAATCATCTTAATCTTTTCCGAAGTCTGTTGGACAATTTTCGGTCCAATCACAGCACTCTCTCCAGATTCATACCAACACAACGGCGTCCGACACCTCCTACCATATAATGCTTCAAACGGAGCCATACCAATACTTGAATGAAAACTATTGTTGTAGGTAAACTCAATCAATGGTAGATAACTATCCCAAGCTCCACCTTTCTCCAACACACAAGCTCTTAACAAATCTTCCAACGACTGAATCGTTCTCTCCGTCTGACCATCTATCTGTGGATGATAAGCGGAACTCAAACGCAACTTAGTACCCAAAGCTTCTTGCAATCCCGTCCAGAATTTAGATGTAAACCTCGGATCTCGATCCGACACAATACTAGAAGGAATACCGTGCAAACTCACAATCTTCTCAACATACAATTATGCCAACCTTTCCATCGGATAATCTATTCTTATCGGAATAAAGTGAGCAGATTTCGTCAACCGATCAACAATAACCCAGATAGAATCACAATTCTTAGATGTCCTTGGAAAACCAGACACAAAATCCATAGAGATTCCATCCCATTTCCATTCCGGAACAAACAACGGTTCCATCAATCCTGACGGTTTCTGATGCTCAATCTTCGACTTCTGACAAACCAAACAAGCATACACAAACTCAGCAATTTCCTTTTTCATTCCCGGCCACCAAAACAACTTCTTCAAATCATGGTACATTTTAGTAGCACCAGGATGAATACTCAATCCACTACGATGTCCTTCTTCCAAAATACTCTTCCTAATCTCTGCAACATCCGGAACACACACCCTATTACCAAATCTCATAACACCATTCTCATCAATCCGGAACTCGCCTCCTTGACCTTGATTGATCAATGTCAATTTATCAACTAACCCAACATCGGACTTCTGTCCATTCCGAATTTCTTCCAGAATACCACTAGTCAGTTTCAACATACCCAATTTTACACTATTCGGAGTAGTTTCACATACCAAACTTAAATCTCTGAACTGCTCAACCAAATCTAACTCACAGACCATTAACATCGACATATGCAAGGACTTCCTACTCAAGGCATCCGCAACAACGTTTGCCTTACCAGGATGGTAATTCAAACCGAAATCATAATCCTTTAGAAATTCTAACCATCTCCTCTGCCTCATATTCAACTCTTTCTGATCAAAGAGATACCTCAGAATTTTGTGATCACTGAACACCTCAAACCGAGAACCATATAAATAATGCCTCCACAACTTCAAAACAAACACAACAGCTGCCAACTCCAAATCATGAGTCGGATAATTCCTTTCATATACTTTCAATTGTCTCGAAGCATAAGCCACCACCTGCTTATCTTGCATCAACACACCACCTAATCCCATTAATGATGCGTCACAATACACAACAAAAGACTTAGTCGGATTTGGCAAAATCAAGATCGGAGCACTTGTCAACCTCCTCTTCAGCTCTTGAAATCCTTTCTCACATTCAACATCCCAAACAAACATCTGACCCTTCCTGGTCAACTTAGTCAACGGTAACGCTAATTTGGAAAATCCTTCTATAAACTTCCTGTAATAACCTGCAAGACCCAGAAAACTACGGATCTCAGAAGCATTCTTCGGCGCTTCCCACTGAGATACTGCTTCTACCTTCGTAGGATCCACAGAAATTCCATTCTTGGAAATTACATGGCCAAGAAAACTTACTTCACTTAACCAGAATTCACACTTGGACAACTTCGCATAAAGCTTCTTCTGTTTCAACACTTCCAACACAACTCTGAGATGTTCTGCATGTTCTTCATCGCTCTTCGAATAAATTAGAATATCATCAATGAACACCACCACAAACTTATCAAGATACGGATGAAATATCCTGTTCATATACTCCATGAAAATACCAGGTGCATTAGTAACTCCAAACGGCATAACAAAATACTCGTAATGTCCATACCTCGTTCTAAATGCAGTTTTCTGAATATCTTCCGACTTCACACGAATCTGATGATATCCAGATCTCAGATCAATCTTACTAAATACACAATCTCCAACTAGTTGATCCATCAAATCATCGATCCTCGACAAAGGATACCGATTCTTGATTGTAACTTTATTCAGCTGTCTGTAATCAACACATAATCTCATTGAACCTTCTTTGTTCTTAACCAACAACACCGGAGCACCCCACGGCGAAACACTCGGACGAATAAACTTCTTCTCAAGCAAATCCTCAAGTTGAATCTTCAACTTTCTCAATCTAGAAGCAGACCTCTTATAGGCATCCTCGAATTCGAACTAGTTCTAGTAACAAGACCCATTAAGACTTCACCTTGCACTCTCACACCGTTCCACTTACTTCATCACGGAACACTTCATAAAAAAAATTACATCCAATAGGTCACATGCCTTTATCCTGCTCTCGCCGAGATCTAAACCTCTAGTTACGCAAACCATAACGCTTCTCTTCTTGCCGAATCAACTAATTTCACACACTGTAAAGCTGGCACAATAAGTACATCCCATCCAACGCGATCCCGACTACTATCAACAAGAGATTAAGGGTGATCAGTTCCTCAATTTGTCAATAGATAGTCAACAATCATGAGGTGGCATCAACCATCGTTACCAAACCACAACAGCATCTTCAATCTTACCCTTCAAGCTACTTAAACATAACCATGCTTGAAGCATCAACTGCTCGATAATACTTACATCTTACAATCGGCGGTATACTGAACCAACCTCTTGCACAAAACTTCAGAGAAGAAACTTCTCCCCCTCTTATTTCACACGTACCTCTGCAGACAACGAAAAGGAAACAATCAAGTATCGACAGTGTTTCACACACATGTCACATACCAAAAGGGAGTAAACACATAAACAACCTGGCCGATAGACCGACCTGCTCTGATACCACTGTTGTAACACCCCTTCTAAATAACTCGCGAATATATTAATTAAATCAGAGTAACATGGAAAATAGGGATGTCACAATTCATTGATAAATATAAAAACCTCAAATCTACAGTTGTCATGCTTTACTGAAGGAATTATTAAGATAAATATTCAAATCAATAATCATGTTCTACACAACGGAAATGTCTCAAAACCGGAATAACTTCACTTCATAAGTATTCCCAACATAAATTAAACAATAGAGTATAAAATAAAACTCATCATTCAAACGTTCCCCCAGTGTTACAACCTATCAGAGCATGACACTGACACGCGGACTTAAAGTAACATAGCTCTAGAGCCATCCTCACCAACTCCTGAGATGCTAACTTTAATCTGAAATCATTAAAGTAAGGGTGAGATTTCTCATAATTAACATGCATTATAAGCTTCTCAATCAACATTATATCACAAGCATATTATTTCACCTATTTTAGCATAAACTCAGATTCAGCACACAGTTCCAATCATACAAGTCATTATGCACAAATCAATAATCAAACAAAGAATTGTAACACTGGAAGACATCCTAGCATGTTACAATTCCATGCAAACACAAATGCAGACACAATGCATGTGGTACCGACACGTGACCAAGTCACCCAACACTGATCCATCATCAACCGGATACAGCAACCATCGATTCATCCATAAACACCGGACACGAATCCAGCTGATCCATCATCAACCGGATACAGCAATCCATCGATTCGTCCATAAACACCGGACACGAATCCAACTGATCCATCATCAACTGGATACAACAATCCATCGATTCGTCCATAAACACCGGACACGAATCCAATTGATCCATCATCAACCGGATACAGCAATCCATCGATTCGTCCATAAACACCATACACGAATCCAGCCTAACCACCCATCATCATCCGGGTATCGGTTAACGGCAATACAAGTCAAATTCCACACAATGGGAATTAACTTCACCAAAACAATGCATATGCATGCACATCACCAACATGCAACATCAAATCAGTCTATGAAATACATCAATTTATCATAACTGAACCAAAACCAAAAGAATCATGATATCATTATTTATCATACACACATCAAACAACATAAACATACACTTCATCCACAAGGACCTGATACAATCAATTATCATGGATACTGTTGCACCCCAAAATTTGCCCTCTCATTGTCTCAACATTTCTCATCACAAAGCCCTTGAAGATCAAGGTCCAGTTAAGGTTTCATCTGCTCAAAACTTATCCTTGCACTGCTGACCCAAATTAGGGTTTGTGTTTGCACAAAGATGTTTTGACCTAAAATGCCTAAGATGACTTTCATGCTTCATATTGGACTCCCAAGTTTATCCTCATCAAGTTTCAAGTTTTGATTCCAAGTTTTACCCAGTCAATTGGACAGTTGACCTAGAAATCAACTGTAGTGGGGAAAAAGTCAACTGTGGCCAATTGATAGTCAAACCTCATGAAAATTGACCCACATAAACATTATAAACTCCTATGAACCATTTGGTCAAGTTTGGACCATAATTCCACAAGAAATTTGATCAAATCACCAAAAGGGCAAAATGGTCATTTTTAGGGTTTTGACTGCACAAAGGCAATTTTTGACTGTTTGACCTAGCCAATGGCAAACCAAGCTCACATATGGACTCAAGGACCCCATGGATTTATCTTGACATACTCAACAAACTCAAAAGATCCCAAGTACACAAGATTGACAGTTGAATTTCCTAGTCAATTGATCAATTTTGACTGTATACTGAAAAGTCAAACTTTGACTTTTTGGTCAAAATCAAGAGTCAAGATTCATTTTTCATCAAAACATGCCAAATCATGAAACTTGTTCACCAATAAATCACAAAATGCAAATTAGGGTTAGAAATTAGAATTTTTCATAACTTAGAATTTTTCTAAGTTATGAAAAACCCTAATTTTTTCCCAACTTTGCCCCACTTTTCCACCAAGATCCATTTGGATTCAAACAAAAGTCAAAACATAAAAGTTGTAGCTTGTTGCATAATCTACAACTTTGATTCACAAAGTTTTCCCAAATGAGGATTGTATCTCAAGTTACAAATTTTTGAATAAGGGCACTAAACCATTCTTAACTTAGTGAAATTTTAACCTATTTTGACAAGGTTTTCTACCCAACTTCAAGGCCATTTTCCATACACTTCCACTTGGAATTTCAATTTGCATTTCAAATATGGATTGTAGTACACATTCCAAGCTTTCCAAAATGTCCAAGAACTTCTCAAACAACCTCATAACTTGAGAGAATCGAATTTCACAATTTGGCAAAAACTCACTTTTGAATTGATCATGAACATGTTCATAACTTAAGCCATTTTCAAGTCAGCATAGTTTGTGCTAAATTACAGGTCTTAAAACCCTTTGACACTCAATAATTAAATGCAAAACCTTTGTTCCAAGGCCTTGTTTCATGAGTTCAAACATTGCCTAAAGGATTAATCCATTTATAGATAAAGCATTTCTTCCATTTTTGCAAAAGGTAACTTTATGTCCAATTGAAAATCCAAGCAGTACAAATGAGATCTAATTGGCACAAGATTATGAGCAAAACACTCTGATCAAGGAGGGATTATGCAGCTCATTAGGGGGCCTCTACTGACCTAGAACACAACTTGGGCATTTGTTGCTTAAAGTGTAAGTAACTTGGCATATTGTAACACAACTCTCATATCAACTTACAAACACTTAAGCAAACTTGTCAAACAGATCCAGGACATCATAACTAAGCTATTACACGACCCTAACATCTCTCATACACTCCCAATCTCAGAATCACCTTCAAACTGCAAAAACAGTGCCAGGCCTGCAGTTTGAGTGCCATCTTCCATTTCCCTCAAGCTCTCTTGCCCAAACCAGTTCACACACATTCCCTAGCATCTATGCAAGTTGACCATGACTTGAAACACGACCTGTAACTCCTCTAACAAGTTCCACCATTTTCATTTTTCCATCTTGCAGTTGAAGTTCTACAGCTCAGTTCAAGGTGTCTCAAGGCAAAGTAAATATTGGAACAGCATCACCACACCTCAAGGAAGCTATACCAACCATTATCTTGCACTGAAAGCTCCCTGTTGTACCCCAAAATTTGCCCTCCCATATTCTTCAAGAAATTGCCAAGCCAAGTCACAAAACTCCCCCAAGGGTTGCTCAGTACAAAGGTCTCCTATACAATCAAAACTAGGGTTTGTGTTCTGATCAAGACAAGGAAGTTTTAAAAGGCCCAATCAAATCTCATGTGCCTACAAATATGGTCAAGCATCCTCATATCAAGTTTCAAGGCATTCAGCTCAAAATTGCACAGTCAAAACCCTAAATTGCACTACAGTCAACTGTAGGGGCAAAATGGTCATTTGACAGTCAAAAGTTCAAATTTTTGGTCAACATATCATTTTGAAGCCACAAACATCATTTGATCAATGCTTGATCATGATTCTCAAAATTTGGCTCAAAAATCATCAAGATGCAAAAGTTACTATATTTGGACAGCTGAAAAAGTCAACTGAAATTGACCAGGGCATAACTTTCACATGGATTATCAGAAAAATTCCATCCAAAGCTCATTTTGAAGAGAAAGACATTTCCTACGACTCATATTCATACTTCAAGTCCAAGAAATGCTCTCACAAAAAGTTATCAATTTCAACATTATAGGTCATTTTCAGAAGTCAACAAAAAGGGACTTTAAGTCAAAGGCCATAACTTGAGATTGGTAAATCCAAATGACATGGGACCAAAGACATTGGTTAGAGGACTCAAAGACCTTTCCAAAATGTCCAAGAAAATGATAAAAGCTTAAAAATTGAGCAAGTTATGCCTTGTGGAAGTTGGGAAAGTTTTGGATATTTTGAAAAGTCAACTTTGATCCAAATGACCTAAAAATGCTAATGGGCCCATTTTTCTTCCATGATTCATCATTCCAAGCATATGCACGACCACTTGGCCCAAAGGGAAGTATTTTCTCATTTTTTATTTATTTATTTGAATTATTATTTATATTAATTCATTTAAATTATTTAAATACATGAAAAATATCTAACTTGCCTTAACAAATCTTTTTATACATGTTTTGCCATCAAGATTTCGTGCACATGCTAATTAGGAAAGAATTGGATTGATTGGCATAATTTTGACACAAAGAACATGTGAAAAAGATATGAAAAAGATCTTGGAAAATCAATTTGCAAAACCATTGAATGAAAGAGATTTGATTGAATTTTTTGACCTAATTTGTTCAATACATAAGCATAGACCTAAACCTAATGCTGGGAGACACTGGAAGCTGCGCAGAAGCCATTAACAAACTTGCAAATTTTGTCCAAAAGTTCAAAACTGAAAACCACGTTTTAGGTCGATTCAAAGCATAATATTGGTTTCAATAGCTTCCTAGGACATCACTGAGCACAACTGGATAGGTTTCCATACGCATAGCCTTCGGAATTGGTATACAGAAACCAAGTTTCTTCTCATTTTTCTTGTAATCGTATTTTGATATTCAAGCATTTTTACTGCATTTTTTCCATGGATTCATACTTATTAGATCATCCTAGAACTAACCACATGATTTAATTGAATTCTTATGCACTATTGGAGAATCTGCCATTGATACTTCTTAGGGTTTGTAGAGCTTCAATTTAGGGTCTTTCGTTTAAAGAAAAATTGGCATCCAAGACTTGTATCATTGAATCAAGCGTTGTTGGACGATCGTGAATATGCCCTCGCGCCAAATTTATTGACCCTATAGCGCTATTCGCTATTTTTTCTAAAGCGGCCTAACACAACGCGTCCAAAACCGTGGCTTTTGCTTGTATGTTTCAGGGATGGTGGAGAAGACAAAGTCGTGTCAAATGGTGACAGGTCCATTCAAAATTCGCGCGTTAACCTCCACTAACCTTGTTTTTATTTTATATTATTTGATTGTTATTACATATTAACAACGCGCAATTGGCTCAGTTGGCACGCATCAAGGCTTGCAATACACCTGACCTGGGTTCGAGTCCCAGGTCTCATGCTTTCTCAATAATGTTTTTTCTCTAATATTCAGGTGAAGCGCTTATGTTATAATCCATGATACACCTCCAACATCAAACACACACGCGTCCAAGAGATCCAAATCAAAGGCTCAAGATTGATGAGCACGTTACACCCCCAGTCAACGTGCCACATAATGCCTGGAAAAGTCAACGAATTGCAAGCTTATTGGGCCAGAACTCTTGGATCAAAACCTCCATATTGGGGACTACCCCCCCTGGTTTGCAATTTCCCTTTTTTTTATATATGTTATTTTCAATTGTTATTTTATTTCATTTTATTGTTTTAATTTAATTAATTTTTTTTTTTACAAATTATAAAATACACAAAAAATCAGAAAAAGAGCAAAATATAATATTTATTTATTTTAATATTTTTTATAAATAAATTCACATGTAAATATTTAGTTTTAATTAGGTTGCAATTTTAATTCTTTTTAACAAAAATACAAAAAAAGTAGAATTAGGTTTAATTAATTTTTATTCCTTTCCATTTTTCCTTCTTTTTTTTTACCATAAAATTATTTATTTATTTATTTTTTATAATTAAACTTGTAAATTAGTTAGGGTTTAAATTAGGTTAAAAAAAAATTTAATATTTTCTTAATAACTTAAAAATAATTAGAACTAGGTTTAACATTTTATTTTAGTTTTAATTAATTCTTTTTTTTTTAATCTTAAAAAATATAAAAATACCAAAAACGTTTTCTTTTAATTTTAATTTTAATTCCCTATTAATTTAATTTTGCAAAAGGGTCCAACGCCCATGTTCTTGATTGTTTAATTTCGCATGTTTATTTTATGTCATTTAAATAATTATGTATCTCTCCCGAAGCCATGTAACTTAAATTTCTCGCACTTTTATTTCTTTTGCTTTATTTACTTTCTGTCAAATCGGGTCCGGTTTAATTTTGGCGATGTGGACCCGCGCCATTTGTAATAGCTTTAGAATTTACTTTTCCGCACTCTTTTAACTGTTAACAAAAAGCATGAAAGAATGAATGACAAATAAAAACAAACGCGTAGATCACCTATACCATGAAAAGACAAAAATAAACGAAAACGACACACAAATCACACACCACCCCTAGGGTACGCCTCACTGTTGCCTTGCCTCGAAAGGTGATCGTCGAGTAGAGGACGTCTCAGTAAGTCCTCATGATCCGGGAACCTGGCATGAGGGTAGCTTCTAAGGTGTCTTCCCATTGCTCTGGTGATCACCATGTCCCTACAAACTCGAATTGACCCGAACACCTCCAACGGTGGTGCTACCTACCTCTCCATGGTGGGATGGCACTACTTTAAAGGACATTTACACAGACGAATTCCTTAGGGTAGGTAGACGACTCATGGATACTTGCTCTCTTCAAAACAAACTGAAATCTTTTCACACCAACACTTTTCAAAAGGCTTTCAAAGCAAATTTTTCAAACACTCTGACACAAGAGTCGATCTGAAACTTTCAAAGAGACTTTTTAAAACCCACATTGAAAAGCAAGCAAACCACTTTTGAAAACACAATGAGCAAGTATCTAAGAGCCCATGGATAACCATGGATAGAAAGGGTGCTAACACCTTCCCTTTCTATAACCTACCTCCCGAACCGAGAGCAATCTCTTTAAGGAATTTTTCTGTGCTTTTGTCCTTTCCATTTGGAGAAAATAAAAGACGGTGGCGACTCTTGCTTCCGCGACATTTCGCGAACCAGCGTTAAACAGTCAGTTCCAGATCCACCGATCACAGAACTGGCGACTCTGCTGGGGACTATTTTTAAAGTGAGGTGTACCTTAGGGTAGTTCATAACTGTGTTTTCAATTGTATTGACTTTCTTGCTTTATTATTGTGGGACTGTCTTGGGAGTTCTATAGATCCTAACCCGGATCTGGGGATACCTTCTTAGAAAGTAGCAACAAGGCTGTGAGGGAACTGTGCGGGGTATACCGACATGGTTGAAACAGTCTGCTACGTTGATGTGGCACTTTGGTGTGTACCGGTAACCCTTGAGTTCAGCCAAGGAGAGTACGGGGCCTCCGCGTGGTGTCGTGAAGCATCAACAGACCGTAGGAACCTTAATTGAACTATCTTGGCCTCTTTAGGGTAGTGAGATAACTGACTTTGGTGCAGTCCGAGGTTGGTTGATACTCGATACTACACTCAATTGAGGGTTGCTTTCCTGGAATATTTCGGTCGCCAGTTCAGTGGCTAAATCGAAACGATGAACAATGAAAGCAATCCCGTGATATTGGGACCCTTAGAACCCGGTTACTTCTAATAGGACAGGTTGAGCCCACCAACTTCAAGAGGGTAATACCCAGACCCCATGCTGGCCTGAACTCTAAGGGCTTTCTCTTGTGTGACTTGTGTGCCTTCGTACTTGACTACTTGCATGCTTGTTATCTGACACTTGAGTTTCTTGCAGGTTTTGTTTATAGTCCTTAACTGGGACTCATAACAGGGTTTACTGAGTGTTTTGCAGGTTTTATTTGGTCCTTAATTAGGACTCATGACAGGTTTTACTTGAGTTTCTTGCAGGTTTTGGTTTGCAGTCCTTAATTGGGACTCATAACAGGGTTACCTACATTACCCCATGCATACCATAACATCATACCATTGCATACATCCTAACCCATTTCAAGGATCTCAAGGGCTTGTGATGCAGGTCATGATGAATCAGTTATCCCAACAAGGGGCAAAGAGGATTTATTTTCCTCTAGACAAAGTTGTCAGGGGCTATGACCCACTTGATATGGTGAGCTCTGACTCTTGAAGAAGGTTCCCCTAACCAAGGTTGATTGGAAATCAAAACCAGACATGATGACTAAAGTTAGGGGCTATGACCCACTGGATATGGTGAGCCTTTGACCCTTGAAGAAGAATTCTCAACAACATGGGTTTCCTTCAATCAAGCTACCGGACCCAAATTCTAACAAATTTTCTTGTTTACCCCGCAAGGTCCTTGAAAACATTGCATGTATGTCATACACATCATCGCATTACAGGTATCCCTTCTGCAGGTCACTTACCTTTCTCGCTGTTTATTTCAGCAATGGCCTCACAACAAGATAACCAAGACCTTCTTGCTCAAGAGGCTCAGTTCAAGGAGATCTTTCTAAGCCTATCCAAGGGGCAGGAAGAGTTGAGGACACTCCTCATGGGGAATCTGATCAGAAAGAGTCCTGAAGATGACAAGGACGAACAACTGAAATGTCTACAAGCTGAGGTAGACACATTGAAAACCCAGATGCTGGGGCAAAGGGCCCTCATTCAAGGTTTAGCTCAGGAGCAAGGAGAGCTGAGAGCCATGGTCAATCAGCTTCCTCAAGGCATGAAGCAACCAGCCCAAATCAGGGACCAGGTCATGGAACAGCTTCCAAGAGGGCAAAGGTCGGGTCCAGTGAATAGACCTCTCCGAGTTGCTACTACTTCACAGGTCCAACAACGACCTCGCCAAAAACAGCGGGTTGATCAGAACAGGTCGGACGAGCCTAAGAGACACTTCACCAATATCAACATGCCATGGTCACGAGCCTTGCAACACATGTTAAGGATGAACCTGATTGCGGTGATCAACCCTCCTGCAAATCCAAAGACCTCCTCTCCAAGCTACAACCCAGAAGCAAGGTGCGCTTACCATTCTGGTAGCCCGGGGCACGATACTGAGGATTGTTGGGCACTGAAGTACAAGATTCAAGGCATGATCGACGCTGGAGAGATTCAATTTGAAGTACCCGAGACTCCCAACGTGATCACTGCTCCCTTGCCAAAACATGGCTAGGGTAGAAAGCACTTTTTGTTCATTCGAATTCAAGTTGTGATTTTCTTTTGTTTAAACATTTATTCATGTTAAAACATTGTTATTCCATTAATACATCGCTTATGTCTATTTTTGAATCAATATATTCGCATTCACTATATGCAAACTGTTTTCATATTTTTTCTGATGTCAACTCTTGATCTTAAATAATTCTAAGCCTCTTGAGGGAGGATGACGAAAACGATACCGCGATCATTACAGTATGCTTTTGAACAGACCCCGCTGATGAGGTACAGGCATTGTTTCAATTCCTAAACACTGGAGTTATAAGGAAGATAATCCCTCGTTAACCCCTCTGAGCCAAAGAAGTAGGAGTTTTATTTTCGAAAATCAAAACCCTTAATCATAACATGGGGCAGGGTAGTCTCTCAGTTGATCCAAGTGCATAACGAATGGCACCAAAAAGTCTTTACAAAACGAAGAAAGACAATGATGGTTCCGAACAATCATAAAGACAGGCAGTCATGATCAAAAAAAAAATTATCATAAACGAAAAGCCCATTAAGTCAAAACCCATGAAGGAGACTTACAAAACTGGGGCATCCCGCTGACTGTAATTCCAAAAAAAGGAAACAGTTCAGGCAAAAAAAGAAAGGGATAGCAAAAAAAATCAAAGAGAAAGAGGTCTTACAAACCCTCAACAAAAAATGACTGCCTAGTCAGAATAAATCATCAACACTCGAACCATCACTGGTATACCAAGAGCAAAGACTCAACAAGGTCTAACGTATGATCAACTGAGTTTAGGATTGGAGAACATCACGAAGAGCGGGTGGGTACAAATAATTTGAGCCTTTATCCTTTGTTTCTTAAAACCGTGAACCAGGCCGCGTTATAACCCTTAAAAGTCCTAGCTGAAGCATGGGTTAGTTCGAAAGCATACTGTCACGAAAGGTATCCTGACTCCTTAAGGCTTACTATAAAGAAGGAGTTGACATCACGTTTTACAAACATTCATTTGTTTTATGAAAAAAGAATGCATTTTCAAAATCTTCAAGACAGACATAGGCTTTGCATTTTTAACATAACTTTGTTTGCATATGACTTTTTGTTTGAACAACAGGGAAATTCGCACGATGAATACCTAATGAACAAAAGTACCTCCAATCAAGGGGCAGACATGACCATGGTCCATTATTTGGGGCAGTCCAATCAAGATTCGTAGAATCTCTCAAAGGCCAAATAGCCTGGGGCAAGTCTCCGCCTGAGTCACTTGGGGCATTCCAACAACAAATCTTGCCTGATCAAACACCTTCTGGTGGCATGACAAAACACTTCTAACAGGGGCAACTCCCTACATTCTGAGAACACGGACATAGTCGAGAAAATACTACGCAAAATCAAAGACCCGCTAGGTTGACATACCTAGGCAAAAATAAGGGCTCCCCGGCGAACCAAAAGGGTTCGGGCAAAATGAAGGGGTGAAATGAAAATCAGTACACCCGGCAAGTCGAAAACCTGAAAAGGCGGCTTGGGCAAAAATGGGTATCCCGGTGGACTGAAAACCCGAAAGGGCAGTCCAGGCAAAAGTTAGGGATCAAAGCGTACGACTATGTCCTGTCATCTTATCACCTGCCTACCAGAAGAAGGTTTGCCCATCAACAAGCTATCAGCACCTCACAGGTCTTCCTCTCCCACCTTAGAAACAGGGGCAATGATGAGTTGTCCAAACAATCTAATCGCTCTGTCCTCCAAGGTACCAAGGTAGGTTTAGCTAAAGAATACGACCAGTACATCTCAAATCCCCAGAGAGTCAGCAGCCAGTACACTCTTCTCCGAGCAGAGTTATCAAATCTCAAGGAAGTTGGGTATCCTCCAGCAGATCTCAACATTCCCCAGCAGCAATACATATATTCTTAACAAGCATCCCCGGCAGGCTTGGTCTAAAGATTGTTCCCCGACGGCAGACCAACATTCAAAGGAACAATTTCCCCAGCATATCAAAACTTGCCCAAAAGAGTCCAATCCAATCCAGTTTCCCCAGGAAAATTGGAATCCATATCCCCAAGCAATAGGCTTATCCCCAGTAGATTCTGGAAGCTTATCCCTCGCAGAGCACGAACGCGTCGTCCGGCTTTATTTAAAGAGTTATTTCCTTAACAGGATATAACTGGGTTATCCTCAGCCAAAAGCCATGGAAAGAGCGTCCCCGACAAAGTTCTCTTACCCCTAGCGAAGTCTATCAATACTTCCAACACAACAATGGTATCCCCAGCAAGTTACCTTCATCAAATTCAACAAAGTATCTCTCTCCCCACAGAGTATTGCTCCCCAGCAAGATTACTAGAGTACTTTTCTCCCCGCAGAGTAATCCATCCGCCAAGTCCATTCCCCAACGGAGTCGTCTTCTCCTACCGGTATCCTTGCAGCTATCATCCCCAGCGGAAGCAAAAATCTATTCTTCAACACCAGCCCAGGATATGACTTCCCGGCACCTGTCAAGGATTTACTTTCCTAGACAAAAACATTCATAAAACATCACATACATACATCATTATAGCATGCATAACGCATCATATCATACAAATCTCATTTATGTTGAGAACATCATTGCTTGATCCATATCATGCATTGCATATGACTGACCTTTACCTTTCAGGAAAGACGCAGTTGAAATTCTCAAACATATTTCAAGACCTTCTTTAGTCCATCTAAATCGACTCCCAACAGATTTTTCTAAAAAAAGACTCAGCAGAAGCTATGGTCCCCTCTCCAACGGTGAGTGAGGTGGTCAGATGTTTCCCTCTCCGACGATGAGTGTGAGGTGATAGTCTCCTATGGTTCCCTCTCTGACGATGAGTGTGAGGTGATAGTCTCCTATGGTTCCCTCTCCGACGATGAGTGTGAGGTGATAGTCTCCTATGGTTCCCTCTCCGACGGTGTGTGAGGTGGTAAGTCCTTTTCAGATGTTTCCCTCTCCGACGATGAGTGTGAGGTGATAGTCTCCTATGGTTCCCTCTCCGACGGTGTGTGAGGTGGTAAGTCCTTTTCAGATGTTTCCCTCTCCGACGATGAGTGTGAGGTGATAGTCTCCTATGGTTCCCTCTCCGACGGTGTGTGAGGTGGTAAGTCCTTTTCAGATGTTTCCCTCTCCGACGATGAGTGTGAGGTGATAGTCTCCTATGGTTCCCTCTCCGACGGTGTGTGAGGTGGTAAGTCCTTCTCAGATGTTTCCCTCTCTGACGATGAGTGTGAGGTGATAGTCTCCTATGGTTCCCTCTCCGACGGTGTGTGAGGTGGTAAGTCCTTTTCAGATGTTTCCCTCTCCGACGATGAGTGTGAGGTGATAGTCTCCTATGGTTCCCTCTCCGACGGTGTGTGAGGTGGTAAGTCCTTTTCAGATGTTTCCCTCTCCGACGATGAGTGTGAGGTGATAGTCTCCTATGGTTCCCTCTCCGACGGTGTGTGAGGTGGTAAGTCCTTTTCAGATGTTTCCCTCTCCGACGATGAGTGTGAGGTGATAGTCTCTTATGGTTCCCTCTCCGACGGTGTGTGAGGTGGTAAGTCCTTTTCAGATGTTTCCCTCTCCGACGATGAGTGTGAGGTGATAGTCTCCTATGGTTCCCTCTCCGACGGTGTGTGAGGTGGTAAGTCCTTTTCAGATGTTTCCCTCTCCGACGATGAGTGTGAGGTGATAGTCTCTTATGGTTCCCTCTTCGACGGTGTGTGAGGTGGTAAGTCCTTTTCAGATGTTTCCCTCTCCGACGTTGAGTGAGGTGATCATTCCTTTCAGATTATAATTGCCTATGGTTCTCTTCCCAATACTGCAAAGATAATAATTCCCATCAAGATTTTCTCAACAAGCGTTGTTGAAGTTAAAATCACCCAAGGTTCTCTTATCATTCATACTAAGGCAGTAACCATCCCTGGTTCATTCATCGCTGTTTGAAGCTCCAGACTCAGCTCCTGTAACCAGTCAGGACACATCTATGCCAAGCATCTGAAAACCAGCTCCTGCAACGTGTCAGGTACTCATTTGTTCTTTTGCAGGTATGCAGGTTCTCGCTAAGGAATCTCCTACGCGATCAACATCCAGATGGCATCTATAAGCCCATCATCCTATTCATCAATCTCCAAATGGCATCTATAATCCCATTCCTCCACCATCACTACTACTATGTGAGCGCAAATTTCTGGGCACTCTGGTGTTCAATCACCTTCTACCCTCGGATTACGAAAGGCACGTCGGCCAATCTGCATCCTCAGGTCTAAGAAGATTGAACAGGGGCAACTGTTGTACCCCAAAATTTTCCCTCCCATATTCTTCAAGAAATTGCCAAGCCAAGTCACAAAACTCCCCCAAGGGTTGCTCAGTACAAAGGTCTCCTATACAATCAAAACTAGGGTTTGTGTTCTGATCAAGACAAGGAAGTTTTCAAAGGCCCAATCAAATCTCATGTGCCTACAAATATGGTCAAGCATCCTCATATCAAGTTTCAAGGCATTCGGCTCAAAATTGCACAGTCAAAACCCTAAATTGCACTACAGTCAACTGTAGGGGCAAAATGGTCATTTGACAGTCAAAAGTTCAAATTTTTGGTCAACATATCATTTTGAAGCCACAAACATCATTTGATCAATGCTTGATCATGATTCTCAAAATTTGGCTCAAAAATCATCAAGATGCAAAAGTTACTATATTTGGACAACTGAAAAAGTCAACTGAAATTGACCAGGGCATAACTTTCACATGGATTATCAGAAAAATTCCATCCAAAGCTCATTTTGAAGAGAAAGACATTTCCTACGACTCATCTTCATACTTCAAGTCCAAGAAATTCTCTCACAAAAAGTTATCAATTTCAACATTATAGGTCATTTTCAAAAGTCAACAAAAAGGGACTTTAAGTCAAAGGCCATAACTTGAGATTGGTAAATCAAAATGACATGGGACCAAAGACATTGGTTAGAGGACTCAAAGACCTTTCCAAAATGTCCAAGAAAATGATAAAAGCTTAAAAATGGAGCAAGTTATGCCTTGTGGAAGTTGGGAAAGTTTTGGATATTTTGAAAAGTCAACTTTGATCCAAATGACCTAAAAATGCTAATGGGCCCATTTTTCTTCCATGATTCATCATTCCAAGCATATGCACGACCACTTGGCCCAAAGGGAAGTATTTTCTCATTTTTTATTTATTTATTTGAATTATTATTTATATTAATTCATTTAAATTATTTAAATACATGAAAAATATCTAACTTGCCTTAACAAATCTTTTTATACATGTTTTGCCATCAAGATTTCGTGCACATGCTAATTAGGAAAGAATTGGATTGATTGGCATAATTTTGACACAAAGAACATGTGAAAAAGATATGAAAAAGATCTTGGAAAATCAATTTGCAAAACCATTGAATGAAAGAGATTTGATTGAATTTTTTGACCTAATTTGTTCAATACATAAGCATAGACCTAAACCTAATGCTGGGAGACACTGGAAGCTGCGCAGAAGCCATTAACAAACTTGCAAATTTTGTCCAAAAGTTCAAAACTGAAAACCACGTTTTAGGTCGATTCAAAGCATAATATTGGTTTCAATAGCTTCCTAGGACATCACTGAGCACAACTGGATAGGTTTCCATACGCATAGCCTTCGGAATTGGTATACAGAAACCAAGTTTCTTCTCATTTTTCTTGTAATCGTATTTTGATATTCAAGCATTTTTATTGCATTTTTTCCATGGATTCATACTTATTAGATCATCCTAGAACTAACCACATGATTTAATTGAATTCTTATGCACTATTGGAGAATCTGCCATTGATACTTCTTAGGGTTTGTAGAGCTTCAATTTAGGGTCTTTCGTTTAAAGAAAAATTGGCATCCAAGACTTGTATCATTGAATCAAGCGTTGTTGGACGATCGTGAATATGCCCTCGCGCCAAATTTATTGACCCTATAGCGCTATTCGCTATTTTTTCTAAAGCGGCCTAACACAACGCGTCCAAAACCGTGGCTTTTGCTTGTATGTTTCAGGGATGGTGGAGAAGACAAAGTCGTGTCAAATGGTGACAGGTCCATTCAAAATTCGCGCGTTAACCTCCACTAACCTTGTTTTTATTTTATATTATTTGATTGTTATTACATATTAACAACGCGCAATTGGCTCAGTTGGCACGCATCAAGGCTTGCAATACACCTGACCTGGGTTCGAGTCCCAGGTCTCATGCTTTCTCAATAATGTTTTTTCTCTAATATTCAGGTGAAGCGCTTATGTTATAATCCATGATACACCTCCAACATCAAACACACACGCGTCCAAGAGATCCAAATCAAAGGCTCAAGATTGATGAGCACGTTACACCCCCAGTCAACGTGCCACATAATGCCTGGAAAAGTCAACGAATTGCAAGCTTATTGGGCCAGAACTCTTGGATCAAAACCTCCATATTGGGGACTACCCCCCCTGGTTTGCAATTTCCCTTTTTTTTATATATGTTATTTTCAATTGTTATTTTATTTCATTTTATTGTTTTAATTTAATTAATTATTTTTTTTACAAAATATAAAATACACAAAAAATCAGAAAAAGAGCAAAATATAATATTTATTTATTTTAATATTTTTTATAAATAAATTCACATGTAAATATTTAGTTTTAATTAGGTTGCAATTTTAATTCTTTTTAACAAAAATACAAAAAAAGTAGAATTAGGTTTAATTAATTTTTATTCCTTTCCATTTTTCCTTCTTTTTTTTTTACCATAAAATTATTTATTTATTTATTTTTTATAATTAAACTTGTAAATTAGTTAGGGTTTAAATTAGGTTAAAAAAAAATTTAATATTTTCTTAATAACTTAAAAATAATTAGAACTAGGTTTAACATTTTATTTTAGTTTTAATTAATTCTTTTTTTTTTAATCTTAAAAAATATAAAAATACCAAAAACATTTTCTTTTAATTTTAATTTTAATTCCCTATTAATTTAATTTTGCAAAAGGGTCCAACGCCCATGTTCTTGATTGTTTAATTTCGCATGTTTATTTTATGTCATTTAAATAATTATGTATCTCTCCCGAAGCCATGTAACTTAAATTTCTCGCACTTTTATTTCTTTTGCTTTATTTACTTTCTGTCAAATCGGGTCCGGTTTAATTTTGGCGATGTGGACCCGCGCCATTTGTAATAGCTTTAGAATTTACTTTTCCGCACTCTTTTAACTGTTAACAAAAAGCATGAAAGAATGAATGACAAATAAAAACAAACGCGTAGATCACCTATACCATGAAAAGACAAAAATAAACGAAAACGACACACAAATCACACACCACCCCTAGGGTACGCCTCACTGTTGCCTTGCCTCGAAAGGTGATCGTCGAGTAGAGGACGTCTTAGTAAGTCCTCATGATCCGGGAACCTGGCATGAGGGTAGCTTCTAAGGTGTCTTCCCATTGCTCTGGTGATCACCATGTCCCTACAAACTCGAATTGACCCGAACACCTCCAACGGTGGTGCTACCTACCTCTCCATGGTGGGATGGCACTACTTTAAAGGACATTTACACAGACGAATTCCTTAGGGTAGGTAGACGACTCATGGATACTTTCTCTCTTCAAAACAAACTGAAATCTTTTCACACCAACACTTTTCAAAAGGCTTTCAAAGCAAATTTTTCAAACACTCTGACACAAGAGTCGATCTGAAACTTTCAAAGAGACTTTTTAAAACCCACATTGAAAAGCAAGCAAACCACTTTTGAAAACACAATGAGCAAGTATCTAAGAGCCCATGGATAACCATGGATAGAAAGGGTGCTAACACCTTCCCTTTCTATAACCTACCTCCCGAACCGAGAGCAATCTCTTTAAGGAATTTTTCTGTGCTTTTGTCCTTTCCATTTGGAGAAAATAAAAGACAGTGGCGACTCTTGCTTCCGCGACATTTCGCGAACCAGCGTTAAACAGTCAGTTCCAGATCCACCGATCACACTCCCCATTTGCCAGATAGAACTTCAACTGAACAGGTACTTTGGTGAACTTCTATCTCTCTCATTAGGCATCATTAGCTCTAAGTTTGTGAATAAGCAATGTTCTACTCATGCCACTGAACCTGTACATGCTTTTACTTTTCATTTCTTTTACTTGAGATGTGAGAATTTAAGGTTTGAAAATGGCAGAAAACTTAGGTTAGGATTTGGGATTGTTAAAATTCTCTCTCATTTATGAGAGTTAGGAGATGTTCTTTATATATTTGGAATCGTGGTTCCATGCTTAACATTTTTTGTGTTGAAAGTTTGTGCAAAAGATCAAAGAATCAGGATGTTAGGATAGAAGAACAGGGCGCGCGTTTTTTTTTAATATTGTTGTTCAGAGGTTGAAGAAAGGTCTTCATGGGCTGGGCTTATGTTGACTTTCCTTTTTGCCCCATATAATTTATTCTGAACCCCCTGAGCCCATTTGCTTTATTTTTAATGTTTTTTAACTTTTTCTTTTTTTAATTGACTCATTTATTTTTTCTCAGCATATTAAATAAATAAATATATACTTTTTTGTTTAAAATACTAAAATAGCACAAATATATTTTATACACTTTTATCTTATTTTTACTTCCTGAAAATATTTTATAGAAAAATACTTTTTTTATTTTTAAATATTAAATATTATTAATTAATATATATAATACATATTTTGTAAATAATATAAATAAATAGGTATATATTAATACACTTAGGATATAAATGCCAAAAAATGTACATATTTTATTTTTTAATATTTAATACTAAAAAATACCTTTTTACAAATATACTTCATTTTTGTTTTATTCTTTGTATATAAATGGCAAATATTATATATATTAGATAATTAATACCCTTTTAATTAAAATTAGGGTTTTTTGCCTTAAATATGAAAATACTCCAAAAAATAATATCTTTTTATTTCTCTTTTTATTTTTACATAAATAATACTTTTTTCATACATATAAAAATTCTTTTTTACATTTTTGCATATTTATTTCATTTCCATTTAATTATGCAATTATTTGTATTGTAAATATTCAAAGAAAATGATGAAATAGCTAGATTTAATTTCTTGTCTAAATATACCCCATTTGAAACATTGTACCTCCTTCCCCATATTATTGCGTTGTAATAGTGTAGGAATTTAAATTTCGCACTTTAATGCTTCCTAAACATACCATGTTAGAATTAGGGTTTGTATGCGAATAAAACGAACAAAATAGTTTGACCTAATTTCAAGATAAATAAGCATGAAAATGGACAACACATTTCACACTTGCACCCCTAGGGTATTCCACTTTGTTGCCTTCAAATAAATTGGGCCATATTGCATGTTGAATTTCTTTGGGTAAAACAAACAATCAAATGATCATAGTCCCTCAAAATGTTGCCTAAATGAATGATCAAGCCCCTTTTTAAAGAAAAAAATTGCCCAAAGACATTTAACACTATTGCAATTATGGTCTAAACGATGACCCACGCCCGTCCCTTTCACCTCCTAAATAAAAGATTGTCCACCAAATGCAATGGTGGAACAAAATTGTCAAAAGGTTTAAAACATAACAAAAATCTTTGAGAAAACTTTAGGGTAGATAACTCTTAAGTACTTGTCAATTTGCAAAGAAAACACTTGCCTATTTTCAAACCACACTTCACAAACACTTTCAAAACAAACTTTCAAAAAACCTTGAAACATCTTTTCAAAAGACAAACACCTTTTGTAAAACATTCGAGTAAAGAATTGTTACAAGGGTAGCCTATACAAGGCATCTTTTCAAAACATTTTCAAAACCACACAACAAGCACCATTTCAAACAATTGAAAACCAAGGCAAGTTGATCTAAGCAAGTACCTAAGAGCCCATGGATAACCATGGATAGAAAGGGTGCTAATACCTTCCCTTTCTATAATCTACTCCCCGAACCCAAGAAAATATCTCAAAGGTTTTTGCTGTGCTTTTTAAACCTTTCCTTAGGATAAAATAAAAAGTCAGTGGCGACTCTTGCTCAACCGAAACATTTGCGAAAACAAACGCAAAACCATAGTCAGTTCTCCCACCGTATCACAGATACACCATTGCATATACACCAAATATGCACATAATAACAAACCGCATAATCGGAAAGTCAACATCAAATCAACGGAATATTATCACAACATAATTCCAAATAATTCCAAAACCAATATATCACATGATCACATCTCAATCATAATGGATAGCAGGCACAACACATAAGTATCAGTTCTCATTCACCAAATCAGAACAACTTACAAACAATTCTACATCATTCTCAAAATACCAAAGTTTACAAAAAAATCGGGAATTCGACTCTTTTTAAAATAATTTTCATAAAATAATATTTTTCTTATTTTATAAGATAGCATTTTAAATTTAAGAAATACTGCCGAAAACGGCACTCAAATCGGACTTACAGTTTGAAAGTTATGAATTTTCAAAGTTTAATATTTTTCAAAAAGTTACGTTTCTGGAACCCGGTTCCTACCTATACAGGAACCAGTTCCTGCGACCAATTTTGCCAGTTTTTGTACGTTTACACAGTGGAACCCGGTTCCTCCCCACTGGGAACCGGTTCCTGCGACCTGCAGAGTCAAAAACTGCTATTTTGACAGCATTTGTTCATTCCAATTCCATCCAATTCATACCCATTCGAATCATAACATTAGGTACACCAAAATGCAACCAATACACATCAATACAACATCATAAATCATGTTTCCATCATTCCTATTAATTATTCATCACATTAATGGTTCCAATTCCTATACTCTGACACAATTAGGGATAATCCTACAAACCTAGAATTCCAAAATCGAGATTCCTAACATGCTTAATCAATTCTATTGATCTCAAAATCTATAAGGCATATTAAATAATTGAAATTACCCCTTACCTCACGATGATCCTTCGAATTCACGGCGTTTGGCTTTTTCCTCTCTTCTCTTCTCTTCTCCAATTTCACGTACAATGACTTTTCCCAAATAACTTCTTTTTCTTTTCCTTTTTATCCTTCTTTTATATTCCTATTATTATTTGCCAAATAATAGAAATAAATTAGTCATTATTTAGTAGAGCTTTTTACTTCACACACCTCTAATTCAACCTTACACCCCCCGGTCTTCCTTTTTAATTCCATAATTAATTCATCCATTTAATCCAAAATATTATTAATTAAGCCTTTAATTAATTTAATAATTAAATTCCTAATTATTTAACACTTGAATTAATTTGGGGTGTCACAGTCTCCACATGGATTAGTGCAAGGAAAAACTACTATTCAACAGTTTCAATCCTTCTAAGTTTTCAAAAGGGTTTGCAGAAAAAGTCCAGGAAAAGTAAATAAAGCAATAAAGAAAGCGACAAACAATCATTCATAGCCAAGAGAATTCATTCTAGAATCGCATTTCACTCTATCCGTAAAATACTTAAACTTGCGGATCAATTGCACGCAACCAAAATCACTCGTCAATACCATCACGTACCAATCACACTAAAGCTATCTCTAACACAAAGTGAGACATCACCCATATTGCTCTCGGAGGCGATTTCACACGCAACTCAAACGACCCAGACACATTTCATAATTGATACTCACATGAATATTAAGCCTAAATCTATGTCTAGAACTAGAACTTAATATATATTCATCCAAGAAAGAGATTCAAAAAGCATATGTCTATGACAAACCAAAACTCCGCGATAAATCAAAAAACAAGAACAAATACCAGTATTAATTTGTAAAATATATTTCATACAATCCCATGATCAACAAATGTACATACAATAAGAGTAAAGATATAAATAAAAGACCCACCATTGGAATGATACACATGGAAGACAGAGAACAAGCAGAAACTTCACGCGGTGTTAACACGATTCGGGGCAACACATAGCCAATCGATAAGATGTAGCACCCAATGACGTTGCCTAAACCTATAAACTATAAAAAAATTGGATCAGAGCTCCTCCAAGAGGGAAAGAGATGATAAAAACCCTAAAAAATGTGTTCTAAGCTATTTATACAAAACAGGAAAATGCAGACAGCGCTAAGCGCCAAATATCATGCTAAGAACGCGCTCATTTATTCACTAAACCGCCTTAGAGCGTGCTAAGCGCCAAATATTATGGTAAGCATGCTCGTCTCTTCCTATGCTCTAGAACCTGCGCTGAGAGCGTGCTAAGCGCGACCTGAAGCCTCTTTATTTCTTGATTTTGACCAAAAATTCCTATCCGGAATCGTGCCTTCGACACCTTATTCCCCGATGCTCCAAATACACAAAAATATCTATAAAAAAGACATTGAAACTACCAAACGATACATAAATGAATCGAAAACACAAAGATATACAAAGTAAGCATATTTACACACGAAGAGGGGAATTATTCAAATAATATTAACAAAAGAACCATAAGTGCCACCAATTATGTACACAAAATAAAGACATTTTGGCACTTATCAAACTCTCCCCAACTTGAACTTGTTTGTCCTCAAACAAGACCAAACAACTCAAAGAACAAAAGAAACTAACCAAAGAATCATTAATCAACAATTTTTTAAAACGAAAAGTAAATGTATGGTTCAAATAAAAACGTACAAGCAAAGTAAATACTTACCACTATACTACAACGACAATATGTAAATGAAACAAATCCTAAGTATAAAAATCATACAAAACATTCTAAAATAAAACAAGCTTAATCATGAATCACACCTAGCAAAAATTCATCGGTAGATGAAGAACACACAAAGGTGATGAACAATTACACTCATCCATAATTTGCAAACAATAGACTAAATTATGCATTCATCCAAAAATTCACATTAAAAATACAAAGGTAAGAATCACAAGGGCTTTTCAAGGTTGTAATGTGGCTTGGTTAACAAACAAGGGGTGATTTCTAAAGCTAATAGAAACAAAAACTTGCGTAAACCTAAGGGAGTGATCAACTCACAAAAGTTCACACACAAAATTCCGATCAAACTTCTTCGTAATCTCAAACTTCACAAACCAATCATATACTTATTAACACAACATTATTCTACTCTTTTTGTTTGCCTTTTTAAAAAAAAAATCAACTTTTTTTCTTTCTTTTTCTTTTCTTTTCTTTCTTTTTATTTTTTCTTTCTCTTTTAAAACCTCATAGAAATCACAACATAAGCACATAAACATTCCTCTCCCCAACTTGAATTCAACCATATCATAATGTGAATAGTCCCTACTTTCTAAGGCAAGGTAAAAATTCAAACCATAAATCACGGTTGAGGGTTCAAGAAAAAAAAGAATTAACATACATTAAAAAAAGGAAAACTAAACACTCATAAATAAGCATTAAGTTCAAAAATAACATAGACATTGACAAAAAAGCTCAAAGGGGTTACAAATGATCACACACTCGCAAGGTGAATTGACTATTTGGCTAGGTAGTTGTGCTAAAAAAGAAAAAAAATGCCTTTATCATTTTCATGATTTGATACAATCAACATAAGAAAAATATTAAACATAATAAAGTCTAGATAAAACAAGAATTGTGGCCTCCAGCATATATGAACAATGGAAAGCTTCCTCACATTTATGGGTAAAAAGGGAACTAAAGTGATTCAATCAAAAGCATGTAATGCAAAAAGAATGAATGGTATAGTAATTATACAAATGATAAATTTCCTAAACATGTTATGCTATAGAAAATGATAAACGAGTATCTGGCATGTACCAACTTCAAAAACTATCATTACCATACATCTGCAAGTGGAATAATCAAACTCGAAAATCACCTCAAAATTCTTCAAGAAATCGGACCAAAATTGAGTCCAAACAATCAACAAAAGAATTAGAAAAACAATACTAATGTTAATTACTATTATAAGGCCTTGGTGAAAGTGGGAAAAAGGAGAGCCAAGTGAAACAAAAAGACTTCACTGGCTAATCACAGAAGAGCGCGCTAAGCGCCAAAACACGCGTTAAGCGTGCTACACCAGTAGAAGAAAAATAGGACAGCAATCTTGCAGTCCAAAAGCAACCTCCACAATCACCTACAATACTCTCATTTACATATCTAAACATCATTTATAACACATACACACTTCCACAAACTAAACACGACAAGCTTTCAGAAAACTACAAAGAATAACAACATAAAACAACTAATTGAAACATACTAAAAGAATGGGTGAAAATTGATTAAACAAGTTGTAAAGTGAAGATTTGATAATTTTATGAACAATTTGAGTACAACTTGTTTAATGAATGTTCACCACACTACCTAAGATATAATGAAAAAGTAACAACGAAACAAAAACGATAAAACATGTTTATTTTACATCGTAAGTTTGACGCCTATTATTTACAAACCAATATGTTTCTTCGGACGAGCCAAATGCTTCACTCCCGCCTTCACTTAAATCTCTTCAAGCTCTAACCAGAACTACACATCTAACCACACTTGGCAAACGTGAAACGAAACAAGTATACTATATACAAATGTATAAATCACGTTTATGCACAAAATAGACAAGTATGGAGAAAATGTACAAATACATAATATAGACACATTTACGAAACTTATAAAGCAAAACCATTGCGATGTAGCTAATATCAACACCAATCTCAGGTAACAGTGCCATTTTGCTGAAGCGGTAAAGCGGCAAGAAAAAGTAAGTATTTAGGTGATATAGGTTATATCGTATCGTCTCCACATGGATTAGTGCGAGGTAAAAACTACCGTTCAAGAGTTTCAATCCTTCTAAGTTTGGAAAAGGGTTTGAGGAAAAAGTGAGTGAAAAGTAAATAAAGCAATAAAGAAAGCGATAAAAAATCATTCATAGCCAAGAGAATTCATTCTGGAATCACATTTCACTCTACCCGTCAAATACTTAAACTTGCAGATCAATTGCATGCAACCAAAATCACTCTTTAATACCATCACGTATCGCTCACACTAAGTCTATCTCTAACACAAAGTGAGACATCACCCGTATTTCTCTCGGAGGCAATACGCCTTAGAGCGTGCTAAGCGCCAAATACTGTGCTAAGCATGCTCGCCTCTACCTATGCTCCAGAACCCGCACTGAGAGCATGCTAAGTGCAACCTGAAGCCTCTTTATTTATTGATTTTGAACAAAAATGCCTATCTGTAACCGTGCCTTTCACACCTTATTCCTTGATGCTCCAATCACGTGAAAATACCTACAAAAATACATTAAAATTATCAAACGATACATACATGAATCGAAAACACAAAGATAAATAAAGTAAATGTATTTACTCACAAAGCAGGGAATTATTCAAAGAATATTAACAAAAGAATCGATAAGTGCCACAAATTATATACACAAAATAACGATATTTTGCACTTATCAGTAACTAAACCACCATGTGAGCAATTGTTTAGAATTTGTTTTGAGTTAGTTAAAGAAAATGATAAACTTAAGAAACACAACTCAAACCTTAAGGAATATTTAAGGTTTCTTGAAGAAAGGAAAAATTATTTCAGTTAGAAATAACTAAAATTTGAAACTCAATTAAGTCTTGTCAGACTTGTGTCTGTTAGACGACATTTCCTTATCTAGAGGGGGTGAATAGATCACCAAGGCAAAATTGCAAATAAAATTTGGTTTTCTAAAATAGATTGAAAAGAGTGCAAGCGGGAGGTTTTTAATATAGATTGAATATGTTGTCTATAAAAACCTAGTTATTGAAACTCGGATATGCAATATAGCCTTATGGAATGATCAATACAATAAAATGAATTTATAAACTTGAATCAAGTAACAAAATATTATTCGTTTATAGCAAGTACTAGAAATATTATTTCCAATGGTAACAAGCAAAAGTGGTGAACTATGCACTTTGTCAAACACATGGTGTACGAACGAATTTTTAAAATTTTCCTTGAGTTGTGTTGATATGAAAAGCACTTATAACCAAAGTGATTATAAGATAGTCAATAACTGATTCAAAATAAAAATAGTCACGGAAAAATTCTTACGAGTCGATTGATTAATCAATGCTATTTAACAAATTGCTTAATGAAAAATAAAGTAAATAAAGAGATAAAAGAGAGACACAAAGATTTTTTTAGGAAGTTCACCAATCGTCCTAGCTATGGCTATGTCTCCCCCAATTCTAATTTTAGAATTAGGATAATTTCGTACTATGCAAAAAGTTGATTACAAGAGAAGTGTTCCAAGAGCAACCCTAAAAACCCTAACAATTTGTTGTTGATTCAAACCCTTCTCTTATTTTGGTCTTGAGAAAGACCAAGATACAATAGCATATCAATTGATTTATAGAACCTTGTTACTCCTTTGGGTACCAAACTCCAAAGCTCTTTCACGCACGATCAGTTCTACCTATTGAACACAAGACCTTTCAATTTGATTCGTTGTTATCTCGCAACTTCCTTAGGTATTAAACTCTGGAGGGTTTTCACTTGGCCGCAACCCTCTCTTAAAAGACATGAACAAAACCCCCAAATATATCAAATATCTTTGAGGACAAACCCTATGTTTTTCCCGATGAAACCCCCTACAAATGTCAACCCAATATTCTCAGTTACAACAAACCTAATTGGAAATTATCAAACATCGTCTAGATGGCACCCCGGCAAAAGATGATTATGTGTGATTTGTCAGTGTGTATGTATAGGTTGGAGGTTGAAGGTGAAGAGAAAATGTAGTAAGTTTTTATAGTTTTATCAAGTTGGAATGATGCATGAATGATGTATTTATAGTTGTGAAAGCTTAGATGCAAAGAGGTAATTTTCGGAATTTAAAAAATTTAAAATTTGACTCTATCAAACAGTATGTGCCGTCCTGAAATACGTATGTTGTAACATCCCAAAAAATCTAGATTAATAATTTATTTAATTATTTAATTAATTTAGTGTGAGTATTGGTGAATATATGAATTGCGGTGGGTTATGTGATGCATGATGATGCATTGGTGAATACAGTGCTATGAGTAGTGTGAGAATAAGAATAATATGAGGTTTTAATTGGTTTATAATTATTTAGAGCTTAAATAATTATTTGGGGTAAATTGGATTTAATAATAATATTTAGAATTATTATTTATAATAATAAGTGGAGAATAATAGTGTAAGACAAGAGGGGAAAGATGGTAACACTGTGTTGAACAAGTGAGTGAAAGGTTGAGATTTATGATTTAGGGGTTCAAGGGACATTCTAGTCAAAAGGGGAAGATAGATAGATAGATAGAGAGAGAGAGAGAGAGAGAGAGAGAGAGAGAGAGAGAGATTTCATTTTTGGAATGATCGTACTCTGAAAAGTTAAAGCAAGGAAGCGAGAACAAGCAAGAGAGAAGAGGAAGCGATCATATTCGGAGTAAGAGCGGAATTCGTGGTACAAGTCGAAAATATGAAACCTAAGGTAGGGGTGGGGTTCTAACTCTATAACGGATTTCATAATGATGGGTTATGGTAGTGATTAGGTTTTCCATGGTTATGTATTCTTACATCCTCATGATTTTTGTGTGTGTGTGTGATTGAATCTTGTTGATGAATCGTTGATGTTTTATGATTAATTGATGAAATTGATTATGTGTATTGATTAGTGATTTGCTTATTTCCCTTTATTCAAGTACTATATGATATGCTATATTTTGGGGTTGTTGGAAGTCAAAACTAGGTATTTGGGGTTTGTTGAAAGGATGAAAAATAAGAAAAATCGCACAAAATCGCGTGAAAAATATGATTTTCTCAGCTCTGTTATGGAACATAGCATACATTATGGGTGCTTGTAATATCCCTTGGGACTTTAGTACCAGAAACGTGAAAAAAAATGAAATTCTGGATTTTTAGCATTATGAGTCGTAATGGACATTACGGGTGTCCGTAAAAGATCCCGAACTTTTGTACTATGAAATCATTTCGGCCATAACTTTTGAATTATAAGTTGAAATTGAGTACCATTTGAAGCGTTGAAAAGCTAACATGATGAACTCTATTTTGGTGGAATGAAATGAGTAAAATACTATATTTTTCCAGTGTCTATACATGAGGGATGTATGTTGTATATGTTGCCTTAATAATATGATATATGCTTTCTTTGATGAAGTGATGAGATTATGCGTTGATGTAATATGATGTATGCTTTCTATGATGAATTGATGTGATTATACGTTGATGTAATATGATGTATGCTTTTTATGATGAAGTGATGTGATTATGCATTGATGTAACATGAGGTATGTTTTCTATGGTGAAGTGATGTGATTATACATTGATGTGATATGATGTATGCGTTTTATGATGAAGTGATGTGATTATTCCCTGATGTAATATGACGTATTCTTTCTTTAATGAACTAATATGATGATGAATTGATGTAACATGATGTATGCTTTCTATGATGTATTGATGTTGTTATAGTGATGATGTATTTTATTCTGAAGATGTTGTATGACTATTTTGCATAGTATGTGCATAATGATGACGATGATGTTGTTGTTGTTCTAGAATGGCGTAATGTTGAGGGATCATTCCCTGTAATTTCATAATTATGTTATTTCATGTTGCATGCATGCATTATTAAGGGTTTATGCCATGTTGTTGACCTGGATTGGAAAATTGTTGAGGGCTTATGCCTGTTATTAGCTTGGAATGGCAAATCGTTGAGGGATTATGCCCTGTTGCTGGCATGGATTTGAAAGTTGTTGAGGGCTTATGCCCTGTTGTTGCCCTATTTTGAATTTTGGAGAGGATTTATGCCTTGATCGTACCACATACATTTGCATCAGTGTCAGTCGCATTGCATATTATTGATTTGTTGATTATATGATGATGTTGAGTTGCATATCTGGTATGTGTTGTATGAGAAATGTTGATAATTATATATGATGGCATTAATCATTATTAACTTGCTGTTGTATTACGTAGATGATGCATGTTGAAGTTGTATTATATAGATGATGCATGTTGAAGTTATGTTATGTAGATAATGTATGTTGATGTTGTATTATATTGATGTTGTATTATGTTGATGTTGTATATTTGATATGTCATTTGACTATGGTAAAATGATGTGAAGGTGTGAGATGAAGAATGTATAACTATGTGTAATAAATTGCTATCTACTTATTATTATGCACTCTTTTATATAGTTATGATATATCACCCCTTCTATTTGAATATTACCTTTATATTGGTAACGTGCAGATGATTTAAAGTAGCTTGAGCTTGAGGTTAGATGAGGAGTTTGCCTCATGTTGTGTAGATTGTGTCGGTGTTAGCTCTGATACGTAACACTCGGGATAATTGTGCTTGTCTTATTTATGTTGGGAGTAAACTAGTGTAGAACTCCATTGGTTGAATTTAATTGATGTTTTATGTTGAATTTTGAAAGATAATATTTATCACTCATGTTGAAGAGTTGAGAATAATTGTTATTAATGTTTTTCCGCTGCGAATAAATGCAATGGAGTTTAAAACATGATGAATAAGTGATTATGTGTTGCGTATCTTATCATATAGGCATGCATGATGTATGAAGGTGATATCCTAATTGAAGAAAATTGTATTGATTTTATATGAATTTGTTAAATTATCGATGGGGAAATTATGGTGTTACATTAGTGGTATCCGAGCAGGCCGGTTCGTCCGGCCAAGTTATTGAGTCTGTAGTGTAACAGTTGAATAATGTTGTTGTTTTGTCTCTTAGTATGCAACATGTGTGTGAAATATTTTTAGTACTTTCTTGTTTTCTAATCACTTGTTGCAGGAGGGAGATTAAAACAAGAGTGGGCGAGAAGTTTTTTCTTCTCAAAGATGTTTTAGTTGTGAGGCGTGCGCAGTTGGTTCAATGTGCCTTGAATTTAATGAGTGCAAGAGTTCATGAGACCTTGTTGTTCCCGAATTCGGAGAAAGTACAAATTTAGTATTTACATATGGCGGTCAGGTCAAAGTTTCCTTGAGAGGGAATGATCAGGTACTCGTGTTGTTGACATCTCTAAAAGTGGAGGGTGATGTGATGGATAAATGATGTGCCAGTTGTGGGTGAGTCCTGATGTTTTCCCAGTGAGAATTGCAACTTGTCGTTAGAGAAAGATGTTGGATTAAATTTATGTTATCCTTAGGGTGAACTATTTGGAGTTAAACCAAGTGATTACAAAGTGTTTTGATGAGTCTATGCAGATTCTCATGCTTGAAGGTTGTACGGATTCAAGGTTCCTACTTCTTGGTCGAGTAGAGACGTCTCTGAGGGCGAACAAGTATTGTTAAAGGTTACTTCTCAGAGGATATAGAGTAATGTGACGGATAGTGATAGGCAAGAGGTGTGTAATTTCTTGATGATTCACTGAGGACATTAGATAAGCAAGTAGGATAACTCTTAGAAGGTGAAGCTCAGGTGGTTGCAATATTCAACATTGTCGATTGATCATGAAGTTGTCAGTGTTGAGTTACCATTGTGTGTGATGTCGATGTTTTGAATGGTGATAAAGTGATAAATTTATGTAAATTTTGTTAGTGGAATCATATAAGTGAGTATCGAATGTGGTTGATGTTGTTGGATGATTGTGAATCGCGGGCCAGAGTCGGAACTCGAGGAGATGAGTATTATTGTGAAAAGAACTTTAGTTTTGGTGCTTTTGAAAACTGAATTTTTGACAAAATAATGTGTCTTTTGGGTTATAAGAAGAATGAGGTTTTAAAAATGTGTTGGAATGGGTTTTGTACACATAAAATCATGGAAAATTGCTTTTGTTCAGCCTGTAAACGATTACCAATATATGGGTACCCGAGTACACTAGGATGAAAATCAACAAAATTTCAAAAATTCATAACTAGAGTTTCGAACATCCGATTTGAGTTTCGTTCGAAGATTTAAAAAGCTAACGTAATGAACTTTGTTTTAAAAATGGCTCTAGATCCTGGAATTGATTAAATTTTCACGTGGTTATGTTGGATGAGGGGTGGAGTTTGCTAGTGATCTTGTCCTTGGTATCAGATTTGTTTCTATGACATCATACAGGATGTAAGCTTCAAAGTTGGGTGAATTGAAGAATCAACTAGAGGATAAATTTTAGAACTCAGTGGAGGAATTAAGAAATATTTGGATCAATTTATTACAGTATTTATTGAGGCCATTGTGATTTATTCCAAGTCAGAATATGGACATGTTGAATGTTGTAATTTGTATTGTAGTGTCAAAAGGGAGGAAACCTTATGTTAAGTTATCAAGGTGTAAATTATAGTTTGAGAAGGTGAGATTTCTTGAGTATTCTATTTCGAGTGAAGGTGTCTGTAGATCTATTTGAGGTGGATGCATTTCTAAATTGAGAGGCCTCGAAGTCGGTTACGGAGATTAGAAGCTTATTGAGCTTAACTGATTAATACCGCAGTTGTTTGAGATGAGGTCAAGTATGAGATGTTCGGTAATAGGAAGGAGGTGGGGTATTGGAGAAGCACATGAAGGTGCGGCGTATGCCAATCGAGAATGGTTAGAGTGGAGAGATCTTTGAGGAAAATAGAAAGTTAAAGGGTATAGTGGATTGCGTGTCATTGATAACATAGTATCGACATGTGTTAGGAAATTTTTGGAGGTTTCTATCACCAACTGGATGATGATATTATATTACTGAGATTGTAACTAGAATGAGAACAAAATGTGAAATTATATGTATCATCGAGGATATGAGGTTAAACAAAGGACTAAGGATTTATTGATGTTGTTAAAGTCCTCTACTTGGATAAACGCTTCATTTGGAGCGAACCGATTTGGATTGTACTTGGTGTAGTAGAAATTATGGTATTGGGAGAACATTTAACAAATGTGTTGTGCTACGAGCATGTATAGGAGAATATATAATGGATTTTTGGCGTTTGTGTATCATTGACGAGGTTGAAAAGAAAGAAATTAAGAAAACATTTGTAAGCCTTAGAGAGATTGTTGAACATTATGCTTAGGTAACTTTGAGCATAAGAAAAAGGACACTATTGTAGTTGGGTAACGAGGATTTATGTCACCATTATAGTTTTCGGCTACCTATTGAAAAATTGAGGAACTGATCACCCTTAATCTCTTATTGATAGTAGATGGGATCGTGTTGGATGGAATAAACTTGTCTTTCTAACTGATAGTGTGTAGAGTGAATTGACGTTTTATTGAGAGGATAGTTTCTCACCATTTTGTGTGAACTTAATGAAAAAGTGGCTATGAAAGAGTTGGGACTTATTGGATAATTCAGATATGTTGATTTGTACGCGAGTTGATGCCGCAAAGGGGAAGGTTGAGAATGTCGAAATTGAACCATTATTTTTTATGAATATTAAAGAGAGTCAAAAGATAGATGTGAGACTTATATATCTAATAGTTAATGGAAATCAAAATGAGGACAATGACATTATGGTAGGTGATCAAAGTGGCATAGCGTAAGCGTGATGTGTCGCAGTTTGTTATGCGGGTATGACTTATTGGAGTCAATGATTAAACATTCGAAGCTACAAGGATAATGCAAACTATTGAACATTCCAGACTGGAAGTGATAGGTGAAAGGATTATATACTATTTGTGTTAATGCAATGTAAATCGATGTGTTAATTTACATGTTCGATTGGTAAATCGTAGAATTATGATACTAATGTTGTGTGTCGAATGAAGTCGGTATCACAGTGACATTGGCATTCTTATGGTGGTATTTTGTGATGAAATAGTAGAGACGATGTTCATGTCGTGGAGGCTGGAGAGTAGGATGCGAGAGTCATATTCGGAAATGTTCGCATCGGGTAATTTTCAAGAACGAAAATGTTCTAAGTGGGGGAGCGTTGTAACACCCCAAAAATCTAGATTAATTATTTAATTAATTTAGTGTGAATATTTATGAATATATGAATTATGGTGGGTTATGTGATGCATGGTGATGCATTGGTGAATATAGTGCTATGAGTAGTATGAGAATAAGGGTAATATGAGGATTTAATTAGTTTATAATTACTTAGTGCTTAAATAATTATTTGGGGTTAATTGAATTTAATAATAATATTTAGAATTATTATTATTATTTATAATAATATGAGAAGAATAAAAGTGTAAGATAAGAGGGACAAAAAGGTAACATTGTGTTGAACAGGTGAGGGCAAGGTTGGGATTTATGATTTAGGGGTTCAAGGGCTATTATAGTCAAAAAGGGGAGAGATAGATAGATAGAGATAGAGAGAGAGAGATCATTTTTGGAAAGATCATACTCTGAAAAGTTTAAGCAAGGAAGCGAGGACAAGCAAGAGAGAAGAGGAAGCGATCATATTCAGAGCAAGAATGCAATTCCTGGTAGAGGTCTACAATCTTCAACCTAAGGCAAGGGTTGGGTTCTAACTCTTTAACGAATTGTACAATGATGAGTTATGGTAGTGATTAGGTTTTCCATGGTTATATATTCTTGCATCCTTATGATTTTTGTGTGTGTGATTGAATCTTGTTGATGAATCGTTGATGTTTTGTGATTAATTGATGAAATTGATTATGTGAATTGATTAGTGATTTGCTTATTTCCCTTGATTCAAGTACTATATGGTATGTTATATTTTGGGGTTATTGGAAGTCAAAACTAGGTATTTGGGGTTTGTTGAAAGGCTGAAAAATAAGAAAAATCGCACAAAATCGCGTGAAAAATATGATTTTCTCGGCTCTGTTATGGAACGTAGAATACATTACGGGTGCCCGTAATAGCCCTTGGGACTTTAGTACCAGAAATTTGAAAAAAATGAAATTCTGGATTTTTAGCATTACGAGTCGTAATGGACATTACGGGTGTCGGTAACAGATCTCGAATTTTTGTACTATGAAATCATTTCGGCCATAACATTTGAATTGTAAGTTGAAATTGAGTACCATTTGAAGCGTTGAAAAGCTAACACGATGAAATCTATTTTTGTGGAATGAAATGATAAAATACTATAGTTTTATAGTGTCTATACAAGAGGGATGTATGTTGTATATATTGACCTAATAATATGATGTATGCTTTCTTTGATGAAGTTATGTGATTATGCGTTGATGTAACATAATGTGTGCTTTCTATGATGAAGTAATTTGATTATGCATTGATGTAATATGATGTATGTTTTTTATGATGAAGTGATGTGATTATGCATTGATGTAACATGATGTATGCTTTCTATGGGGGAGTGATGTGATTATATGTTGATTAATATGATGTATGCTTTTTATAATGAAGTGATGTAATTATGCATTAATTTAATATGATGTATGATTTCTTTGATGAAATGATATGATGATGTGGTTATGTGACATTATGTATGATTTCTATGAAGTATTGATGTTGTTATATTGATGATGCATTTTATTCTGAAGATGTTGTATGATGTTGTATGACTATTTTGAATACTATGTGCATAATGATGACATTGATGTTGTTGTTAGCCTGGAATGTGTTAATGTTGAGGGCTCATGCCCTGTAATTGCATAATTATGTTGTTGCATGTTGTGTGCATGCATCATTGAGGGGTTATTCCCCGTTGTTTGCTAAGATTGGAAAATTGTTGAGGGCTTATGAATGTTGTTGACTTGGATTGGCTAATCGTTAAGGGCTTATGCTCTGTTGTTGGCCTAGATTGGCAAATTGTTGAGGGTTTATGCCCTGTTGTTTCTCTATTTGGAATTTTGGAGAGAGCTTTTGCCCTGATGGTACCACATGTATTTCCATCAGTGTCAGTCGCATTGCATATTATTGATTTGTTTATATGATGTTGATGTTGAGTTGCATAACTAGTATGCGTTGTATGGAGAATGTTTATAATTATATATGCTGGAATTAATTATTACTAACTTGATGTTGTATTATATAGATGATGCATGTTAAAGTTGTATTATATATACGATGCATGTTAAAGTTGTATTATATATACGATGCATGTTGATGTTGTATTATGTTGATGTTGTATTATGTTGATGTTGTATATTTTATACACCGAATAATTATGGTAAAATGATGTGAAGTTGTGAGATGAAGAATGTATAACTATGCATAATAAATTGTTGTCTACTTATTATTATGCACTCTTTTATATATTTATGATATATCACCCCTTATGTTTAAATGTTACCTTTATATTGGTAACGCGCAGATGATTTGAAGTAGCTCGAGGTGGAGGTTAGATGAGGAGTTTGCCTCACATTACGTAGATTGAGTCAGTGTTAGCTCTGATACGTAAAACTGGGGATAATTGTGCTTGTCTTGTTTATGTTGGAAGTAAACTATTGTAGAACTCCATTGGTTGAATTTAATTGATGTTTTGTGTTGAATTTTAAAAGATGATATTTATCACTCATGTTGAAGAGTTGATAATAATTGTTATTGATGTTTTTTCGCTGCGAATAAATGCAATGAAGTTTAAAACATGATGAATAAGTGATTATGTGTTGCATATTTTATCATATGAGCATGTGTGAAGTATGAAGGTGACATCCTAATTGAACAAAATTGTTTTAATTTTCTCTGATTTTGTTAAGCTACCGATGGGGAAATTATGGTGTTACATATGTGCCAACACATAAGTAAAAAATTAACAGTATGTGCCAGCTTGAAAAGGCAGATGTGTCGGCCTATGCAAGTCAGTGGCTACCGACTTTAATACTGCAGCAAATGTGTTGGCCTGAAAATCGTACGTGCCGACACTAAAATTGAAAAACTGAAAGTTATAGTATGTGTCAGCCTATATGAGTGTATGTGTCGGACTATGTCAAATAAAAACTACATGCTTCATTTTTGGGTTATGTCGTACCCCAAATTTGTCCTACCCCGTTGATTTTATTTTATAAGATTAAAATAGAAGAAATATTTAATTAAAGATGATACAACAATATCTGATGGCCCATCCTTATCCAATACTAGAGGGTGTATTTTAATTCGTGAAAATGGGGGTTTCTAAATCAGAAAGACCTACATATCCGTAAACCCATTCGCGAAGCATGTTGGCCAATGACCCATGCAACTCGAAAATGGAAAATTATTTCAAATAAGGATTAAGCTCTTAATTATTATAAAGTCCACTTTAAGTTTATTGTCGTTAGTAAAAGAGGAGGTGAAAACTTTGAATCAAAGGCCCATTTCATGTTGGCCCATTTTTATTTTAGGAATAGCAAAGAATAGGGGGTACAATTATAAAATAACAGGCCCATTAAACAATTTCTAGGTTAGCGCATTTGATGCTTTGTTGTTTTAAGAAAAAAATATTAAAATTGTTGTTATTATTTTAATTAAAATAAATATAGTAAGTAATAAGAGAACGTGATATATGTTCTAAATGTTGTTAGACTTTTTCTTACCACGATAATGCTTTCATTAATCATTAAATATTCTTTATGAATTTTATTTATTTATTAAAAGTTTGTTTAAAACATTGGGTTATGGAAGGGCCAATTGGGCCTGGTTGCATTAAAAAAACATTTTTACTGTAATACAAAAAATATATATAATGCTGTTGGGCTGAAAAATTGTAATGCAGGCCCAAAACACAATTAACAGTTACTGTACCATTTGACCAAAGAGTGCACACGTTTCTTTCATTAACCAACACTGTATAAATCAAAACTTTTACTGAATCAAATCTTGGCCTTTTTACAGAAAATACGCAGAACTAAAACCAATTCAAATCTTCATCAAATCTCTTAAACAACAAATATCCAATAAATCAAAACCAAAATCAAATCTTTGTTACAACAGAATCTTAAATAATTATATTACAGAATATTACTACATAACCAAATCCAAAATATACAGAATTAATTCAAATCCAATCTATAATACAAAAAATCATATGAACTAAATCCAAAAATTACAATTCGAATCAATTATACAGAAAGGCAAATCCTTAATTCTTCTAATATTCCTAAATATAAGCTCACAAATTGTAACAGAAAAATCCCTAATTGAGAGCCCTATAAATACTAGAAGAAATACAGAAAACAGGGGGGATTTGATACAGAAGAGAGGATTACTGGGAAGATAAGCTAGGATACAGAAGGGGATTTTTGAGACGGGAGCAGGACGGAGAGATACATAGGAGGCTTGATACAGAGGAAGAAGAAAGCGATACCAATACATGAAGACGAGAGGAAGAGCGTGACGAGCCCAATTTGCTACTGAAGAAGAAGAAGGAGCGATTAGGGTTTCAAGATCCAAAACCCTAATCGCTATCACCGCCGTCTCCCTTGCCTAACCGTGAGCCACCGCCATCCACCACCATCAACTTTAACACCACCGGAATCCGCCTTCAAAACCTGTGCAATTAAAGAAGAATGAGGGGTTAGCACCGGATCGGACACGCTCAAGAATCAGAACAAGAAAATCATAAAAAGGGTAAAACTATTAGCTTTTTCTTTTGTTTTAGGGTTGCATTCACGGTGGGTAGGGTTTGTTTTTCATCCGCCGCCGCCGTGATTTGTGTAGGGTTTATATGGGTTAAGAGGAAGGGTTAAGGGTGTACTGCGCAAGAGAGAGAGAGAGAGAGAGAGAGAGAGAGAGAGAGAGAGAGAGAGAGAGAGAGAGAGAGAGAGAGAGAGAGAGAGAGAGAGAGAGAGAGAGAGAGAGAGAGAGAGAGAGAGAGAGAGAGAGAGAGAGAGAGAGAGAGAGAGAGAGAGAGAGATAGAGAGAGAGAGAGATGAATATATTAAAACTAAAATGAAAATTAAAAAATTAAAAAACAAAACTTATTCTTTCTGGTGTTATTCAATACCCGTGCGCTCGCGATAGTTATCATACACCCCTTTATCTCATCCATTAGATCTTGGGTGGACGGCCAAGAGGCCAGGTCCACCGTAAGCTGCCATATGCCTCACTCATATGATTACTATGGACCCCCTCCAATTCACTTAATGGGCCGAGCCCAGCACTGTTGACACCCCCTATTCCTAAATTACTAGAATTTCAAAACAAACGCACCCCCCCTTTGCCTGGACGCGTAATGGGCCTAGCCCAGGCCTCCTTTTAGCACCCCCATTGTTTACTTGCATAACTAATATTGCACCCCCTGGTTTTAATTAAATTAAATTATTTTTTACTTTTAATTTCATTTTTTCTCATATTATTTATTTATAATTATTATATTTTAATTATTATATTTTTTATAATTATTAGCTATTAACTTGATTTCCTTATTTTTTTTATTAGATGCAAATATCATTTATAAGATATATATCATTATTATTGTAAGTCTTTTTTATAATTATGTTTATTCTTATCTTTTACTATTTAAATATTATTACATAATCAGACAAAATAGTTTTATATTAAAATTACATATATATATATATATATATATATATATATATATATATATATATATATATATATATATATATATATATATATATTTGCATTAAATCTTTTCTAATCATGCATTAATCAAAATTTTCGCAAATAGTACGATTAAAAAACACAAATCAAGCATTAAACTATTTTTGCAATAAACTAAACTAATCAACTATTTTTGCAAAAGGTTTCAAACTAGTTTTGACTTACTGTGCACTCAGTCAAAATCTCCGCAATCACTACTCCCGACCGAGTGCAAAGTGATTTAAAATATGTTTGCAAACCCCTAAAAAACACCAACCCCATACGAACTACGAATTGAGACTCTGATTTCTCATAAGAGGATACGTAGGCATAGGATTAAAAATCGTAGCGAGCTCCCCTATTAAAAATTAAAACCCTTCCCCTATTAAAAATTAAAACTCTTTCCCTTATAAAAAATGTAAACCCTTTCCCTTAATAAAATTTAAATCCTGTTTCCCCAACTCAAACCTAAAACCTAGTATCCTTGTGAACAACGTAGATGAAAGGTGCCTAACACCTTCCTTTCATCTAAAGAAGTCCGAAACCTAGAATCTCTGTCTGCGAATTAGGGTTTTCTGTTAGATTCCTTTCCCTAGGATAAAAACTAATAGTCGCGGCTCTGATTAAAAACCAGTTGCTACATGTTACATGTGCTAGCCTAAAACACGTATGTGCCGGCACATGCAAGAAAAATTTATGCAGAAAATTATTTTTTAAGGCTTTGGTCAATTTCAAAATGGTTTTTATCGATTTCTAAGACCTCTAATGCAAGGGAGTGCCACATGACATAGAGATACCATATCATTTATAGAAATGCTAAAATTTCCTAGTTCTGACATCATGCAAAACATCTAATGGTGAAGTTACACTCATATACTCCCCCTTTTTTATGATGGTAAAAGTTGTGACGATGCATTTCATGTAGTTATCGAAGGCTCCACCTGACTTTGTGATTTCTAACTTTATCTTGCATATGCTTCTCCCCCTTTGACAAAATCAAAAATAAATATAGAAAACAGTGAGAAGTATCATATTCCAATACAAGTACTAATATATCACTCCGAGGTGTTTTTGCATAGAAGAGAAATAGTCACATATCCCCATATATATGTAATGAATCAAAATTGATAAATAACAAGCATAAAACATTACACAACATGTAATACAATGCATGATTAATAATGAATGCGATGCAAGAGCAAACTTCTCAAGTTGCTCCTATAGCGTCACAACTATGTAACACAACATAATGGAACTCCTAAATCCTCACATGCATGTGCCTAGCATAGCGACAATAACATGTCACTACTCAATCCAAAATGAAAATTTTGTCATAACATGTGACCAACTACAACAAGAAATGTATATGCCACTATTATACCCCAAAATTTCCCTCTCATTTCTCAAATGATCATCCTGGACCCTCAAGTTTGCTTCCATCCAATTCCAAGCCTTGAATCACAAATTTTCCAAGAAAGTCATTCAGAAGGGCAAAATGGTTATTTACATACTAAAAAGTCAAACTTTGACTTTTGGATCAAAGTCAAGTTTCAAGAGTAATATTTCATCAAGACATGTTGAACTATGAAGTTTGTTTCATCTAGAAAATTCAAAAGTCAAAATTACTTTGGAAAAGTCAAAATTCTAAATACTTAGAATTTTTCTAAGTGTTTAAGAAATATGACAGGTTCAGAACTTCTAGCCAGATTATCACCATAATACAAGCTAATTCTGAAATAACTGCTAACTCAAGAGTTTTAGATCTCAATGAGACCTAAAACACTGCAGAACAAAACTTCTTCTAGAAATGCTCGGATTTCAAGTTATACATCCTCAAAGTCACGTCCCTGAAACTTAAACACTTAGTAAATTCTGAGCATTTTTAAAATAAGAATTTGTTTATAACTTTTGGGCCAGTTTTCACGTAGGTTTAGTCAGAAGTGGCAAGAGTAACTCAAAGAGGGCTTACAAAGCATGTCATAAGCTTTCTAGAAAGTCTGAGAACTCGCTCAAAACATGCTGGAGCAAAGAGATTAAAGGATCAGAAGTTGGATGTTGGTTCTAAGTTGCGCTAATGCTGAACTTCTGATCCAGAACTAAGCTATGATGCATAATCTCACATTTCAGGATTTCTGGTTTGATAAATCTCATCATCATTTAATGCTCACAACCACTTTTGATTTTTTACCCAAAGGATTTCCCCACGTGTGACATAGAAGTACATTGTTGTCCTTGAAAAAGCAAACTTTTGTACAAGAGTATGATGGGCCCATGCTTTGCTTTTATTTCTGAGGATACTTTTCCTTAATTCATGCTTACAAATCCAGCTTAGGCACGGCTAAAAGCTGCTAACCACCATACTTGTTTATCTTGCTTCAAGAACAAGCCAGCACACTAGCATGATGTTGGTACTTTTGACTTCTCCAAGCTACAAAGTTCTTGCCTATAAATTGAACTTCATTTTGCAACTGTGAAAGGGGGGCCGGTCGAAAAAACCGAAAAGAAAAAGCTTTGAAACTTTGCTAAAAATTCTAGGAATCCGAAACTGCAAACACAAATACAAAACCTGCTAGTTTTTTATTCTTGCATTCAAACTCCAACTTCCCTCAAGTGTTTCTTGACCAAATCATCCATATAGATTCTTAATTTTCCAGCCGTTTGTAACCCAAGTTAAAGGTTGTTCCAGTCTGCTGAGCACGTGAGGAAGCTGATCAGAACATTACAAGTAGTCAAAACCAGGCTCCAGTTCACAGGACTTTCTCCAGCTGCAAGGTAAGCTTCTGCTGACTCTCATCATATCACATAGGAATTGTTAAACTTGCATGTCCAAAATACAATGTAGACATCCTGATTCTGATGCTATACATATTTTGAGGTTTCATATATTTGTTTGCCTAAATAGGGATAACATCAGTTCATAACTTCTTAAGGAAACTAGGATTAACAGATACATGCTTGTTTCTGGTTTACAGGCTTGACTTTTTTATGTTTCTGAAACCATGATGGAAACCTGCCATAATTTCTATGAATGTGTTTTCTGTTATGTTAAGAAATGACTAAGTTGCAGATGTTTTGATTAGCATGAAGAAAGAGATGGAATTTATCATCAGAGTTTACTTTGTAATACATGTTTATGCTTTTACTTTTAATACCGAATGTACAACCATCCCAGTGGTAGAAAGCGCGCGTATAAGACATTAGTACTAAGGGTCCTGGATTCTAAACCCAGAAGCATCTTTTTAGGTTTATTTAATGACATTTTCACCCATTTATCTTTCAAACAATCTTCCTAAATCAGAACTTCTAGACAACCTTACCCAACAACATTATCACCTCACTCTCTCAAATAGCCAGAACTTTTGATTTGCCAGTGACATTAGAACTTCTAAATTCCCAGCAACCTCAGAGCTGGGTGTACCCATGGCCAGAACTTCTGACCCTCTACTTTCCTACTAACATTTTCTCTCTTGCAGCGTATTAGAGCCAGAACTTTTGTTCCTTCTCGTTTCAGCAATGTGCTGATTTTGACTCTTTTTTCTCTTATTTATCTTACTTTGGCTTTTAATAACCAAAAACACCAAAAATATTTCACATTCACATGTTCTATTTTATTTCTTTGAGAACAAAAAAAGATCAAAATATTTTCTTAAGTAAACTTATTTCTTTACTTAAACAAAACAAGTCCATTTTACATTTCTTGTATTTTATTTCAATATGGTTGTAATAGATAATTAGGACTTTTAATTTCTTGCAATCCCCATTTGTAAATTTGTACACCCCATCCCCTTAATGATGTGATAGTGTAGGACTTTACTTTTCCGCACTTTTATTGCTTTCATATATTGTTAGTAATTAGGGTGTGTATGGAAAGACATGAAAACAATAAATAGACAACCCAAAAATCAAAGACTAAATGCATGTAATCAAACACACTATTCACACATGCACCCTTAGCGTAATCTCACTTATTTCCTCGAAAAATAGTCATGTCCCTTGAACATGGGCATTTTAGCAAAGACCCTCAATAAAAGATCGTAGTCCCTTGATGTCCCTCGATGTTGCCTTCGGTAAACAATCTAGTCCCTAAACGACATTGCTAAAACATCCCATAGGTTGCCTTCTATGACTATACAAACGTCCCACGCTCGTCCCTTCACATCCAACGATGGGGCTTCTTACTGAAACAATGGTGAGATAGAATCATCTAAAGGAGGAGGAAAAGAACATTTAAAACCTTTTGAGTAGGTAGATTCGCTCCTAGTTGCTCGCTTGCTCACAACAAAAACATTTTATACACCAACACACTCATTTGAAACATTTTCAAAAAAAGAACACTTTGTACGGGTTCTTATAGAAACGAGAGCCATTACAAAGACATATTTTTTCAAAATCAATTTAAAAAAAAAACACATTCCACAAACACCTTTTTGAACTATTTTCGAAACAACACTTTGTACGCGTTCTTATAGAAACGAGAACCATTACAAAGACATTTTCAAAATACTTTCAAAACCCACACCACAAGCACACTTTCAAACAAAAGCAAGTGATCTAGCAAGTAACTAAGATCCTGTATATAACTACGGATGAAAAGGATGGTAATACCTTCCCTTTTCATAATCTACCCCCCAAACTCAAGAAAACATCTCTAAAGGTCTTTCCTGTTCTTTTCAACCTTTCCTTTTGGATAAAAGAAAAGTCGGTTGCGACTCTTGCTATCCGCAAAATTTGCGATCAAACGCAAAATATCCCAAGTCAGTTCTCCCACCGTATCACGGCCACCAACCTACATACATTTAGCTCATGCACAAATGCAAGAAATAAAAATAACAAAAACATATGATTGCACAATAAGAACAAACTTATACAAATGAGAAAGAATTAATACATGAAGTCATTATAAACATATACATTCAAAACACACAATGGTTGTCAATCAAATTTTTTGTAAGTAAACATTCATGGTTTTCAACATTTGAGAAAACATCAAGAATTTTTAACCAACAAATAACATGAATTAAGAAAAGTCTTACTTTCAAAGAGAAATTTGAAACAATATTACCTCACTCTTGATGGAACGGAAGTTGCACTCACATGATGTAAAATAATCAAACAAAGATTTAGAGAAAAAATATAAAGTTCAATTAACAAGGCAAAATTAAGCAACATTGGAGATATCAATGATCCCCAATTCTCCACCTATTCACCCCTAAGATTCCACCTATCATATCATTTGCATCTAACCAAGGATCGCAAGCATGGCATCCTCCTAACCTCTACCCCTTTGGTTCAACCTTTGTGGGAGATCACCAAGTACTCTTTGTGTTTCATTTTACATCTTTGGTTGTTTACATTTTAACTTTGCTAACCTTATTCAAAATACAAAAATGTGTGTTGCTTTCTTTTCTCTTTGTGAAAGGTAGGGATTGGCAATCAAAGGATCAAGATTGGTTTCTAAATTAAGGTTTTGGTTTCCAAGGTCAAATATTGGTCAACAAGTGGTCCTAAAGGGATTGTACTTCAAGGCATGACCTATAATTTTAAGTCACATTCATGTGAAGCTTCTTTCAACTTCAATTGGTCAAGAAAAGTTCAAGTTTTGTGCATGTTTTCAAAGTTGATTCAAGTATGGTTCACGTTGTTGTACCCCAAAATTTGCCCTCCCATATTCTTCAAGATTTTCCAAGATCAAGGTTCAAAATCTCTCAAGGGTTGCACAGTCCAATTGCCTCCTAACACAGTCAAAATTAGGGTTTTGGTTCTGGCAAAGAAATTGAAGTTTTCAAGGGTCCAATCAAGTCCCATATGCCCATAAACATTGTCAAGCATCCATATGTCAAGTTTCAAGACTCACAGCATCAAATTGCACAGTCAAAAATCCTAATTGCTTCACAGTCAACTGCAGGGGCAAAATGGTCATTTGACAGTCAAAAGTCAAAAATTTTGGTCAACATCTCATTTTGAAGCCACAAACATCATTTGATCAATTCTTGATCATGATTCTCAAAGCATGGCTCATAAAGTCTCAAGATGCAAAAGTTTCTATTTTTGGACAGTTGAAAAAGTCAACTGCAAATTGACCAGGGCATAACTTCTTCATGGTTTATCATAAAAATCCCATCCAAAGCTCATTTTGAAGAGGATGACATTTCCTACAACTAATCTTCACACTTCAAGTCCAAGAAATGCTCTCACAAAAAGTTATCAATTTCAACATTATAGGTCATTTTCAAAAGTCAACAAAAAGGCACTTTAAGTCAAAGACCATAATTTGAGATTGGTAAATCAAAATGACATGGGACCAAAGACATTGGTTAGAGGACTTCAAGACCTTTCCAAAATGTCCAAGAACATGATCATAGCTTCAAAATTGAGCAAGATATGCCTTTTAGAAGTTGGGAAATTTTTGGGAATTTTGAAAAGTCAACTTTGCTTCAAAAGCTTCAAAATTGCTAATGGGCCACAAATTCTTCCATGAATCATTACCCAAAGGCTATGCACGACCCATTGACCTCAAAGGGATTTATTTTCTTATTTTTGATTAATTATTTGAATTTTTATTATTATTAATTCATTTAATTAGTTTTAAATATGAAAAAATAGCAAATCATGGTTTTAAATCTTTTTTGTGCAGCAAATATATTCATGATATGCAAAAGATCTCGTGCACCTTCTCAAGGGGACAAAATCATCCATATTTGGCAAGTTTCCATGGCAAAAAGATTGGAAAAAGATGTGAAAAATCAAAGATTGAAAACATTAATACATGGACTTTGGGCTTGTTTTCTTAACCTAATTTACTTCATGTACATAGGCACAACTCAAACCTAAGGCATTACACACGAAAAGCTGCTCAGAAATGGCATACCAATTTGCAATTTTTCATTAAAAACTTGAACACTGAAATCCTAGTTACAAGGCGATTCAAGGTCTAAAAGCTTGTCCATTACGTTCCTGATATTGCTAGGAACGTGTTGCAATCAAGAACCAGTCTCCAGACCTCAAGAATTGGTAGAACAACGTCACACTTTTCTTGTACATGTCCATAATCGTTTCTTAATTTACATGCATTATTCATGAGTTTTAATTGCTGATTCTTACTAACAATGATATTCTGAAGCTGTTGGTACCATTCAATTGAACTATGGCTGCCTAAATAAGAATCCACCATTGTTGAAACCTAGGGTTTCAGAAGCTTCGAATTAGGGATTTCTGTATATGGAAAAATTGGATCTCAAGACTTATGCCATTGAACTCAGGAGCTCCATACGAACACAACCATGACCTCGCGCCCTTTTTATATTGAGGCATATGCTAATCGCTATTTTCATGAATTGCAGTTAGTGGGGGTTTAAAACCCCCGCTATTTGATTATATTACAGGTACAAAAAGGAAGAAGACGCATGCGTGGCTTCATGTGGTTGGACAATTCAAATATTCAGCGCACTTTTTTGCTTCATACCATTAACGCTTTGTTTTCTATTATAATAATTATGTTCCATAATATTAACAAATGCGCGCACTAGCTCAGTTGGTGGGTGAGCTGTCTTGCAGGTATTGGGACCTGGGTTCGATTCCCAGGTCCCCTCTCATATTTCATAATTTTTCCCTTAACATGTTTCCATGCAGCGTCCATCACAAGGCCCACCCTGCACACTCATACACTAGCCTGCCAAGTGGCTTCAAGGAATAATCTGAAGGTCGGAACATGCAGTCCATGATATACACTAGTCAACCACTCCACACGTGATTCCTGAAAGTCAAAAAGGGCTTCATTCTGATTGGCCAAAATGCTTCAATAAACCTCCTTTTGGGGCCTGATACCCCCCATGGTTTGCATCATTTTTATTTTTATTTGATTTTCCTTTTTATTCTTTTAATTGTTTTTAATTAATTTCATAAATTAATTTTCATAATATAAAATACAGAAAAATCAAAAATGTTTATTTTATTAATATTAATTTCACCATTATTATTTTTGTAAATAAACTTTAACAATTAATTAGATTAATTTAGGTTTCAAAACTTTAATATTTTTCTTAATAAATTAAAATATGTAGAAACTAGGGTTTTTTTAACATCATCATCTTTTTTTTTTCTTTTATAAATAATTTTCTCATTATTATTATTATTAACTATCAAATAATTTTGTAAATAAATATGTAATTTAATTAATTAGTGTAAATTAGGTTAAACTTTAATATTTTCTAAATAATTAAAAATAACTTAGAATTAGGGTTTCTTTTAATTTTTAATCTTTCTTTATTTTCATAAATATAAAAACCTAAAAAACATTTCTTTTCTTTAATTAAATAATTAATTAGCTTTTTAATTTCATTTAATTTCTTTAAAGGGTCCAACGCCCTCGAACGTTCAACTTTAATTCTTTCGCGCATTTATTCTTATTTTCTTATGAATATTATGTAACTGCTCAAGCCATATAATAGTAACTAGCTTTTACTTTCCGCATTTTTTATCAAACGGGTCTTTGTAATTTGGCGATGTATAGACCCGCGCCTTGTAATAGCGTAGGATTTTACTTTCCGCATTTAAATTTCCGCACTTTTAAATTCTAAACTTTGCATGAAAGAATGTATGGCTAATTAAAAACAAGCATAGATCACCATGATACATGTACAAGATAACAATACATGAAAATAACACACAAATTCACACACCACTCCTAGGGTACGCCTCACCTGTTGCCTTACCTTCGAAACGTGGTCGTCGAGTATAGGACGTTTTAGTAAGTCCTTATGTCCATGATCCAGTCGCCTCGAAATGGTTGCCTCAGATTAAAAAAAGGATCAATGGCATAAGGGTAGCTTCTAAGGTGTCCTACTGTTGCTCTGGTGACCACACTGTCTCTAAACTCGAATTGACCCGAACACCTCCAACGGTGGTGCTACCTACCTCTCAATGATGGGATGGCACTACCTTAAGGTCATTTACACAGCCTAATTCCTTAGGGTAGGTGGATGACTCATAGATACTTGCTCTATTCAAAAACAAATCAAAACTCTTTTCACACCGACACTTTCAAAAAGCTTTCAAAACAATTTTTCAAACACTCTTGAGGACTGATACAAGAGTTATTCTGAAATCTTAAATGAAACTTTTTCAAACCCACTCACACTTGAAAAGCAAACACTTTTGAAAACACAATGAGCAAGTATCTAAGAGCCCATGGATAACCATGGATAGAAAGGGTGCTAACACCTTCCCTTTCTATAAATCTACCTCCCGAACCGAGAAACTATCTCATAAGGAATTTTGTTGTGCTTTTGTCCTGTCCATGTTGGAGAAAATAAAAGACGGTGGCGACTCTTGCTTATCGCGACATTTCGCGAACCAGCGTTAAACAGTCAGTTCCAGATCCACAGATCACTGAACTGGCGACTCTGCTGGGGAATATCTTATAAAGTGAGGTGTACCTTAGGACTAATATCACTTGTGTTTTCAATTGTTGTGCTTGTTTGCTTTATTATTGTGGGCTGCATCGGAGTTACATAGATCCTAACCCGGATCTGGGGATACCCTGTTAGGTAGCATAAGCTGTGAGGGACCTGTCCGGCGTAAACCGACATGGGTGAAGCAGTGGCTACGTTGGTGTGGCGCCTTGGTCTGTACCGATATCCCTTGTGTCGCAACGAGGAGAATATGGGTCTTCTGAGGAGTCATTAAGCACCAACCGACCTTAGAACCTTAAATGACCCAACTTGGCCAATAGAACAGTAGCAGTATGCTACACCCATTGAGGCTAAACTCTCGCGATGGTTCTGGCCGCAAGAAAAGATTGCGATGCTGGAGTTATGACTGATTGAGGGTAGTCAGTGATATTGGGATCCTCTAGAACTCGATTACTTCTGATAGGACAGGTCTTAACCAACAAACTGAAAGAGGGTAATACCTAGACCCCATGCTGGCCTAAACTCTAAGGGCTTGTCTTGTGTGACTTGTGTGCCTTATCATGTTTGCCTTTGTGAATATTTGTGGTGTGCTTTATCATGACATCATGCCATCATAAACATTGCATGCATCCTGCATAAGGACTGACCATTTCAAAGACAAGAGGGTTTCACCTTTGCTCTGTTTTGTAGGACATCATGATGCCTATGCGAAGGAATATTATCCGGTTCAACTTTGTTCACCCACCTGAGTTGCTTGAAGAATTGGTTAGCAAAATTCCAAATACTACTTCCTTCATCCAGAGGCATGGTTCTCTTCCCAGTTTAGTCACGGCAAGGTGGGACCAACAACTGATGAGTGTCCTGACACAGTTTTATGATCCCTTGTACAACGGTCTCACCTTTCAAGACTTCCAGCTGGTCCCTACCCTGGAAGAGTTCTCTGATTTGCTTGGTATCCCTATCTTGGATCAGACTCCCTTCACTGGTTGGGAAAAGACTCTTAGGCTTGAGGAGATTGCTGCAGCTCTTCCCTTGACCCACAAAGAGGTAATGGACAACTGGGTGACTAGAAGCAAAGTTAAGGGTTTCTTGGCCAAGTTTCTGGTTGGTAAGGATAACAGTTTCTGGAATGACCTGGACTTTAGGGCGTATGAAGACATTTTGTCTCTCTTAATCTATGGTCTAGTCTTGTTTCCTAATCCTGACAACTTTGTTAACGTCAATGCCATAAGGATATTCATGTCTCGGAACCCTGTGCCCACTCTCTTGGGTGATATCCTGCAACAACTTTATGCTCGTACTGCCCGAAGACGAGGAACTCTGTAGTGTTGCATCCCTTTGTTAGTGAGGTGGTTTATTTCGCACCTCCCTAAGTTCGTGCTGAAGAACAAAGAAGGAAGAGGTTGGGCTCATAGGTTGATGTCTCTCACGGACAATGACATCATTTGGACTTTCAGGGGTTTGGATGAGGTAGTTGTTATTGATCGTTGCGAAGAATATCCTAATGTTCCTTTGATTGGTACCCAAGGAGGAATCTCTTATAATCCATGTCTAGCTCTCCGACAGTTTGGAAGAGCCAGAAGAGCAGGGCCTCATGAGATGTTGGTGCCTCACATCAGTTTTGAGTTTCAGGTAGATAGTGACGAGCTGTGTCGTAGGTTCATCAAGGCTTGGGACAAAATTCACAAAGCTGACCCACAAGAGTTGGGACCAAAGACTTCTCTACCTATGGAAGCCTACTACAAATGGGTCCGCATCCGTGCTCAGAAGTTAGGTATGCCATACGAAGCTGTCACACCCATCATTCTTGAGTATCCTGATAGAGATGGGGTTCCTCCAACTGTTCTCCCTCCTCAGATACCTACTGATCTTGATACACTAAAGAGGTCTTGGGTGCAACTGCGAGAAGAACGGGATTCTTACCGGGAAAAGTTCAACGATCAGGAATTGAAGATCCAGAAGCTGACAAAGCAGTTGGAGAATGAGCGAGCTCTGAATGACTACATCCGTATTGAGAAGAGGAGACCCTGGGATCAATGATGAACTTTGGATATTCTTTTACAGTTTTATTTCCCTTTTCAGTATTTTCACTTTTATATAACGCCTAAGGGCAACCTGTTGAACAATTTAAAATTCAAAGTTGAATCTAATGAAGTGTGTTCCTTTTTGTTTACAAAGTCGATTCCCAATTGTCTTTGAAAACATAAATCATACGCATCCCATTCATCATATGCATAGCAAGTACTCTTCTTTTCAGGTTGCTTAATGTTCTTCGCTGTTTATTTCAGCATTATGAACCCTGAATCATCTACCGAGCAGTCCATCAAGGCCCTTCAGGCTCATAACGCCCAATTCCAAGAGCTGATTATGAGTTTGGCCCAAGGTCAGGAGGAACTGAAGGCTCAGCTGGCCAAGAAGAAGAAGAAGAGAACTGTTCTATTCAACACGGGCCGGAGGTTTGGTAACACACTGCAGAATGAGGTTGATCAAGCTGGTTCTTCTGTAGGCAAAGGCAGTCCCCAGGGGGGAAGGGCTCCAAGTCCGGTGGTCTCTGACAACGAGACTGACTTTAACGAGGAGCAGTATCCTCCAGCTGAAGACAGGTACAAGCAGTTGGAAGATCGTCTGAATGCCATGGAAATTCAACAAGTGCCTGGGTTGGATTTCAGAGACTTGGGTCTATCTTCTGGTGTGGTCATCCCACGTAAATTCAAAGCACCGTCTTTCGCAAAGTATGACGGGGCGTCCTGCCCTAAGTTACATCTCAGGTCTTATATGCGGAAGATTCAGCCGTATACTGTGGACAAGAACTTGTGGATCCACTTCTTCCAGGAGAGTCTTTCAGGGACTCATCTCGAATGGTTCTATCAGCTGGATGGAACCAAGGTTCGTAACTGGGAGGAGTTGGCTACTGCTTTTTACAAGCAGTATCAATATAATGCCGACCTCGCTCCTACACGTACCCAACTCCAGGGTATGTCGCTAGGATCGGGAGAAGGTTTTAAAGAGTATGCACAGAAGTGGAGGGACCTGGATGGCAAGGTGCAGCCACCGTTAACAGACCGTGAACTTGTAGACATGTTCTTGGGGACCCTATCCGGGCCATTCTTCAATCATCTCATTGGCAATTCATCTGCAGGGTTCACAGATCTCATTCTGACTGGGGAAAGGATAGAGGCTGGTATGAAATCAGGAAAAATTCAGAAAGGTGCGTCCTCAAGTTCTGAGAAGAAGCCTTTCAAAAAGGAAGCCAGTGCTGTGTATGGGCCTAGAAGGCAAAACAAACCAGAACGCCGCCAAGCTGTCAACACGGTGGTAATTGCAAAGTCTGCTGCCGCTCCTCGGCAACCTAACCAACCAAGGGGTGAGAGACCCAGAAGAGAATATACTCGGCTGAGTATGACCTTGTCACAGATCTTGCTGCAATTTCTATCAACCAACTTGGTAACCGTCAGAGAGGCTCCAAAGGTTGTAAACACGACCTCTCCAAAGTATAATCCAAACGCCCGTTGTGCTTATCATTCTGATAGCCCGAGGCATTCTACTGATGATTGATGGGCCCTGAGAAATAAGGTTCAAGACCTTATCGATGCTAAAGAGGTTCAGTTTGAGGCGCCTGAGAAGCCTAATGTGGTGACAGCTCCCCTGCCTGATCATGGGGTGAATGCTATCAGGGATGGTGACGAAGTGGAAGAATCTGAGTTCAACAGCTGGATCTGCCCGACGACCGATGGTGGACTGACCAATTGGACTGCAAAAGATCACATACCTGTTACTTTTGTTACGGAGTAATAAACTCCTTTGTTTTTTATTTGTAATGAACAATAAACTGAAACTTTATGGCCCGGTGTCTTACCCGGGGCACCGTTGGCTTCATTTGTGAGGGCATTACTTGTCATTTCCATATATCATGAATAAAGACATTGGACGTTTTTCGCATTTCAAATCTTATGCTCCCTTTTCTTTCTTTCTATATATATTGCAAAACAGCTATATTTACACACACTCACTCATACAGGTTTCAATCCACTCTGGATCTCACTGGTAACGACTCTGCTACCGCCAGTTATGACTTCGAAAATCCGATCAACTTAGCCGAAGACGAAGGTGAAGATGATTGCGAAGTGCCTGGTGAGCTTGCAAGACTGTTACTCCAGGAAGAGAGGGCCATTCAGCCACATGAAGAGCCAGTGGAAACGATAAATCTGGGTACTGAGACAAATAGAAAGGAAGTTAAGATTGGTGCCAATCTGGAGCTCAGCGTAAAACAACGGTTGATTCAGATGCTGCATGATTATGTGGAAATCTTCGCCTGGTCCTACGAAGACATGCCTGGGTTGGATACCAACATTGTGGTCCATCATTTGCCTACCAAGGAAGACTATCCTCCGGTTAAACAAAAGGTCCGCCGTATGTGTCCAGAGATGTCCGAGAAGATCAAAGCTGAGGTTATGAAGCAATTTGATGCCGGGTTTCTAGCAGTGACTTCTTACCCTCAGTGGGTTGCCAATGTGGTGCCGGTACCGAAGAAAGATGGTAAGGTCAGAATGTGTGTTGACTACAGGGATCTGAATAGGGCCAGCCCCAAGGATGACTTCCCCCTACCTCACATTGACGTTCTGGTTGACAATACTGCTCAGCACAAAGTGTTCTCCTTCATGGACGGCTTTTCAGGTTATAATCAGATTAAGATGGCTCCTGAAGATATGGAAAAGACTACCTTTGTTACTCAGTGGGGAACCTTCTGCTACAAGGTCATGCCTTTTGGATTGAAAAATGCTGGGGCAACCTACCAACATGCCGTGGTTGCTTTATTTCATGACATGATCCATCATGAGATCGAAGTGTATGTCGACGATATGATTGCAAGGTCTCAAACTGAGGAGGAACATCTTGATCATCTGCAGAAACTATTTGACCGCCTGAAATTATACAAGCTGAGGTTGAACCCGAACAAGTGCACCTTTGGGGTAAGATCTGGAAAATTTCCAGGCTTCGTCGTGAGTGACAAAGGTATTCAAGTGGACCCTGCCAAGGTTAAAGCCATACAAGAGATGCCAGTTCCCAAGACAGAGAAAGAAGTCAGAGGCTTTCTAGAACGCCTGAATTACATTGCCCGATTCATCTCTCACCTAACAGCTACCTGTGAACCAATCTTCAAGCTGCTGAAGAAAGATCAGGTAGTACGTTGGAATGATGAATGTCAGGCCGCTTTTGACAGAATCAAAGAGTATCTCCAAGAACCACCCATTCTTATGCCACCGATTGAAGGGAGACCTCTAATACTATACTTGACAGTACTTGACAGCTCAATGGGGTGTGTGTTGGGGCAGCATGACGAGTCTGGCCGAAAAGAGCACGCCATTTATTACCTTAGCAAAAAGTTTACCGACTGTGAGACCCGATACTCACTGCTCGAGAAAACTTGCTGCGCTTTGGTATGGGCTGCTCGCCGACTGAGACAGTATATGTTGACTCACACTACTCTGTTGATTTCAAAAATGGATCCGATAAAGTACATATTCGAAAAGCCTGCTCTGTATGGGAGAATAGCAAGATGGCAAATGATCTTGACAGAATACGACATCCAGTACACGACTCAGAAAGCAATCAAAGGAAGTGTATTGGCAGACCACTTGGCACACCAGGCAGTGGACAACTATCAGTCAATGAACTTCGAGTTTCCAGACGAGAGCATCATGATAGTGACTGACTGTGAAGTACCTGGACCGGATGAAGGACCTGAGGAAGGATCCTGATGGTCTATGCACTTTGACGGAGCCTCCAACGCTTTGGGTAACGGTATCGGCGCTATGATCATATCCCCTCGAGGCACTCATACTCCACTTACTGCCCGACTATGTTTCAACTGCACCAACAACATGGCGGAGTATGAGGCGTGTATCATGGGACTTCAAGCTGCGATCGACTTAAGGATCAAGTTTCTGAGTGTCTTCGGAGATTCCGCTCTCGTGATCAATCAGATCAAAGGCGAGTGGGATACGAAACATCCAAATCTTATTCCTTACAGAGAATGTGTGTTGACATTGATCCCCCATTTCACAGAGATAACCTTTGAACACTTCCCAAGAGAGGAGAATCAGTTGGCGGACGCGTTAGCTACGATGTCTTCCATGTTCAAAGTCAAATGGGACAATGAGGCTCCCCGAATCATCATCTGGAAACTGGAAGAACCTGCATATTATTGTGATCTTGAGGCTGAGACAGTAATTGAGAAACCTTGGTATCATGAGGTGAAGAGGTACTTGGAAGCTCAAGAATATCCTGAAGGTGCATCTGTCAACGACAAAAAGTTTCTGAGAAGGTTCGCAGCGAAGTTCTTCCTCAGCAACGACATTCTGTACAAGCGAAACCATGATTCAACCTTACTGCGTTGTGTGGATAAGACTGAAGCAGAAAGGATCATGGTAGAACTACATGAAGGCACCTTCGGAACGCATTCCAGTGGACACGCCATGGCAAAGAAAATCCTTCAGGAAGGATATTTCTGGTCCACAATGGAAGCCGACTGTTACCAACATTCTCGGACATGTCATAAGTGCCAGATTTATGCAGATAAGGTGCATGTTCCTCCAGTTCCTCTGAACGTCCTGACTGCACCGTGGCCTTTTGCAATGTGGGGTATTGATATGATCGGCGAGATTAAACCTACGGCATACAACGGGCATCGCTTCATCCTGGTGGCGATTGATTACTTTACAAAGTGGGTTGAAGCAGCTTCCTATGCTACAGTAACCAAGAACGTGGTGGCACGGTTCATTCGGCATAACCTGATCTGTCGATACGGCGTCCCGGAAAGGATCATTACGGAAAATGGTACCAATCTTAATAACAAGATGATCACTGAGCTCTGCGAGCAATTCAAGATACAGCACCACAACTCTTCTCCTTACCGGCCAAAGATGCATGGGGCTGTAGAAGCAGCTAATAAGAATATCAAGAAGATTGTGCAGAAGATGACATTGACCTATAAAGATTGGCACGAGATGTTACCGTTTTCTCTTCACGGGTACCGTACCTCAGCAAGAACGTCAACCGGGGCAACTCCTTTTTCCTTGGTCTATGGCATGGAGGCAGTTTTACCGATCGAAGTGCAGATACGGTCTCTCCGGATAATGAAGGATGCAGATCTGAGCGAAGATGACTGGATCCAGACTCGACTTGATCAGTTGAACCTAATTGACGAAAAGAGACTCGCTGCTATATGTCATGGTCAAACGTACCAAAAACGGATGATCAGGGCATTTAACAAAAAGGTCAGACCACAAGAGTATCAAGTTAGGGATCTGGTAATCAAACGCATCATCCTTCCTCAGAGTGATCCCAGGGGCAAATGGACCCCTACGTACGAAGGGCCATTTGTGGTTAAACATGTGTTCTCAGGAGGAGCCATGATTCTAACCACTATGGATGGTGACGATCTTCCTCACCCCGCTAATGCAGACATAGTAAAAAGATACTACACATGATAAAAAGACCCGCTAGGTTGACATACCTAGGAAAAAATTAGGACTTCCCGGCGAACCAAAAGGGTTCGGGCAAAATGAGGGATGAAATGAAAAAAATTCTGTACACCCGGCAAGTCGAAAACCTGAAAAGGCGGCTTGGGCAAAAATGGGTATCCTGGTGGACTGAAAACCCGAAAGGGCGGTCCAGGCAAAAGTTAGGGATTAAAGCGTAATACTATGTCTCATTGGATCACTTTGCATCCAGAATCCGGTATCAACCTCAAGTTCAAACGGCATCGATCAATCAGCTTCATCGTCAACTGAGCAGCAAAGTGATGAGACGCTCGAAGATATAAAGGTGATAGCAGAGTTGGAACCCAGTGGGATTATTCCTTTCACATAGCTGTTTTGTTTTCTTTGCACAAAATTGTATAAACTCTATTGTTCGGCGGCGTTCTCTTATTAGGACGTCAACCTCTTGTACATAAACGCCTATTTACAGGCAAATTCAAAAATCAATACAAATTCACCTTTCAGCTAAAATTTCCAATTGTTTTTCCTTTTCTGTTTTGTTTGCGAAGAACGTCCAAGGTTCAATTTGTGATATATGCATTTGACAATAATTTCTAACTCATAAATATTTGCATACGAAACAAAGGATTAATTACAGGTAACATTAGAAACAGGGGCAATAATGAGTTATCTAAAGCGATCTAATTGCTCGGTCCACCAAGGTACCAAGGTAAGTTCGGCTGAAGAATGTAACCAAGATATCTTAATTCCCCAGAGAGTGAGCCAAGATTCAACAATACTCTCCCCTAGCAGAGTTAATCTCCAATCAGCCCTAACAAGGCACAATATCTCCTAGCAAGTCAGTGATACTCTCCCCAAGCAGAGTTAGTCTACTGTCAGCCTTATGGAAGTTGGATTCTCCCCAGCAGATCTCAACATTCCTCAGCGGAGTATATGGACATTCTTAACAAGCATCCCCGACAGTCTTAATACAAGATTGTTCCCCGGCGGTATACCAGACGTCCAATGGAGCCATTCCCCAGTCCAATTCAAACGTTTCCCCAGGAAAGTTCAACCAATCTCCCCAGCAGGTCTCGAAGCTTATCCCTAGTAGATTCTGGAAGCTTGTCACCCGTAGAGCACGAACGCTCCCCCGACTTTATTCAAAGGTTATTTCCCCACCAGGGTATAACTGGGTTATCCTCAGCCAACTGCCACGGAAAGATCGTCCCCGGCGAAGTCTTCCTATCCCCCAGCGGAGTTCATCAATTTCTTCCCATAGAGCCCAACAATGGCGTCCCCAGCGGAGTTATCATCAAATCTCAGCAAAGTATCTCTCTCCCTACAGAGCATCTCCCCGCAGAGTAATCTATTCCCCAACAGAGTCATCTTCTCCTACCGGTATTCTTGCAACCATTATCCCCAGTGGAAACAACGAAGCTCTATTCCTCAAACATCAGCCCAGGATTTGACTTCCCGGCACCCTTCAAGGATTTACTTTCCTAGACAAAAACATACATTCATGAACATCGCATCTTCATACATTATAGCATGCACGTACGCATCATGAACATACAATCTCATTTATTTCGAGAACATCACGCATGTCATACATCATGACATCGCATACAATTAACGTTTTGTCTTTTCAGGGCAAAGGTCAATACAAAGATAATTACTATCAATTGTCGTGGTTCCAGATCTGATGCCTGTATCTTGCCAGGGTGTATCTGTTGACGACTATATTCCAGACTCGATTCCTGTATCTTGCCAGGGCACGTCTGAAGAGTTCGAAGATCCGATTCCTGTATCTTGCCAGGGTGTATCTGTTGACAACTAACATTGCCAGACTCGATTCCTGTATCCTGCCAGGGCACGTCTGAAGAGTTCGAAGATCCGATTCCTGTATCTTGCCAGGGTGTATCTGTTGACGACTAACATTTCCATACTCGATTCCTGTATCCTGGCAGGGCACGTCTGAAGAGTTCGAAGATCCGATTCCTGTATCTTGCCAGGGTGTATCTGTTGACGACTAACATTACCAGACTCGATTCCTGTATCTTGCCAGGGCACGTCTGAAGAGTTCGAAGATCTGATTCCTGTATCTTCCCAGGGTGTATCTGTTGACGACTAACATTTCCAGACTCGATTCCTGTATCCTGCCAGGGCACGTCTGAAGAGTTCGAAGATCCGATTCCTGTATCTTGCCAGGGTGTATCTGTTGACGACTACATTACCAGACTCGATTCCTATATCTTGCCAGGGCACGTCTGAAGAGTTCGAAGATCCGATTCCTGTATCTTGCCAGGGTGTATCTGTTGACGACTACATTACCAGACTCGATTCCGGTATCCTGCCAGGGCACGTTTGAAGAGTTCGAAGATCTGATTCCTGTATCTTTCCAGGGTGTATCTGTTGACGACTAACATTACCAGACTCGATTCCTGTATCCGGCCAAGGCATGTCTGAAGAGTTCGAAGATCTGATTCCTGTATCTTTCAAGGGTGTATCTGTTGACGACTATATTCTCCGGACTCGATTCCTGTATCTTGCCAGGGCACGTCTGAAGAGTTTAAAGATTTGATACCTGTATCCAGCCAGGGCACATCTACATAAAGAGTTTGAAGATCAACTCCTGTAACAGGCCAGGTAATTATTTTTCTTTCTCAGGTACGCAAGTTCTCGCTAAGGAATCTCTTACGCAATCGACACCTAGATGGCATCGGTAAGCCCATCTCTCCACTTACCAACAGTCTCTGATGGCATCTATAAGCCCATCCTCCTATCCATCGTCTCTCAACATGGCATCTGTAAGCCCATTCCCATCATCACACTGCTGACACTCTATTATGTGAGTGCAAATTTCTGGGCACTCTAGTGTTCAATCAACTTCCACCTTCAGATTACGAAAGGCACGCCGGCCAATCTACATCCTCAGGTCTAAGAAGATTGAACAGGGGCAACTGTTGTACCCCAAAATTTGCCCTCCCATATTCTTCAAGATTTGCCAAGATCAAGGTTCAAAATCTCTCAAGGGTTGCACAGTCCAATTGCCTCCTAACACAGTCAAAATTAGGGTTTTGGTTCTGGAAAAGAAATTGAAGTTTTCAAGGGTCCAATCAAGTCCCATATGCCCATAAACATTGTCAAGAATCCATATGTCAAGTTTCAAGACTCACAGCATCAAATTGCACAGTCAAAAATCCTAATTGCTTCACAGTCAACTACAGGGGCAAAATGGTCATTTGACAGTCAAAAGTCAAAAATTTTGGTCAACATCTCATTTTGAAGCCACAAACATCATTTGATCAATTCTTGATCATGATTCTCAAAGAATGGCTCAAAAAGTCTCAAGATGCAAAAGTTTCTATTTTTGGACAGTAGAAAAAGTCAACTGCAAATTGACCAGGGCATAACTTCTTCATGGTTTATCAGAAAAATACCATCCAAAGCTCATTTTGAAGAGGATGATATTTCCTACAACTCATCTTCACACTTCAAGTCCAATAAATGCTCTCACAAAAAGTTATCAATTTCAACATTATAGGTCATTTTCAAAAGTCAACAAAAAGGCACTTTAAGTCAAAGACCATAATTTGAGATTGGTAAATCAAAATGACATGGGACCAAAGCCATTGGTTATAGGACTTCAAGACCTTTCCAAAATGTCCAAGAACATGATCATAGCTTCAAAATTGAGCAAGATATGCCTTGTAGAAGTTGGGAAATTTTTGGGAATTTTGAAAAGTCAACTTTGCTTCAAAAGCTTCAAAATTGCTAATGGGCCACAAATTCTTCCATGAATCATTACCCAAAGGCTATGCACGACCCATTGACCTCAAAGGGATTTATTTTCTTATTTTTGATTAATTATTTGAATTTTTATTATTATTAATTCATTTAATTAGTTTTAAATATGAAAAAATAGCAAATCATGGTTTTAAATCTTTTTTGTGCAGCAAATATATTCATGATATGCAAAAGATCTCGTGCACCTTCTCAAGGGGACAAAATCATCCATATTTGGAAAGTTTCCATGGCAAAAAGATTGGAAAAAGATGTGAAAAAAATCAAAGATTGAAAACATTAATACATGGACTTTGGGCTTGTTTTCTTAACCTAATTTGCTTCATGTACATAGGCACAACTCAAACCTAAGGCATTACACACGAAAAGCTGCTCAGAAAAGGCATACCAATTTGCAATTTTTCATTAAAAACTTGAACACTGAAATCCTAGTTACAAGGCGATTCAAGGTCTAAAAGCTTGTCCATTACGTTCCTGACATTGCTAGGAACGTGTTGCAATCAAGAACCAGTCTCCAGACCTCAAGAATTGGTAGAACAACGTCACACTTTTCTTGTACATGTCCATAATCGTTTCTTAATTTACATGCATTATTCATGAGTTTTAATTGCTGATTCTTACTAACAATGATATTCTGAAGTTGTTGGTACCATTCAATTGAACTATGGCTGCCTAAATAAGAATCCACCATTGTTGAAACCTAGGGTTTCAGAAGCTTCGAATTAGGGATTTCTGTATATGGAAAAATTGGATCTCAAGACTTATGCCATTGAACTCAGAAGCTCCATACGAACACAACCATGACCTCGCGCCCTTTTTATATTGAGGCATATGCTAATTGCTATTTTCATGAATTGCAGTTAGTGGGGGTTTAAAACCCCCGCTATTTGATTATATTACAGGTACAAAAAGGAAGAAGACGCATGTGTGGCTTTATGTGGTTGGACAATTCAAATATTCAGCGCGCTTTTTTGCTTCATACCATTAACGCTTTGTTTTCTATTATAATAATTATGTTCCATAATATTAACAAATGTGCGCACTAGCTCAGTTGGTGGGTGAGCTGTCTTGCAGGTATTGGGACCTGGGTTCGATTCCCAGGTCCCCTCTCATATTTCATAATTTTTTCCCTAACATGTTTCCATGCAGCGTCCATCACAAGGCCCACCCTGCACACTCATACGCTAGCCTGCCTAGTGGCTTCAAGGAATAATCTGAAGGCCAGAACGTGCAGTCCATGATATACACTAGTCAACCACTCCACAAGTGATTCCTGAAAGTCAAAAAGGGCTTCATTCTGATGGGCCAAAATGCTTCAATAAACCTCCTTTTGGGGCCTGATACCCCCCATGGTTTGCATCATTTTTATTTTTATTTTATTTTCCTTTTTATTCTTTTAATTGTTTTTAATTAATTTCATAAATTAATTTTCATAATATAAATTACAGAAAAATCAAAAATGTTTATTTTATTAATATTAATTTCACCATTATTATTTTTGTAAATAAACTTTAACAATTAATTAGATTAATTTAGGTTTCAAAACTTTAATATTTTTCTTAATAAATTAAAATATGTAGAAACTAGGGTTTTTTTAACATCATCATCTTTTTTTTTCTTTTATAAATAATTTTCTCATTATTATTATTATTATTATTATTATTAACTATCAAATAATTTTGTAAATAAATATGTAATTTAATTAATTAGTGTAAATTAGGTTAAACTTTAATATTTTCTAAATAATTAAAAATAACTTAGAATTAGGGTTTCTTTTAATTTTTAATCTTTCTTTATTTTCATAAATATAAAAACCTAAAAAACATTTCTTTTCTTTAATTAAATAATTAATTAGCTTTTTAATTTCATTTAATTTCTTTAAAGGGTCCAACGCCCTCGAACGTTCAACTTTAATTCTTTCGCGCATTTATTCTTATTTTCTTATGAATATTATGTAACTGCTCAAGCCATATAATAGTAACTAGGTTTTACTTTCCGCATTTTTTATCAAACGGGTCTTTGTAATTTGGCGATGTATAGACCCGCGCCTTGTAATAGCGTAGGATTTTACTTTCCGCATTTAAATTTCCGCACTTTTAAATTCTAAACTTTGCATGAAAGAATGTATGGCTAATTAAAAACAAGCATAGATCACCATGATACATGTACAAGATAACAATACATGAAAATAACACACAAATTCACACACCACTCCTAGGGTACGCCTCACCTGTTGCCTTACCTTCGAAACGTGGTCGTCGAGTATAGGACGTTTTAGTAAGTCCTTATGTCCATGATCCAGTCGCCTCGAAATGGTTGCCTCAGATTAAAAAAAGGATCAATGGCATAAGGGTAGCTTCTAAGGTGTCCTACTGTTGCTCTGGTGACCACACTGTCTCTAAACTCGAATTGACCCGAACACCTCCAACGGTGGTGCTACCTACCTCTCAATGATGGGATGGCACTACCTTAAGGTCATTTACACAGCCTAATTCCTTAGGGTAGGTGGATGACTCATAGATACTTGCTCTATTCAAAAACAAATCAAAACTCTTTTCACACCGACACTTTCAAAAAGCTTTCAAAACAATTTTTCAAACACTCTTGAGGACTGATACAAGAGTTATTCCGAAATCTTAAATGAAACTTTTTCAAACCCACTCACACTTGAAAAGAAAACAATTTTGAAAACACAATGAGCAAGTATCTAAGAGCCCATGGATAACCATGGATAGAAAGGGTGCTAACACCTTCCCTTTCTATAAATCTACCTCCCGAACCGAGAAACTATCTCATAAGGAATTTTGCTGTGCTTTTGTCCTGTCCATGTTGGAGAAAATAAAAGACGGTGGCGACTCTTGCTTACCGCGACATTTCACGAACCAGCGTTAAACAGTCAGTTCCAGATCCACCGATCACACATGTGTTTATTTCTATGTCATCTTCATCCAATTCTTCAGTGACTATCAAGATTATTGAAGGGAAAATAAAGATTCCTTCATTTGTTATTCAAATGTTCATCATTGGGCCTTTGGATACAAGAAAATAGCAAAAATTACAAGTTGGTACATGTTTGGTTGACCTAAAATCAAGTATGGCATGTCACTTGGTCCAAACACCATAACTCTCTCACTTCTCAACATTTTTGGAATCTACTTTGAGCCAAATGTCACATTTGATCTCATTTGAACCCATTTAATCCCATCTACAACTTTGTTTAAAGGGTCAAACATCAATTTTGCCTCTAAGTACCTCAATTTTCGAATTGACCAAGATGCCCAAATATGCACAAAAGTTGGTCCAAAATTTGATTGGACCTATTAACTGACCTAAAACTTAGATCATGACCTGGACTTGTCATCCATGACATTTTCAACTCAAGCATCCTTTTAATGTGATTCTTTTTGTTAATTCTCTATTGTTTGTAAATGGCATTATGTTTGGTAAAACTAAATTAGCAGAAACCTGTTGAAATAAGATATTCTATCAACTGAAGAAACATGTTGAGTGAAATGTCCTATGCAGAATCATTCGACATCGCACCTGTGTATAGCTGGACAATTGGATGTTTTTAGTTTATTACAGATGTAGAATATTCTGGGAATATTATGATATCCTATGTGGCACTCGCTTTAAGGATTAATAGATTTAAGCTTAATTCAAGGAGTATTCTTAGTTTCTAATTATAGAGATAATTTAGGAAACTAATGTTTGAAGTCCTATTTTTATGCAGAAGTTTCTGTAGATTTTTAGCAGCTGATTTACTGCATTTTTGAAGCCTAATCCAGTCCAGAAGATTGCTTTAAATAGATTACTACAAACCTAGTTTAAGTGTAGAACTTATGTGTGTTTTTGTTAGGGTTTTTGTGTGTTAATTGTGAGCCTCTCTAATATCATCTTGATAAAAGTGTAGGACTGTTCTATTAAGTTGTAAGTTCTGTCAATCATTCTAAAGCTTTTAAGTAGTGAATGATTGTATGTCTTCTAAAATTTATTATGAATTTTTTAGAGTTATTCAATCACTATTGTGATTGGAAGGGATTTGAGAAGGGTTTCATACCTAGGTGAGTCTTAGGTAGAAGTTAAGCACGGGTAGTGATTAAGTGATTAGATTGTAAACTGGTGAGAGTTTGCTTTGGGTCTACAAATTGATACTATCTAGTTGATTTCTTCCCTGGTTTGGTACCCCTAGAGTAGGTGTTGTTATACACCGAACTAGGTTACCAATTTTGCACGTTTCTTTAATTTTTCGCATTGTTTTATTGTTATACCTTGTCATTGTAATTATGTTCAGAAATTAGTGTCTCAATATCTCTTAGGACATTTGAGATCTGAATACCAGAATTTCAATTGGTATCAAAGCAGGAATCCTGCTCTGACTCTGGGTGAGATATAGGAAAGATAATTTCTAGTACCATGAACAAGGAAGGAGGATTTGTGAACATACCACCCATTATGGATGGAACAAATTGTGACTATTGAAAAGCTCGCATGGTGGATTTTATTACATCCATGGTCATCAAAGCTTGGAAATCTCTTGTCAAAGGATGAGATCCACCAATGGCTAGTGACAAGGATGGGAAGACTACTAATGTGCTAAAGGCTGAGGAAGTTGGGATGATGAAGATGACAAGTTATCAGAGGGAAACTCCAAAGCTTGGAATGCTCTATTCAATAGAGTGGACACTAACATATTCAGACTAATAAGGAATTGTATTGTTGCTAAGGAAGTTATGGAGATTTTGAAGACTGATCATGAAGGAACCTCTAAGGTGAAGAAATCAAGACTTCAACTTCTAACTACCAAGTTTTAGAGCTTAAAAATGAAGGAGGTTGAGAGTACTCATGAATTTCACATGAATATTATTGAGATAGCCAATGCCTTAAGTTCCTTAGAGGAGAAGATGTCTGAAGCTAAGCTAGTGAGAATTTTTTTTAGATCTCTTCCAATGAGGTTTGACATGAAAGTTACTACCATCAAAGAAGCCCAAGATATAAACAACATGAAAGTTAATGAGCTTATGGGATCCCTACAGACCTTTAACCTAGGGATCAATGAAAAATATAAAAAGAAAAAGAGCATTGCCTTTGTCCCTAATACTGATGACCTAGAAGATGAATGTGACTTGGATACAGAAGAGGGGGGATCTAATGCTATTGTATTACTTGGAAGACAATTCAAAAAAGTAATGAAGAAGGTGGACTGGAAGTCGAGTTCAAATGTCAAGAACAAATCATTTGACATTAACAAAAACCAAGACTTTGGTAGAAGGGCCAGAACTAATGACAATTCAAGCCAAGGAAGAGGAGTTCAATGTCATGAATGTGAAGGGTTTGGACACATCAGAACTGAGTGTCCCACTTATCTCAAGAAGTAGAAGAAAGGAATGTGTGTGACATCAACATAGGAAGATTCTGGAATTGATCATGAAGAGGAAGGTGCCAAACAGGTCACTGCCTTGATTGGAATTTCTGACTCTGATGAAGACTCAGATTGTGAAGAACTAACCTTTGAATAACTTGTTGCTTCTTACAAGGAGTTGTGCCTCAGAAGTCAAGAGGTGGGCCAATTAGAATAAAATATAAAGAAAACTATTGCTCAACTACATACTGAAAAAGTGGAGCACTTGTCTATCATATCTTGTCTGGAGACTGAAAAAGTGGAGCACCTGTCCACCATCTATGGTCTCAAGGGTGAAGTTCTTTTGCTCAATTCACAACTTGATAATATGACCAAGTATGTAAGAATGCTTAACAACCATTCTAATGTACTTGATGATATTCTCTAGTCTAGAAAGAATGCTGGAAATGTTAAAGGGATTGGCTATGACTATCAAGCTATGAACTTGATGGGACCTATGTAGGTTGAAAGTATAGGAGGAAAGAGGTATGCATATGTTGTTGTTGATGATTTCTTAAGGTTCACCTGGGTGAATTTCATCAAATAGAAATCTTAAGTGTTTGAAGTCTTTAAAGAATTGTGTTAAAGGATTCAAAGAGAGAAGGGTTATAATATTGTAAGAATTCGAAGTGACCATGGGAAAGAATTTGAAAATAGAAAGGTTGATGAATTATGCACCTCTAAGGGGATTAGTCATGAGTTCTCTTCATCTATCTCTCCTCAAAAAAATCGTGTGGTGGAGTGCAAGAATAGGACTATTCAAGAATGTTCTGGGGTCATGCTTCATGCTAAGAAACTTCCATATCATTTTTTGGACGAAGCCATGAACATTGACTTCTATATTCATAATAGAGTAACTATCAGATCTGGTACATCTGTTACTCTTTATGAACTGTGGAAAGGAAGAAAGCCAACTGTGAAATATTTCCATGTCTTTGGAAGTAAGTGTTACATTTTGGCAGATCGTGAGCATAGGAGGAAGATGGATCCTAAAAGTGATGAGGGATTTTTTTTGGGATACTCTACAAACAGTAAACTTTATAGAGTATTCAATTCTATAACTAAAGTGATGATAGAGTCCATAAATGTTTTGATTGATGACACATCCAAAGAAGTTGATGTCACAGATGATGTTGGGGCCTTTTTCCCATGAATGATGATGTTCCTGAAGATGTTACAAATTCAAGTGTCAATACTAAACCTGAAGAAAAGGATGCAGCTAAGGACCTTCTATTAGGATTCATAAAAATCACCCTAAGGAGCTTATTATAATAAGTATGAATGAAGTAGTCAAAACCAGATCAAGGGAAATTGTGCCAAATTCTTGCTTTGTTTCAAAATTTGAACCAAAGAACGTCAAAGAGGCCTTGACTGATGAGTTTTGAATTCATGATATGCAAGATTAACTTGGTTAATTCAAGAGAAATTAGGTTTGGGACTTGGTACCAAGACCAGAAGGCGTAAATGTTATTGGTACTAAATGGGTGTATAAGAACAAGTTAGATGAACAAGGTAATGTCACCAGAAATAAGGCCATACTTGTTGCTCAAGGGTAAACTCAAATTGAAGGAGTGGAATTTGATGAAACATTTCCTCATGTATCTCGTTTGGAATCTATCAGACTACTTCTTGGAGTGGCATGTCTCTTAAAGTTCAAATTGTTCCAAATGGATGTCAATAGTGCTTTCTTAAATGGTTTTCTAAATGAAGAAGTATATGTTGTACAACCAAAAGGATTTGTTGATCCTTATTTCCCAAATCACGTGTTTAAACTGAAGAAGGCGTTGTATGGTTTAAAGCAGACTCCAAGAGCTTGGTATGAGAGGTTGTCTGAGTTTCTCATTAACCATGGAAATAGAAAGGGAGGAATTGATAAAACTCTACTTGTTAAAGAGAAAGATTGAAAACTCATGATAGCTCGGGTCTATGTGGATGATATTGTTTTTGGAGGGATGTCGGATGAAATGGTCCAATATTTTGTAAAATAAATGCAATATGAGTTTGAGATGAGTTTGGTGGGTGAATTAACATTCTTTCTGGGATTGCAAGTCAAGCAGATGGAATACTCCATTTTCTTTGTCAAAGCAAATATGCAAAGAATATTGTGAAGAAATTTTGATTGGAGAATGCTAGCCTTAAGAGAACTCCTACTCCTACATAGTTGAAGTTATCCAAAGATGAAGGGAGTTAATGTTGATCAAATATATATAGAAGCATTATTGGTATTCTTCTATATCTTACAGCAAGCAGGCCATATATAGCTTTTGCTATTGGAGTTTGTGCTAGATATCAAGCAGAACCTAAAGTTAGTCACATCAATCAAGTCAAGAGAATTTTGAAGTATGTGAATGGTACATGTGAGTATGGAATGTTGTATTCTTATTATTCAATTTCAGTGCTTGTGGGATATTGTAATGTTGATTGGGCTGGTAGTTCTGATGATAGAAAGAGTACCTCTGGTGGATGTTTCTTCTTGGGAAACAATGTGATTTCATGGTTCAGCATGGAATAAAATTGTGTACCTCTATCTACAACTAAAGCTGAGTGAATGGCTGAAGGAAGTAGTTGTTCTCAACTTGTATGTATGAAACATATGTTATCTGAATATAATGTCACACAAACATTATTTTGTGACAACTTGAGTGCTATTAATATTTCCAAAAATCCTATTCATCATAGTAGGACTAAGCACATTGATATCAGGAATCATTTCATTAGAGAGATTATTGAAGACAAAGTCATAACTCTTGAGCATGTTAGAACTGAAAATCAGCTTGCTAATACTTTTACTAAAGCTCTAGATGCAGTTCAGTTTTAAAACATGATAAGAAGACTAGGTATTTGTATCTATGAGGACTTATAGAAATTATTGCTATTGTTGTGGGTCAATAAGACTCTTCAATCATACCACCTACATCCTGGTATTTTATTGGCTATGAATAATGTTTAGAAAAGGGAATCTCCTTTATCTTTGCATTATAATTTTTTTGGTTGAACACATGTTCTAGACATTGTTGTGACATCTTCCCAAGTGAAGACCCTGCTGACAGAAGTAATGATGTTGTTGTTGATGGTGAAATTATTGGATCTGCTGGTGCTTATGTTAATAAAGAAGAAGAAGATAATAAGTTGGTTGTTGATGTTGATGTTGATGCATGATTATTTCTTCTGTAAACCTTTTTGGTTTTTCCTTGTGTACTTGTTTTTATTGCTTTATGATTTTGTGAGGGTTAAATGCCCATGATATGATTAGCATTTGTGCTAATGTGATACTATAGTTTTTTATTACTTACCTTTGTCATATTATGGCTAAAAAGGGGGAGTAATATGTGTGTGATCTAACCATTATCTGATTGCTGCTATTGAGGGAGAAAATGTGTTATTCTCTGAAGTGGTAATTAGCAGGTTTTGAGGGGGGTCTCGATTTTGGATTGGACTACTGTAAAGAGTTGTCAGACATGATGTCCTGACATGTTGAGATTTTATTCTCTTGTTTCTATAATGAGTAGATTTCTGTTGTGCCTCTGATATTTGTGTTTGATTTATTTTCAAACCTGGGATGTTTTGATGTTTATGTGTGCAAGGAGTATTAAGTTGTTTTAGACAAAATAAGCCAAAGGAGGAGATTGTTAATTCCCTATTGTTTGTGATTGGCATTATGTTTGGTAAAACCAACTTAGCATAAACATGCTGAAATAAGATGTTCTGTCAACTGAAGAAACATGTTGAACGAGACGTCCTATGTAGAATCATTCGACATCGCGCCTGTGTACAACTGGACAGTTGGATGTTTTTATTTTATTACAGATGTAGAATATTATGGGAATATTATGATACCCTATGTGGTGCTCAGTTTAAGGATTAAGATATCCAAGCTTAATTTAAGGAGTATTCTTAGATTCTAATTATGGATATAATTTAGGAAATTAATGATTGAAGTCCTATTTTTATGCAGAAGTTTCTGCATATATTTAGCAGCTGGTTTGCTGTATTTTTGAAGACCAATTCATTCCAGAAGATTGCTTTAAATAGATTGCTACAAACCTAGTTTAAGTGTGGAACTTACGTGTGTTTTTCTTTGGGTTTGTGTGTGTTAATTGTGAGCCTCTCTAATATCATCTTGATAAAAGAGAAGGAGTGTTCTATTAAGTTGTAAGTTCTATCAGACATTATAAAGCTTTTAAGCAGTGAATGATTGTGTGTCTTTGAAGTGTGTCTTCTAGAATTTATTCTCAATTGTTTGGAGTTGTTCAGTCACTATTATGATTGGAAGGGATTTGAGAAAGGTCTCATACCTAGGTGAGTCTTACGTAGAAGTTAAGCACGAGTAGTGATTTAGTGAGTTAATTGTAAACTGATGAGAGTTTGATGTGGGTATACAAATTGACACTATTTAGTTGATTTCGTCTCTGGCTTGGTAGCCCCTAGAGTAGGTATTATTGTACACCAAACTGGGTTAACAATTTTGTGTGTTCCTTTAATTTTCTGCACTATTTTATTGTTATACCTTGTCATTGTATTTATGTTCAGAGATCAATGTCTTGACATCTCTTAAGACATCTGAGATCTAAATACCAGAATTTCACTTTTTGCAGTTGATTCTTTATCATGAGGAGATTATTTGGTACAAAGAACATTTCAAAATGCACGAAGGAATCTCATTTTGTCTAAGCTCCAACATGGTGCCATGAACTTTGTTTTTTGCACATGACATGTAATTAGAAATCACGAAAACTTCACTTGGGACCACCATCACATGTGCACACTCATTTTTCCTTGCAAAACGCGTAGAGTAGAGTGCAAAACAACCTGATTCCATGTCCAAGTCACACATTTCATCCTCTTCTCACACGGATTGCAAAACAAGAAATTCTAACTATGTTTACACGTTCTAGATCTAATTTCGCACGTACCATGACCTCATTAAGTTTCCTATAAATAGAGGACCATTTTGCCTTCATTTTCAATTTTGAACAGCCACAAAACCTCTGTCATTTTCACTCCCAAAAAGCTTCAAAAACCAGTAACTCTCTTTCCAAATTAAGCTTGTTTTAACTTTAAATCTATTCCCAGAATCACTCATTAATACCATCTAAAGCTAATTGAACCATTACAAAAGCTTGCAACCTCCTGCAACCTTCAACTAGTTTTCACCATTGTTGACCTTCGAAGCTTCAACTGGAAACATAGATACGAGTTAAATATCTGAACAAACAAGTTACCACACTTTTTATCTTAATTCACAAATTCAAATACCTCATATTCCTAGAATATATTCTTCGTATTTGTCATTTAATTTTACTATGCATCATCTAGGGTTTTTTGTGTTTCTAGGAAAATTCTCTCCGCTTAGAGCCAATCAATGGCTCTAATGCAGAGAGACGTGAACGATGACATGAATAGAAGGTTAACCATGTTTGAAACTCAGAGTTCATGAATCTTCAAAATCATCTCAAGGTTGAAGACGATGCAAGTTGCTCACGTTTTGGTGGGAAAGTTTGAATTTTAGCCAATCATAGCCAAACACGCAGCTAGCCATTGGTTCTTTTTATTTTCTTTTTATTTTAATTTCCTTTTTCTTTTCTGATTTATTTTAAATAGCTCCTTTAGCCTTTTTTACTCCAATTTTTTTCATAAATCATAAAAAAAATTCCATCACATATATTTTTCCCTGAATTTAAAAAATCATTTTAGCATTTTTTCTATTTTCTTTTTAATTTTCATTTAATAGTTCATTTTCATACATTTTTTATATCTAAATACTTGTAATTTTTCTGACTTTTGATATCCAACTTTTATTATCCAATTTTTCTGACTTTTCTTGCCATTTTATTTGATGTTTTGATGCCTCTTTGGAATTTCCATTTAATTTCCATTTTAAATCATTTTAAAATCATTTTTAATCATATTTTTGATCTATTTCTTTTTTGAGTTTTGTTGACCTTGGATCATGACTTGGTTGATCAATGCTTCATCAATTTCAAGAGGTCTTCAAATGTTGTTTGGGTTGTATGAACTTTCATCATTTCAAACTTATCATTTAAATAATCATTTAATCTTTTTTCGTACTTTGGATTAATGATAAGTTTATCCCATTGCATTGTGAGATTGTGTGATTGAAATTGATGATAGATGATGTCTTGTCACTTTTCAATTGTGGTTGATCATCTCTCATTCTTCACCTCCTTCTTTTTTGCTTTTGTTTTTGACCTTTGTGTTACATTGTTTTAGGAGGATGATTTTGTATCATTCCTCCAACATGTTGACACATAAATTTCTATTGACCGGCCTCGCATAGGTGTTATTTCTACATAAGTCCATTTACGATTGCTTAACACAACGTTAAATTGTCCTGACTCGGTAGATTCCTCATTAACACTAACATTTGACATATTAATTATGCTAACATATAACATTTACTTTTATGTCATTTACTCTTATGCTCTCTAATTTCTTTCCATTTACATTATTTTAATTTAAATTATTTCCTTTTACTTTATGTCTTTTATCTTTTAGCTTATCTTGCTTTATTGCTTCAAAAAGAACAAAAACATGATAAAATGGATAAAACTCTAAAAAACTCCCATCTAATCTTGTGAACTTTGTGTTACTATCTCTTGCTTGAGAAGTTTTTTGGACTTTGGACCTTAGGACTCAGTGATTTCCTTTGCTTGGAGTGGTTGTATTTGAAATCTTATGATTCATCCGGACCTTTGACTTCAATTAAAGATTTGGCCCTATTCTGAGAACTTTGATCTTTACTTGAAGACTTGGATTTCTCTTTGTGGCTCTATGAATTTTTTATTCATTTTGATCATTTAGTGTTCATCTGCTTCCATTGCTTTCTCTTGATGATTCATCTGCTTATATGCTTTCTTATGAGATTTGTTTGTCTTGTGGCTTAATACAAAGGGAAGGGAGTGTTCATTTTGACCAATGTCAAATGCTTACTCCATCTTGTGGTTAGTATAGCTGCACACACAAAGGCTTTCTACTGGGCTACCATACAATAAGACATTTTAGTTTATGTCTTTTACTTTATGCTTTAGGATACTCTCTTCATCTCCTATCCACTTATTTAATTATCAAAACTTCTCCCTATTTTCAAAACTTTTTTCTTCAAATTTCAAACCTTTTCTTAATAAACCTTGACCTTGTCAAGCGATCCCGAAAATAATTTTTTCTTAAATAATGCTAAAACACTTAAGCATATTCAAACTCTCTTTCAAAACTTTTAAAAAAGACAAGCTTCATCAATTTTGTGTGCCTTTGTGCATTTTTACTATGGTAAAGCGGGAAGTAAAAGTAATTATTTTTGTTTTTATCATCTCTACATGGATTAATGCGAGGGAAATAATGATGTTCAATAATCTCCACATTTATGAGCTTGGTTTTTAATAGTTTAAAAGTGTAAAATGCGGAAAGTAAGCATATGAACAAGTAAATAATACATTCTTTAGAGAGGAGAGAACTCGTCGGGATTGGATTTCATCTACCCATCAAATACTTAAATATATTGATCAGTTGTATGCAACCTAAAAAACTCGTCAATATAATCACGTATCTCTCACATTAGTATTCATGTCTAAAGCTTCAACGAGAGTTCTACCGCATTATCTAATTGGTGATGTCTCACGCAACTAAACAACACAGAGCATTAAGAACTGATACCCACTGTGAATATTAGATCTAAATATATTTCTAGAGTTTAGAACCTAATAGATGTTCATCCTAAATCCAAATCTGAAGAGTATATGTCTATAGATACTCAAATCCAAACATAAAACAAGTAAACAAGGATAACATTGATATAGATTTGTAAAATAGATATTATACAATGCCTCACTTAGGCTTATTAATGCCCAATGCTTCAATTATGCGAAGAATCCTACAATATAAACCAAAAACAATTAATCTATACAATATTTACATGATAAAACTATAAAGCTATTATTTACACAAAATTTGAGGTTTTGACTTATTATTATAAATAATGAAGCTAATAAGTGCCATAAAATACTAATAATAATAACTATAATTTGGCACTTATCACGCACTTTACTTTTAAAACCTTTTTTTTTGAAAGATTGGATATTAGTATGTTCTAGTAATGATGAAAACCACTATACTTCTATATTATGTTGTGAAGTGATTGACATTTTCCACTTGAATGTTGAGACGTGCTTGTGAAAAAGTCCAGGTAAAAGTTCTCCATATCAACATGATGCAAATGCTCATTCCTCATACTTGTTAGTAGTAAGTTGAGTTTTCCATTCGAATCCAACAAAATGTATTTTCAATTTAAAATTAATTAACAAACTTTCATGGTTATTTTCACCATGAACTACGAGGCTCTTACTTCTTCATTTCACTATGAGGATACGTAGGCACGGGACTCTTGCAGTCTTGGTGAGTACAAAAATAATTAAAAAAATACTTCTTTTCTCATCACCCCATTTTTTTTGCAAACAACCCGGTTTTTATCATAACACAAATTTTCAAGAGTTTCTTATGGAGTTCCATAGATGTGAGGGGTGATAATACATTCCTCTTGCATAACCGACCCTCGTATCTGTTGGCTCTTAAATTCGACACCCTTGTTTTATTAATATCAGCCATTAAAGCTGAAGGATGTTTTCGACCAGCTGGGTCTGTCGAAATGCCCATCGAAAGGGGGCAATGTACTTAGAGGATTTCTTCCAAGGGAGAAGTTGGTTGCCTTCGACGTCGAAGGTGTTTCTCGTCGAAGATGCTTCTCGACGAAGGTGTTCGATGGTTCAGAGTGGAACGGTTTGAAATTCAAGCGTTTGGAGGGAAAACGGTTTCCAGCGGTTACCAAGTGCAACGTGCAAAGATCTAGAGCGTCGAACGCTGAGAACGTGCCAAGTGGAGTCATCTCGAAGCAGTGTAACTGCCCGACGGTTACTTGGGATGTTTTAGTATAAATAGTAGTAGGTCACGCAGTTTTTCGCGTGTGTTCACAACTATATACAAAGTCACTCATATAGATTCGAGTACCCAGCGTGTGAGAAAGAATTGTTGAGAATGTATGTGTGAAACACCACTTTTATTAATCAAAGTCATTTATTTTCCAGAAACTTTACTTGCTTTCTTCTTTACTTTTCCTGTCGAAGCCCCTTATTTCAAGCCTTCATTTATTTTATCAAGCCCATTTCTTCATGCAATTTACTTAAAGCCTCTTTATTTTCTTGTCATTTAACCATTATCCAACTTAATCAAAACCTCAAAATCAACCATGTCTTAGGATTAATCTGATCGATCCTGCGAATAACCAAATAAGTAACCATTTGGAGGATCAGCGGTTGTTTACCAATAACCACGGTAAACAAATTGGCACACCTGGTGGGACCGTGTGTTGATTGTTGAAGTTTAACCTTTTTAAACATAATCTCATCTTTTTCGAGGAGTGTTGCATGTTATTGAGAAGTGGTAGAATATACACTAACGATACCAATACTGCCAGAAGAAGGGAAGAGATGGCGAATCCGCCAAACAATAACGAAATCCCACAAACGAATGTGGGAGCAACGGTTATCCCGACCGTAAGTGAAGCGATAACCACTGGTTCGACACCAGCAGTAACGGTCACAACAACGGGGCCATTACCTCCGTTCACAGGCCCCAGAGTACCTTTGGGAACCCCCCCACCAAGGGGAAATTTAGGCACAAGGCCTTATGTTCCCCCAGGATTTATGACAGGCGGTCATAATCGAGAACCACTCTATGGCATGCCAACTTCTGACTTGGCTAGCCTGACGAACGCTGCATCCACTTTTTCAGACCCTTTAGTGAGTGCCTCTTCGCCACTCCAAGGTTATGGAGTAGGTATGGCGAATAGAAATAGGACCCAACTCTTAGGAGGAACGTCCCAAGTAGCACATGGCCTTACAAATGCCTCGACAGCAGTCTTGAGGCAACAAATGGACGAAAGCAACCATGATATGGTTCAAATGTTAGCACAAACTTTAAGTACAGTGCTGAACCCTCTAATACAAAACACTACTCAATCGAATCAGCAGATGACAGTGCAAATGACGCGTTTGGCTGATTTCTTTGGAGTACCCCAACCTATTCGACAGCCCCAAAGGGCGCAAATAAGGGGAAACCAGGGTGTATTCTTAGAGGAAGAAACCACTATCAACCAAGTCCAACAGCCTGTCGAAGAAAGCCTTAGGGCACGATTAGAGCAACATGTCGAGGAACCTAGGGTAATAACCCCAGAGGTAAGGTTAGTTAACAGAAACCAAAATGCTGACGAAGTAGTTCAGCAGATCCAATACCAAAACATGGGTTTGGAAAATAATCTGGCAACCATGATCGAAAGGATCATGACTCAAAATGGGATGAACATGGGCTTTCGAAGGCCCAACTTTACATCCCCGCTGTCAGAATACGTGTTACAAACAGACTTACCTCCTAGATGTAAAGTCCCTAAATTCACTAAGTTCTCTGGGGACACGACAGAATCTACTGTCGAACATGTGGAGAGATACTTGATCGAAGCAGGAGATATTTCGAACAACGAAAACCTGAGGATTAAGTACTTCCCAAGTTCTTTAACAAAGAACGCTTTTACTTTGTTTACAACTCTCCCCCCCAATTCGATCCATCATTGGACCCAGTTGGAAAGATTGTTTCACGAGCAATTCTACATGGGGCAAACCAAGATAAGCCTGAAAGAATTGGCCAGTGTAAAGAGACGTTTCACTGAACCTATAGACGAATATCTAAATAGGTTTAGGTTGCTCAAAGCAAGATGTTTTACACAAGTGCCGGAACATGAGTTAGTCGAAATAGTCGCAGGCGGTTTAGATTATTCCATTAGGAAGAAGTTAGACACTCAATACCTGAGAGACATGGCCCAACTGGCCGATAGAGTTCGACAGGTAGAACGCCTCAAAGCTGAAAAAGCAAAGGCAACGAAAACTCATAAGAGAGAGAGGATAGCGTATGTTGAGATGGATGACGAAGATCCAGAATCCTTCGATGATACTATAACTGTCGAAGAAGGAGAAGTCGATTTAGCGGAACTAAAACAAGGGCCACCATACTCTTGCAAACTATTAGTCCCCTCAAGTGGGAAAAATCCCACTGGTCCAGAAAGGACAAACGATAGGTTCCCCAAAAAGACTTATAGTTTTGATATTACAAAATGTGATGAGATCTTTGACTTGCTTGTAAAAGATGGCCAAATGATAGTACCCCCAGGGGTAAAAGTGCCTCCTCTTGATCAAAGAAAGAAGAGAGGCTTTTGTAAATATCATAATTTTCTGGGCCATAAAACGTCTCAATGTTTTCTTTTCAGGAATCTTGTGCAAGACGCTATCGAAGAAGGGAGGTTGAAGTTTGCTGACAAGACCCCCATGGCTGTGGACTCTATCCGTTGCAGGCTGAAGCCCACTATGCTGAACCTTCAGAGGTGAACGTGATCGAGGCATCCAGAAGCCAGCCGAAGAGGCCAGGAATCACAATGGTCGAAGTCTCAAAGGACCATGTCAACATGCCAATCTTTGGCAGTTTTTCTGGGAATTTATCCAGAAATACAATTGAAGCGGTTCAGAAAGCGGTCGAAAGCCCAAAGCTGGAGACAGTTGGAGCCCAAAAATCTGGACCAAAACCCAGTTCTCACTTGGCCCCAGTTCAAGGCCAGACAGAGGACTTAGAGATTCAAATGAAGCAGTTGACTCTTGCCAACAAAGATACCATGAATGTCAACATGGTCGAAGTCTCTGAACCAAAAGCATCAGAGGAGGCCATGAGGCAAGAACAAGCTAACAAGACTGTTTTCCCTCGGGAGAATGAAAATCTGGCAGATTTCCTGCAAAGATGCCAGAAGAAGAAGTCATAAGTGATGCTGTGTCCAATATGCAGTTCGATCTTTGACAAAAAAGCTGCTGAACATATTCAAGGCGTAAGAGCAGCAAATAAGAGAAGGGAAAATGTTGATCTTCGACATGACCCCAGAAGAGCCTCCCAAAGAGGTTCAAACCAAGAAAAGAGGCCATTGACTTTCAGGCCTCCAACTAATGTGCCAGTAGATACATGGTACAAAACATCTGGTCGAAAGAGGCCAAGTGAAGAGAGATGGCACTCTTTCGATGTGCCAAGGGGTTCATCTTTAACACAAAAGAAAGAGCCTCAAGTTGCTGCCCCTAAAGTTACACAGGTGTCAAGCAACTACAAAGGAAAAAATCCCATGTCTCGATCTCAATGGAGGAGATACCAGAGGTGACGAAAAGCTGAGAGGGAGGCTGCCAATGAACCAAAGGCAGAAACCAGTTCAAATGTTCCTCTAAGTAAGCAAAGGAAACCTCTGGAAAGAGAGCCAGTAACCAACAGGCTAGTTTGGCCTAACCAAGGTGAAATTGAGGACGAAGATGGTTCTGAGTTTGATGATACTTTGGACATCATGGTGAATATAGTCTCAGTGCTGCCCAGAGAGTTCAACCGACAGGTGGAGGTCGAAACAAGTGATTGGGAAGTGGAGCAAGAAATGGCCAAACATAGGCCAGTGTGCTATTTCATCATGGACAATGGCACTACTGAGGAACAAAATGGGTTCTTCGAACCACCTACAGAGGCGATGAAAAATCACCTCAAGCCTTTATTTATAAGGGCTAAACTCGAAGAAACTACAGTGAATAAAATCTTGGTGGATTATGGGGCAACCATCAACATTATTCCTCACTTTATGCTAAGGAAAATAGGCAAAAGGGATGAGGACATCAAGCCTCACAACATGGTCCTGTCGAACTATGAGGGCGGCATAGGGACCACTATGGGAGTGATCCAACTGGATATCAAGGTAGGATCTATCCTTCGACCAACAATGTTTATGGTCATATCGGCCAAACCTAACTATAATCTTTTGTTGGGCCGTGAATGGATTCATGGTGTTGGAGCTGTGCCATCATCAATGCACCAGAGGTTGCTGCTATGGCGTCCAGATGGGATGGTCGAAAACATAGAGGCAGATCAAAGCTATTACCTGGGCGAAGTGAATCACCTAGGGCTGGCAGATTTCGACAAGAACTTGGCTCACATAGGGCCATGTCCAACACCTGACTTCGACTTGGCACCAGCGCCAAATACTTTTTGTTCCCTATACCTGCACCCTGAGCATGGTTTTCAATGGGACAGAGAAGACTTGTCCCACATAGACTTCAGTGGGTTAGCTGATATCCAACCAACTGGTTGGGGAAGTGAATTCAGTGATAATGACTGAGTCACAATCATTGAAGCGAATTTCGGCTTATGTAGCCGAAACAAAGATGATAACGGCTCTCGAAGCCGAAGTAAAGTACATGGCCACACAGGCCAATGATCAACAGTTATCTGCTGCAGGTCCGGGAAAGGATTTCGATCCAGAACCTCCTGATATCATGCCAGAAGGAATGCAGGAACAGAGGCTCGACGCCATCTATGACGATGAGCCTTTGGGCTTCGAAAAGGACCCCTTGGCGAACAACATTAAAATGTTAGCGCAAGATCCTTTAGAAGAAATCAACTTAGGCGAAGGGTCAGAGAAAAAGCCAACTTACATCAGCGCCAAAATTGACCCAGAACTTAGGTTGGAAGTAATCCAATTGTTGAAAGAGTTCAAGGACTGTTTTGCATGGGATTACAACGAAATGCCTGGTCTCGACAGAGGATTGGTAGAACTTCAGTTGCCAATCAAACCTGGGAAGAAGCCAATCAAGCAAAGTCCAAGACGCTTCGCTCCAGAAATATTGTCGAAGATCAAAACGGAAGTCGAAAGACTGCTGAAGTGCAAATTCATACGCGTTACGAGGTATGTCGAATGGATTGCAAACATTGTGCCAGTAATTAAGAAAAATGGTACATTAAGGGTGTGCATAGATTTCAGAGATTTGAATGCTGCTACGCCCAAAGATGAATATCCTATGCCTGTGGCGGAAATGCTAGTCGATTCTGCCGCTGGCTATGAATACCTGAGTATGCTCGATGGTTATTCAGGATATAATCAAATATTCATTGCTGAAGAGGATGTGTCGAAAACAGCTTTTCGATGCCCTGGGGCTCTAGGCACTTACGAATGGGTAGTGATGCCTTTTGGCCTAAAGAACGCTGGGGCAACATACCAGCGAGCAATGAATTCCATCTTCCATGATTTTATTAACACTTTTATGCAAGTATATATTGATGACATTGTTATAAAATCTGTTTCCAGGAAGAATCATATTGACCACCTTCGACAATCATTCGAAAGAATGAGAGAACATGGTCTGAAGATGAACCCTTTGAAGTGTGCATTCTGTGTGAAAGCTAGAGATTTCTTGGGCTTCGTTGTCCACAAGAAAGGAATTGAAATCAACCAGAACAAGACGAAGGCTATTCTGGAAGAGAAAGCGCCATCGAATAAGAAGGAACTGCAATCTCTGTTAGGCAAGATAAATTTCTTAAGGAGATTTATATCTAACCTAAGTGGGAAAGCTCAAGCCTTTTCACCCTTACTTCGACTGAATAAAGAGGGATTCGAATGGGGGCAAGAGCAACAAGAAGCCTTCGACAAAATCAAAGGGTACCTCACCAAGCCACCTATTTTGGTGCCTCCTTGTAGCAATAGGAGTATGAGATTGTACATAGCTGCATCCGACAAAACTTTGGGAAGCATGTTAGCCCAAGAAGATGAGAATGGAGTCGAAAGACCCATTTACTATCTTAGTAGAGTTTTGAACGATGCAGAAACTAGATATAGCGAAGTTGAAAAATTGTGTCTATGTCTGTATTTCTCTTGTACAAAACTCAAGCAATATATAAAACCAGTTGATGTGTATGTTTCGTCTCATTTTGATGTTTTCAAGTACATGTTGTCGAAACCCATCTTGCACAGTCGAATTGGCAAGTGGGCACTAGCATTAACTGAATACTCCTTGACCTTTATGCCTCTTAAGGTAGTGAAAGGACAAGTGGTTGCAGACTTTATAGTCGACCACTCAATTCAAGTTGAGGATATTAATTATGTGGAGATAGAACCTTGGAAATTCTACTTCGATGGTTCCAGCCATAAAGATGGAACAGGAGTAGGAGTCTTGATCATTTCTCCAGAAAAAATTCCAACAACATTCAAGTACAAGATATCAGGTTCTTGTTCGAACAATGAGGCTGAGTATGAAGCTCTAATTACTGGCCTTGAAATATTGTTGGAATTGGGGGCAACTCGAGTCGAAATAATGGGAGACTCAGAGTTAGTCATTAAGCAAGTCACAAAAGAATATAAATGCATAAGAGAAAATCTCATTATGTACTTTGTGATAGCAAATCGTTTATTGAAAAAATTTGACATGGTCAATATTCGACACATACCCAGATTGGAAAATCAAATAGCCAACGACTTGGCACAAATTGCATCTGGGTACAAGATTTCAAAAACGAGATTACAAAGAGCAATCGAAGTTCGAGAAAAGATAAAAGCAACTTGTCTATCACCAACAGACTTGGAATCGACAAGACTAGGATATACTGATCAAAGTAACTTCGAAATTTCGTTCATAGATAATTTGTCAGAGCAAGATTGGAGGAAGCCCATTGTGGATTATCTTCAAAATCCAGTAGCTTCGACAGAACAAAAAACAAAGTACAGGGCGTTGAGTTATGTACTCATGGGTAATGAGTTATTTAAAAAGACGCCTGAAGGGGTATTGCTAAAATGTTTAAGTGAAACTGAGGCATACATAGCCCTTTCGACTATGCACGATGGAGCATGTGGGGCTCACCAAGCAGGCCATAAGATGAAATGGTTGTTGTTTCGACAAGGACTATACTGGCCCACCATGTTGAAAGATTGTGTCGAGTTCGCTAAAGGTTGCCAAGAATGTCAAGTCCATACAGGCATCCAACATGTACCAGCAAGCGAACTTCACTCGATAGTGAAACCTTGGCCCTTTAGAGGATGGGCGTTGGACCTCATTGGAGAGATTCGACCAGCATCATCAAAGAGTCAGAAGTATATATTGGTAGGCATTGATTATTTTACTAAGTGGATTGAAGCTATCCCTTTAGTCAATGTGGACCAAGAAAATGTCATTGAATTTATTCAAAAGAACATTATCTTTAGATATGGAATCCCTGAGACTATAACAACTGATCAAGGATCAGTTTTCACCGGTCGAAAGATGCAGGAATTCGCTCAGGAAACGGGCTTTAAACTCCTAACATCAACGCCTTATTATGCACAGGCAAATGGTCAAGTCGAAGCAGCAAACAAAGTAGTGATTGGCTTGATAAAAAAGCATGTTGGGAAGAAGCCAAAAAATTGGCATAAGACGTTAGACCAGATTTTGGGGGCCTGTCGAACGTCCCCAAAAGAAGCCATAGGTACAACACCATATAGGCTAACTTTTGGCCATGACGCAGTGTTGCCAGCAGAAATTTGTCTTCAATCTGCAAGGGTTCAGAGACATTATGATATTCCCTCTAAAATTTATTGGGATATGATGTTAGACGAACTAGTGGATTTAGACGAAGAAAGATTGCGCGCTCTTGACCTACTCAGGCTTCAGAAGAAAAGAGTGGAAGACTCTTATAATAAAAAGGTGAAACCTAAGGCATTTTCGCCTGGGGAACTAGTTTGGAAGGTGATTCTTCCCATGGATCGAAGGGATCGAAGCATGGGAAAATGGTCACCCAAATGGGAAGGACCATTCAGAGTTATCCAGACTTTTTCTGGTGGAGCTTATGAAGTCGAAGAGCTAGGTGAAGATAAAAGGCTCTTGAGAGTAAATGGTAAATATTTGAAAAAGTATAAACCTATACTCCAAGAGATAAAAATAAATAACAAGTAACGATTAAATTAACCATAAATAAGCCAAAATGGAAAAATTTTATAAATTAGCCAAAATGGCAATATTGTCGAATACATATTACAATATATGGTTAAAGGGCTGAATCAATCAGAAGGGGATGGAGTCCTTGAGTCGAAGGTATTTAGCTTGCTGCAACTCCAATCTTTTGTTGCACAAGGCATTCGCCTGCGCAAGCTTGGCAATTTGATCGTCGAAGGCTTGAGCTTTCTCAGCAAATTCTAGGCCTTGGGTGATTTCAGCTTGACTTTCGGTGTCTGGAACAGTCGAGAGAAGTTCCTCCTTGCGCTTAGTATTGGCATTCATCTTAGCCTCTAGTTCTTCGATTTGCGCCTTGATGGAAGCATTCTCTCGGTCGATGGCATCAACTTCTTCTTGTTTAGATGATTTTTGCTTCGACAACTCCGCAATTCGAGAAGTTGTCTCTGCTACAGCAGTCCATGCAGAAGAGCTTTTGCCATATAACACTTCAAGCTGGCTATTAAATCCCCTTTGTCGCTGATAATCTGCTGAGACTTGATCAATAATGGAGTGTAACTCCATGATAAAGCCTGAAACCTCCGGAGGTACAGCTAGCAAGTCTACGGCATTCAAAACAGCCCCCAAATATGATGGAGCAGTAGGGTCCCCCTCCAAAGCTTTCATCAAATCCTTCTTGAAGAACTGAGCCTTAACCTTCGTCAAAGCCTCATCGAGAGGAGAAGTTTCAGTGGACTTCCCCGACAGAGTAGGAGCCTCCTGACTAACATCAGACGAACTTCCCTTGCTCTCGATGATGGTATTCAGATAGCCAACAGGATCAGTTTGCTTCAGGAGTTCTAAGTCTTCTTTCGACCTATGCTTTGTTGAGGTGACAACCTTTGCAACAGCGTTGTCTTGGGTTTGAGGCTGTTGAGTAGCATTTGCCTCGACTTGACTCTCTTCGACTTGGACCGCGGCAGTACCAGCGTCATCATGGTCCCCTTCGCCAGCGCCACCTTGATCCTCTTCGCCAGCGTCACCGCGGCCCCCTTCGTCACGATTTTCTTCCGACAGATCAACCACCTGAATCTCTTTTGGTTGTTGCTCTTCTGTTTGTGGATCTTCTGTTGGTTGTTCTGCTGTCTCAGCATTGGCTTCATTTATTTCAGTATTGGCTTCATCGTTCGCCAAGTCTTTTTCTTGTGGCCTGCTGAGTTCAGCAGAATCCAATGTTTCAGAAGTCCTTGGCGCTGAGCTTTCAGTGGCGTCCTGAAAAGAGAAGAAGAAGAATCTTCTAAATTCGAAAGAGACATAATCGAACGTGGGTATCGACACCTGAGTTAAAAAGGGATCAAAGAGATTACCTGCAAAGGAGCTTCAGCCCCAGGGCTGGAATTGTCGCTTTCGACAGGTTTATTGAGAAGAACATTTAGTTCCTCCTCCGTTGGCTCTTCAATGATTACTGGAGGTGGCCTGGGCTTTCTCCCAGCAACCTTTATTCTGATTGTTCGAGCCTCAGGAAGAGGAACGTCCTTCTTCAGCTTTCGCCTTTTAAGAGGAGCAGGGGGAGAATCGTCTTCTTCATCACTCCCAGATTCGACCGTCAATGCTGGCCGTTTCTTGGGTGAAGGTGCCTAAAAAATCAATTGGAGTTCGACTTAGAAGCTGCATCGAAAGTCAGAATGTTAAAGCTAGAAGAAAATAATAAAAGTCTGGTTACCGATGCAGAAGGCTTTTTCGAAGGGCCTTCCCCCTGTTGGTTTGTTGTGGTCTTCGCTGGCGCTATAGTCTTCGCCGGTGGTGGAGGTTTTGTTAAGGGGCCTCCTCCCTGTTGGCCTTCTGCAGCCTTCTTGGCCGCAGGCTTTCGAACAACTGAAAGTAGACAAAATAATTAACAGGCTACCAGTCGAAAGGGAAAGACAAAGTAACTCGGAAAGATGAACTTACATTTCTTTATTTTGTCCAAGACAAGGACAAAAGACTTCTGAAGTTCGTCCACGAAGTCCTTCTCGTCGAAAAACTCCTCAGTGTAGTAACTTTTCCACCACTCCTCGAAGGATGGTGAGCAGAGAAAGTTAAGCTGATAGTCAAACAACGAAAGAACTATTCGACCAGCATATCTGCCGATATGCTTAGTGGCAGCGTCTTCAGTGCAGTCGTTGCAGAAGTATAACATAGACTTCTCCATGGGAAAAATTGGAGAAGGTAATGTTTGAATAATACCAAACTGGAGAGACACCAAGTTTGGTTGATACGCGATTAGACTCAAGTGAATCTTGGAGCTCTTGAATCGCAGGGGCATTATCTTGGTGTGAGAAATGCCTCCCACGCTGTTGTATGCTCTTCGACCTGAGGACCACTTGACGCTTTAGGATGCGGCCTCGTGAACCACTCTGGGCCAACCTTTCGTCGAGCAAACGGAGCCATGGTCGAAGAAAACTCTTTCCTTTTAGCAAACATCAAGACGAAGTTTGTAAAAGTTTGTTGAAGCTCCAGCCCATCTTCCGTTGGAGTCAACAGAGCCAATCTGGTGCCTTCGATGCACCTATTTGCTATTTCTGGAGCCTGCTCATTTATTTGAGTCTTATGAGGCAAGAAAGACTCGAAGGTGGCATTGAGCCACATCTGAAGCAGCCAAAAAGGTCCAGCAAGCAGCAGACTGGCTCTGTTCTCGATGATCTTCAGAAGAGTCGCTCCGTTGCTAATCGACTCGTACAGACTCACCAAAATCAATTATGCCAAACAGATATTTTGGCCGTGGTGGAGTTGAGTGGCGAGAGTGACCATCTACTTGGTCACCTGTAAGGACTTGGTGCAAAACACAAAGCGTGTCAGCCATAGGGCTAGAAACGCGATATGCTCTACGTCCGACACAGCGTCCGTCGACTTATCGTGGTAGTGATTGATGAAGGTGGTGTAGGTTGGTTTTGTGGCAGAGAATCCAATCTGATCCTCTGACATTTCCTCTGGGTCGAAGTAGTCCCCAGTGGGTCGAAGGCCAGTGATAGCGGCCACGTCGAAGAGCGTGGGAGTCAGCATTCCACAGGGAAGATGGAAGGTGAAATGGGTGTAATCCCAGAAGAGTAGGGAAGCTATCAACATTTCTGGGGAATAGTTAAGACCTGTCTTCGACAACATAACCAGGTCGAATATCCCCATGTCTTTCCAGATCGAAGCCTGACGTTTCTCCATTTTTTCCAGCCAAGCACTATAATCAGGAGTGAGGCTAGGGCTAGACCTGAAAGCCCTAACACCTCTATTGAAGAAACGGAGGTCGATTTAGCAGGATCTTCATTATCCTCTGCATCTTTCTTGGAGCATCCAACCGGTTTGAGTTTTTCAAGTACCGGAAAGTAGCTTTTGATCTTCATGGCTTCAGCAATGCTTGGGTATAATGGGCCAGACATGGCAAAGATTTGGTTGGAATATCCAACCGGAATCATGAGGTGGCGTGAATAAGCATCACGTACAGCAATGTCCAAAGGCTCAGGGACCATTCGTTGGCCCGTGGGAGTCACTACGGGAGCAGTGGAGAAAATCCTGGGTTTGACATTTCCAGAGGGAGTGTTGGCGCTAGGAGCGTTGGAAGAACCAGATGCCATTGTTGATACTAAGGTTGAAGATGAAGTGAAGAACAGGTGGTTTGCAAAGGTTGCAAGAGTTTGTGTGCAATAAGGGATATCTGAAAGCAAGGTAGCGTGAAAAAGTCCTACAATGGGTACCTAACGCTATTTATAGTAGTTGGGGAAATCCACAGATTCGAGGACATTTAATGCCATTTAATGTTGCAGAAGGTAGTGGGACACGTGGCGTCTCCCTGTTGTTGTAGCCGTTCTGCAGAAATGAAAGGGTGCAGCGTGTGCCCTCGTTTTTGGGAATTGTCATGATGACAATTTGTGAAAAGACGTTTGGCACACTGCACGCCGTACTGAAGTGACGTCTTAGGTACGGATGAAATGATGGCTTTTCCTTGGGATTGTCAGTGGTTGGTAGAAGACAAAAAAGTACACAATTTAATTTGTGACTAAGAATGAAAAGACAGGTGTCGAATGGCATTTCAAAGAATGCCTTTTTCTTTCAGAGTCGAAATAAGGCATTCTTGGGGGGCAATTTATTGGCTCTTAAATTCGACACCCTTGTTTTATTAATATCAGCCATTAAAGCTGAAGGATGTTTTCGACCAGCTGGGTCTGTCGAAATGCCCATCGAAAGGGGGCAATGTACTTAGAGGATTTCTTCCAAGGGAGAAGTTGGTTGCCTTCGACGTCGAAGGTGTTTCTCGTCGAAGATGCTTCTCGACGAAGGTGTTCGATGGTTCAGAGTGGAACGGTTTGAAATTCAAGCGTTTGTAGGGAAAACGGTTTCCAGCGGTTACCAAGTGCAACGTGCAAAGATCTGGAGCGTCGAACGCTGAGAACGTGCCAAGTGGAGTCATCTCGAAGCAGTGTAACTGCCCGACGGTTACTTGGGATGTTTTAGTATAAATAGTAGTAGGTCACGCAGTTTTTCGCGTGTGTTCACAATTATATACAAAGTCACTCATATAGATTCGAGTACCCAGCGTGTGAGAAAGAATTGTTGAGAATGTATGTGTGAAACACCACTTTTATTAATCAAAGTCATTTATTTTCCAGAAACTTTACTTGCTTTCTTCTTTACTTTTCCTGTCGAAGCCCTTTATTTCAAGCCTTCATTTATTTTATCAAGCCCATTTCTTCATGCAATTTACTTAAAGCCTCTTTATTTTCTTGTCATTTAACCATTATCCAACTTAATCAAAACCTCAAAATCAACCATGTCTTAGGATCAATCTGATCGATCCTGCGAATAACCAAATAAGTAACCATTTGGAGGATCAGCGGTTGTTTACCAATAACCACGGTAAACAGTATCTAGATCTTTTTTTTCGTGTTGGATTTTCTCAATATTTTCCCTTTCCTTTAATAACAATAAAGTTTGGTGGTGACTCTTATTTTTTTGAGTTAAGTTAATCAATAACTTAATCTTAATTTTTCCTTTATGACTGCCATCAAACAAAGCTTTTGGTTAATCAATGTCCTTAAATAAAGGTTTATTGGTCAAAAACTACAGTTACGTGTGTTCCCCCTACAAGGGTAGGAGACTCAGAGACCTTTGTAGGTATATAAATTTTTTGGTAGTGGGGGATTTCTCACAGCAGCGAGAAACCATGTGCAGTGGTTTTTTGGTTGTTTAAGGGACTGACTCACATGAGGTGAAAGGCTTTATTGGTGGCTAACACTGCTAGGTTATAGTAGGGTGGTAAGGTTGATAGTGTATTAGAGTTACAAGGAGCGTAATGCTCTTTGAATAGTCAAGAGTGTGTATGACTTAGAGTCTTTTCTTTCCCCTTGAGAGGAAATGTATTTATAGGATTTTCTGGTACCAAAGGCTTTCATCTCCTTGACGTGGTCTTAACCGCTCCCCTATTACTATGGGAGTTATTGACCACCTATCTTCTAGGAGGCCATAGGGACTCTTTCTAATTTGACTCCCATATTCGAGGAGCCTCTCAGAAGAATCTCATAGATTATGTCTGGGTGACCCAATTATTGGGCAAGGGCGCTCTAGTCAAGTATTTTTCCAAATATAACACTACACAGTCACTCAAGCACAAGGAATTTTCTTAAAAGGGTGAAGTGTTCAAAACCTGCTTTCCCCTCTTCGAAATACTCCCGTCGTCCCATTGACAATTCCCTTGACTGAGAATGGTCTCGCTTGGTAGCAATTCTCCTCCGTTAAGGGAAAGCTCCTCGGTGAAAGGCGAGTCTTGCATCCGAAGGCATATGAGATAGCAAGTGGGATCTTTGGTTATAATTCTTGTCTGATGAGTCAGCTTCCATGTGTCCCTTGTGTATCTGAGGTATGTTAACCTGAGATGTCAATCAATCATGCTACGGACATATTTTTCGTCATTTAATATGATCAATGGCTTTTTCTTTGAAATTGAAAACATTAATAGTACATGTAGGTAGCGTGTAGCGTTTCATAAAACCCTGAGTGAACTTAGATAATTTTCCTATAAGAAGGGTTTTTCTCTTTGTATTATGTTTTAGCTTTTTCAATTTTACTCAAGCCATCTACCTTTGTCACCACAGCGAAGCTTTCACCTTCCTTGCAGGTACGAATTTCTTCACCTTTCCTAATTTCATGTACTAGATTTTAGGAGATATGTTCAAAAAAGGTCTCTATGTGTTAGGAATAGGACTTCTATATAGATAGTTTATTTCGGGTGGTTGCAATGGTGTGGGTGACAACTTTTATTCTACTATTTTCTCAAGAAAAAAATGTCTTCCTCCTCCATCATTTCCAAAGGCGCGAGCGACTTTGTCTCTACTTACACTTCCGAGGAACAAATCCATGTCTTTCTAACAGGAGTGAATGTCTCTTCCTCAGGGGATGAGGATCGGGTATTGCTAGATATTTTTCTATTATTAGATAGGGTAACTTCACCCGTCTCCTTCGATCCCCCCCTCGTCGTATCCCTGCTTTTAACCTCCCTTTATTAAGGACATTGGAGTAATTTTTCCTCTTTCTAATTTTTCAATGGATATCCTTAGGGTCCTTAATGTCGCTCCTTCTAAATTGTTTTTGAATGATTGGAGTTACATTAGGGATTTCAAGATGGTTTATGAGAAGCTAGACATCAAACCGACTACTAGGGTCTTTTTCTCCTTCTTAGTTACAAAACCAGCAAAAGGTAGATGGTGACTCTGAGAAACCGACAGACAAAGGGTTTTTTACCCCTCATTTCAATAAATATAAATCTTGGAAAGATAAGTGGGTCTGGATGAGGAAAAGATAAGCTTATCAAGAGGATTCTCTTGGAATGTTGGGTACTGATGGCACCCCTCTCCTTTTTTCTCCTGGATGGAGGATTCGACGATATTTATAGACTATAACTGAGTGTTCCTGTCCCTCGGGGAGAGAACGAAAATTCACTTCTTATGGTATTTTGAGGTTATTGACTGCCGATAAATAATTAATCTCTATAGAAAAGGTGGAGGGCATCTTGCTTCCTATGTAGGTATACAAATTTTCTTTTCTTTTCGTTTATAGAACCTTGTATTCTTTTATGACCTGTGTCTTGTCTATGCAGACAAAATGGAAAAGACTTCATCCTAATAGCACGGGAAGAGATAAGAGAGGATCAAATCCACCAGTTAATATGTTAAAAATTCAAACAGCCACCCCGAGGGTTTGATCATTATAAGGGAGAAGAGAACGATTGGGACATCAATCTCAGAGTTACGAGAGGCTAAGGCCCAAATTTTAGGATAGGTTCCCCTAATGTTGTTGGCCAGGTGACGGGGCCTACTTAAGGTGAAAATCTTACGCCCTAATGGAGCGATGTTAGTCCCAACCTCTTTCACTTTAAAGGTTCGCACCTCCCTTTTCCAAGGAGTTTCCTACTGAGTACCGAACCATTTGTTTTCAATCCTCCTAGATCATTACTAAGGGAATTGATGCTTTAGGATGTTATGTAGGGAATATATGACAAGGATGCTAACGAACTAGAGGTGAGGCTCCAGGATCAGACATAAGCTTATAATGAGAGCCAACAATTATTATAGTCCCTCCAGGAAGATGAGGAGAAATGGGGAAATAGATTGGAGGATACTTATGCCAAGGCCAGGGATATCTCCTCTAAGAAAAAATATTTGCGGGCATATTTGGATGCATTTCTCCTTCGTTAGAAAGGTTTAGAGAAGGAGGTTTCAGATTTGAACAATAGAGTGGTGTCTGGTGATGGCGTATACTTTGAGCAGGACAATGAGAAATTCCTCTTTTTATACCCTATTATATACACGAGTCCCTTGGATACTTTCATTTGTTGGGAAATATGGAGCTATGGTGGATGAGGAAGCAACATATTCTTCTGAACCTGAGCATTCTGCCGTTTAGAAGGAATGTGTGGCCCGGGAGGGCAGCGAGCCTGAGAGTCCTATGCAAGAGCATGTTATTTTGGAGGATGAAACCCAAGGAGAATGATGTTCGGTCCCTATGGCTTTTTTGTCTTTTTTTTGTATTTCTTTTTACTTCTTCAGGAGCTTTTGTAATCGCTTGGGACACCGATGTCCCTCTAGGGGCACCTTTTTATGTTAATTGTCTTAACCATTTTTTACTTTGTTGTTTTGCATTTATCGCAATGGCCACTTTTGAGACAATGATAATATTTATGGGTGTCAAGGATCCTATGCTTGGGATCCAACACATGTAATTTCCACTATGGGAGGCAAGGATTCTATCTTAGGGATCCAGCATATATAATTGCCTCTATGGGAGGTGAGGATTCTATCTTGGGAATCTAGCACAGGAAATTGCCTCCATGGGCAACAAGGACCCAATCTTGGGGATCTAGCGTATGTAATTGCCTTCATCGGCAGCAAGGATCCCATCTTGGGGATCAAATGTATATAATTTCTTATATGGGAAGAAAGGATCCCATCTTGGGGTCCAGCATAGGTAATTTCCTCCATGGTCGGCAAGGATCCCATCTTGGGTATCCAACACAAGTAATTGCCTCTATGGGTGGCAAGGGTCCCATCTTGGGGATCTAATGTATGTAATTTCCTCCATGGACGACAAAGATCCCATCTTGGGGATCTAGCATACGTAATTGCTTCTATGGGCAACAAGGATCCCATCTTAGGGATCCAACATATGTAATTGCCATTATGAGAGGATTTCTCGTGGGCTTAGATTATCTACATAGATATGGGATAACAAATGGATATGTATAAATAAGGATGAGATGCCTCGTTAAAAACCCTCGCACCTTAGAAGTGCAGAAGGAAAAGTGTGCACCTCAAAAAATAGCATGTTCTTACAATCGGCAGAGTTTTAATACTCGCCTATAAAAAATGTCTATTAGGTAAACAAATAACAAAAGATAAGATAATTACATAAATGAATAACAAAAAAAGGACTACTTAAACATTTTTTTAGGAAAAATGAGCATTCCCTCTTGCTTTCAGGCTTCATCATCTTGTGAGGTCGGCTGGGAAGCATCCTCGTTCTCGCCCGCCTCATTGAGCGAATTTATCCCATAACTGGCCTTTTCTACCCTTTCACCTAGAAAATGTTCCCTTTTTAACTTGTGGCTTTTTGCGTAACATTTCTTAGCGATCTTTTGGTTCCCTCGAACAACTTTCACTCGCCTATTAGGGAGCCATTATTTCATGCATAAATATATGGTAGATAAAGCGGCTCTCATCTGGTTAAAGGATGGTATCCTAATAATCATAGTATACGAAGAGGGAGAGTTAATGACTAGATACTTAACCTGTAATGCTTTGGCATGGTCCCTCTCTCCGAACGCGATCCTCAGGGCGAAGTACCCTATCACTTGCACATGCTCTCGTAAAAATATGACCAATGATCCCTTAAAGGGCTTCATGTCTTCGGGATTGATACAAAGTCTCTCGAAGTCATCCTAATATAATATGTTGGAGGAGCTTCCCTGATCCACTATGACTCTTTTGATCTCCCATTCTTCGCATTTGACGGTGATGACCATGTTATCATCATTGTAAGGATGGACGCCAAGTGCACCTTCTTCCGAGAAGACAATCGTGAGTTCTGGTGCTTCCATACTCTTGACCTCAAGTAGTTTTTCTACACACGGAACTTGACAACCATATCTTTTATGGGCAAAGCTGGACTCACCATCCTAACTAATCCTTCTGATATGGCCATGAGTGTGTGATGTGTCGCTTTATTGCCCTCGCCCTGGGATTCTTCTTTGAACTAGTTTGATCTAGAGCTTCCAACATCTTCTCGCTCATGTGGTTATGTCTCTCCATAGGGTTGGAGCAATTTCCCTTCATATATTTCTTGAGGGGTCCCTCTTGTATCAACTTCTCTATTTCCTTCTTAAGCTTGTAACAATCATCGGTATGATGTCCATTGATCCTATGGAAAACTTAAACCACCTTCCAGGATCATATCACATCACCTCGGCCTTGAAGTCAAGCGGTGTTGGGATATTATGCAGGTGGAGTACCTCACGCCATATTTGTCCTCGACGGGTATTAAAAGGTGTGAAACTTTTTGTCGCCTTCCCCACTCTTTTGAGCAGTGACAATGTGTTGAGGTCTCACGACAGTGTTGTAGTCTATTGGAGGCAAAGTCAGGTGGCAGAGGAGTCTAGGTAGCCGCAGATGTGCGGACGGATCTTGACGATTCTCGTATCACTTTAGTGATTTGTCATATATTGAGCCCATTGAAGTTTTGACAACTATAAATATGGTTCTCACTCACATGTTGTTTGTACGAGTTGTTTAAGGTGTAGAAATCTTAATTAAAATTAAAATTATCAATAAAAATCATTTAATTCGTTCATAATGTTCTCCCATGTCAAAGATTTTTGGGTGATTAAACTTATAAACAAAAGTAAAATTATTATTAGATTTTTCACATCAGATCTATTGGAAGTAAAAGATATCAAAACATGGATTTCTATAAATTCAATATATTTGAAAGAAATAAGCAGCTAAGATATCAAAATAGTTCAAGAACAAAACCTGCTTAAATCACATATAAAAGGTATGACTAGTAATTTTTTTCTAGAAAAATAAATAAATTCTTCTCTTAGCAATAAATTAACTTATTTGATTAACCTATAGTGACAGCTACCATTAGGTTTTACACAAGTGATCGAATTATATATTCATATCCAATATAAAGAAGTGTTACAATCATTCTCCCACACACCGATAACATGAAGATTACAAATGATGAGAGTTATAGATGACGCAGCTGTCCAATAGAAAATCTTGAAAATCCTCAAAAGAATAGAATGTCGGTACAGTGATATACAACTAACTATAGTGACACTAAAATATTATCACCAAGGATTTTTCTTTCTTTTTTTTCCTTTTTGCATGTATTAAATTCCAAACCACCTCTTAAATATGGTGGTCCATTTAGCTAATAATGCATTAGAGGAAAGGAAGTAAGAAGCACTTTTTTCCTGAATTGTTGCCTTTTCTTTGTAAGTATATATTCAGGATAACATGTCAGACACATAAATAAAAAGACTTATATTTTATCTGTTCTAGAGATAAATGTGAGAAATTTTACATAGGTGTAAGTTAAAAGTCTTGTATTATTTGAAAAAGTCGAGGTTGAATAATTTATAAATGAGATGACATACATATCTAATGTTTTAAAAAATTTGTGAATATTTAGTCTTTTTTCTTTATATTATTGTTTTTGATCCAACGTATTAATGATATCAAAGTTAATTATTAACTAATAGTACGACTATCTTGTATAAAATCTTTCTAATAAAGTGATGGTGAGACGGTGTGTCCTATTAAAGTGTTAGTAACGTAGTAAGGGTGTTAATGTATGTGAATGAAAAAGTTTTCGCTTTAGAGAGCATATAAAAGGGTGTTCTCACATTTAAGAGGGAGACTAATGCGATACAAGTGTGAGTTAGAAGTTTCACATTGTTTGAAAAAGTGGAGGTCAAATACTTTATAAGTAAGAGGACCCAAATAACTAATATATTAAGGTTTTGGGTGATTATGTGATATCTTTCTCAATTGTGTTGCTACTTTTGACCCCAATATGGATGTTTTCCTCATAGCCTATCACCATCACATATTTGGGCATGATTTTTGGACACAACCTTTCTTATCCTAACATCACATCTCTAGGTGAACCATATCAACCTAGCTTTCCTCACATTTCATCATCCTCTTTAGCTAACTAGGAACCTAACATCTTATGAGAAGTCATATTGATCATTAAATTAATTCTCAATGGATCTCATGTTATTTCATAATAACTATGTTGTTGTACCTCAAAATTTTCCCTCTCATTTCTCAATAAATCTCTCATAAGATCTCCATTGATTCAAGACTACACAAGGTTTGATCAACTCAAGACACCCCTTTAACACTGACAACTCAAAATTAGGGTTTAAGTTTTCACAAGGACAATTGGACTTTCAAGGCCTCAAATTACTTTCATGGATAATTAGGAACCCTCAAGACTGCTCATGTCAAGTTTCAAGTCTTGGATCACAAAATTGCTAAGCTATTTGATCAGATGACCTAAAATCAGATGTATTAGATAAAAAGTCAACCGTGGTCAATTTGCAATCAAACTTCATATTTTTTATCCACGTCAACATTATAAACTCATATATGTCAATTGATCAAGTTTGGATCACAATTCCTCAAAGAATTTGATCATAACACCAAAAGGGCAAAATGGTCAAAATTAGGGTTTTGATTGAGAAGACTCAGTTCTTGACTTTTGACCAAAAAAATGACTTATTGGTTTAAGACATGATCTCAAGGATTCAAATGCACCATCTTGACCTAATTGCATAGTTCAAATCACCTCTCAAGATCATTTGGATTGACAGATGAATTTCAGTCAACTGATAAAAAGTCAATTGTACACTGACAAGTCAAACTTTGACTTTTTTTTTACCAAAATCAAGTTTCAAAAATCATATTTCATCAAGACATGTCAAAATATGAAATTTGTTCATCAAGAAATCAAAAAGTTAAAGTTATCTTTGAAAAGTCAAAATTCTAAGACTTGGAAATTTTTCTAAGTGTTGGAAAGTTAACATTTTTTCATAACTTTGTGCCAAATTTCCACCACGATGCAAGATGATTCAAGGAAAACTTCCAACATGAAAGTTGTAGATCTTAATGAGATCTAAAACATGGTAGGGTAGAACTTTTTCTTGAAATGCTTGGATTTCAAGTTATGAATTTATGAAGAAATGTCCATGAAACTAAAAGACTTAGTGAAATTTTGCCCTAGTTAGGCAGGATTTTAACCTAACTTCATGGCAACTTTTCACCTAGTTCCAAATTGAATCTTCAAAAATGTCCAACATGAAGGTTGTAGGGGATGTTACAAGATTTCTAAAATGTCCAAGAACTAATTTAGATCATACTTGAACTAAGAGAATCTAAGGCAAGAAGTTAAGGTTTCAAACTTATTTTTCAAGTCATTTTCATGATGAACATTTGATCCAATTCCAAGCAATGTTGGATAATCCCATTTTTCAGGCCCTCTAACTTGTGTATCTATCCTTAATCAGAATATTGCACAAGCTTTTGAGCTATGAACGACTTGATTTAAGCTTTGTCCAATACACCTTGCCATTTAAGGAAGAAAGTCACCACTTCCATTTTGAAAAAGCAAGCTTTATGCAAAGTCAACTTGTCTTGAGCTTTGCACTTGTTCCTTTTGCACACACAACATCTATAAGTCAGAAGCAAGCTTATTTAAAGTTCAACCACTCAATAATATCATGGTACAAGCTTTGGGAAGATGTTTGTCATGGTTGCTTCAAAAACAAGTAAAGGTTTTACAACTTGATTTTTCAAATTCTGACTTGTTGTAGCACACAAAACCTCTTGCCTATAAATATATACACTATTTGCAAGCTAACAGAAGAATGCTTAAGCCCTAAAACTCTCTCAAAGTCAGGATTGCATAAACAACATCCATTGTTGCACTTTCTGGCAAGAAATCCCAAACACCTAATCCACTCGTTCGTTTCTTGGCATTTCACTTCCAGAAGTTCCTAAACATCATCTACAAACAATCCCACATCTTATTACACGACTGTAACATCTCCATAACCAAAAAACAGAGCTTGCATCTTGACTTCTCCAGACCATTCCAGCCATCCATAGCTCAAGCTAAGCATTGCATTAACTTCCTGGGAACTTGAGGAAACTAACCTGATCATCACCATCACTTGAAACAATCTCAAACTCATTTCACGATTTCCAGTTTTTGAGGTATTTTTCTAAACTTTCATCTCTTCATTTAGGCATTTTTATGCTTGTATTTTCAAAGACAAAATGTAGATATCATTTCCCTGAAGCTGTACATATCCATAGTTTTCATTTATATTGCCAGAGCTTTTAAGTTTGAATCTCTGAAAAAAGTTAGGTCAGGATTTGGTACTTTTAGAAATACATGGTCATCTTTGATTGTTAGTCCAAATTGTTTATATTTTTGAAATCCTGGTAAAATTTCTAACAAGTTTGATGTTGGAAGTTTTGAGAATGGATGAAAAATGAATGAGATACAGGGACCCTGGCTTGAGGTTGAAGATGAAGTTCATTTCTAGAAATGGATTTGTAATATAGATTTATGGTTTTGTTTAAGTTAACGGATGTATATCCATCCAAGTGGTAAGGCAACACGCATATATTGTAGAGGGTGTGGGTTCAAGCCCCAGCGCTGCCACTTTTTGCCTTTTTTCTAACATTTTCTCTCTTTTTGCTCCAAACATGCGCGCCTAGGTCTCCACAACTAGGCCTTCCCATTTTCACTGCATAACACCCCCATTTTACTTGCTCCAACGCAACACATTTCATTTTATTTTATTTTCTTTTGCTGATTAACAAAAGCACTTAATGGGCCAGGCTTCAAACAAAAACTGTTTTTTCCTAACAAACACCCTAAATTTCATTTTTACTTCCTGACTTTATTTTTCATATTTTATTTTATTTTATTTTATTTATTATTATTATTATTATTATTATTTATTAAATAAAAAATTCCAAAAATATTTTTATTTTATTTGCATTTTATATACTTATATTTTATTCCTTTAAATACAAAAAGTCAAAACATTTTTCTTATAAAAAACTTAATTTCTTTTTCTTAATAAATTAGTAATTAGATTTAGGTTTAATTATTTTCTTTTTTAATTAAAATTAACTTAGAATTTAGGTTTTCTTTTAATTAATTAATTTCTATACTATTTTGATTAAACTTAAAACCTTTTCTAAAAAAATCCTAAAAACTCTTTCTTGATTAATTTTATTTCTTTTAAACTAGGGTTTAATTTTACTTATTTTAATTAATTATTTTCTTTTAGGTAATTAGGTTAAAACCATTTTTCTTAACAAAAACCAAACAAAAAATCCATTTCTTTTCCATTTATATCCTTGTACATTATATTCCTTTCAATTCTTGTACATTATTCAAGTTTCAATATGATTGGAATAGATAATTAGGTTTAATTTCTTGCAATGCCCATTTGTAAATTTGTATACCCTATCCCCAAATGATGTAATAGCGTAGTAAATTTACTTTCCGCAATCTATCGCTTTCATATCAATGCTAGTAAATTAGGGTTTGTATGGAAAGATAAAATCAATGCTTAAAGAACCCTAATTCAAGATAAACCAAGCATGAAAAATACACACTATTCACACATGCACCCTTAGGGTAATTCCATTTGTTGCCTTATAAAAATGGTCATGTTATGCATGTGGGATGTCTTAGCAAAAACAATCAAAATACAAGATCATAGTCCCTCGATGGCGCTACAAATGTTGCCTTTCAAATCATCTTAGTCCCTCAAAGAGAAATGCTAAGTGTAACGCGGTGGGAGAACTGACTTGGTTATTTTGCATTTTATCGCAATTGTTGTGGTTAGCAAGAGTCACCATCGACTTTTATTTTATCTAAAAGGAAAGGCTAAAAATAACATGAAAGACCTTTGAGATGTTTTCTTGAGTTCGGGAGGTAGATTATGAAAAAGGAAGGTGCTAACACCCTTTTCATCCATGGTTTTCCATGGGATCTTAGTTACTTGCTAGATCACTTGCTTTTGTTTGAAAATATACTTTGTGTGGTTTTTGAAATTATATTGTAAAGATGCCATCGTTTAGGCAAAATTTGTAATGATTCTCGTTCTTAAGAATGTATACAAAGTGTTTGATCTTTTGAAAATGTTTTCAAGTTTGAAAGATGTTTTTTGAAAGTGTTGGTGTTTGTTTTGAAAATAGAAAGGATGTTTTTGTTTTGAAATTGAGAAGACAACTAGGAACAATCTACCTACTCAAAAGTCTTGCATGTTCATTTCCTCTTTCCTTTGACATTGTTATCTTACCATTGATTTGGTAAGTAACCCTATCTTTGGATGTAAAAGGGACGGGCAAGGGTCATCGTATAACCATGATTAGCAATTTTGTAAGATATTTTAGCATTTTCTTTAGGGACTAAGATCATTTTGAAAGGCAACATGGATAGCGTCATCGAGGGACTATAATCTTATATTTTGTTTATTTTTGCTAAGATACCTCACATGCATAATACGACCATTTTTATAAGGCAACCAAGTGGATTTACCCTAAGGGTGTTTGTGTGTAAGTGTTTTGATTTACATGCTTGATTTGTCTTTGAATTAGGGTTTTCTATTTGTTGATTTTATTCTTCCCATACAAACCCTAATTACTAGCATTTGTATATAAAGCATTTAAATTACGGAAAATAAAAATACTAAGCTATTACATCATTTAGGGGAGGGGGTGTACAAATTACAAATGGGGAATTGCAAGGAATTAAATCTAAATAATTATTACAATCATATTGAATTTGAATAAATGTACAAAATAAAGATAAAAATATAAGAATATAAAATGTAAAAATAAATGTGATTTTTGTTTAATTTTCAAGAAAAGGGGTTTTGAACTAGTTAACTAAAATAAAAAATAATTAACTAAAAATAAGAAAATTAAGATTAAGTTAGAAAGATATTTTTTTTAGGGTTTTTCTTATGAAAGTGTTTATCTTAATGAAAATACAAATGAGAATTAATTAATTAAAATAAATCTAAGCCCTAAATTAATTTTATTCACAAGAAAATAATATTATAGTCAAACCCTAGTCTAAATATTTATTGAAAAGAAATTAATTTATTAAATAAAAAATGTTTGTGTTCTTTTAGTTTTTTTATAAAAATGATAATAAACTAAATAAATATAAAATAATAAAAATATAAATATTTTTGGATTTATATTAATGAAAATAATAATAATAATAACAACAATAATAATAATAATAATATTAATAATAATAATAATAAAAGATGAAATAAAAATAAAATAAAAATAATAAAGTCAGGGAGGTTAACATTGAATTTGGGAGGTAATATTAAGAAAAAATTCAGGCCCGGGGTTTTGCTGGCCCAAACGCTTCCTAAAAGGAGAAATGGCAAAAAAAGTGGAAAAATGCAAAAGGCAGCACGCTGAGGTTCAAACCCATGACCTCTTGATTACCAGTGTGCTGCCTTACCACTGGGGTGGCTATACATCCGTTAATATAACTGAGATGATAAATATATAATACAAAACAAGTCCTGAATACACTTCATCTTCAACCTCCAGTCAGATCACCTGTAACTTCACCATTTCTCAACAAAAATGGAAAATGCAAACATGAAAGTTGTTCTATTTTTTCATACGAATCCAACCATATAAATATCATAAACTATAAATCAAAGATGAATGAGAATTTTTGAAAGTACCAAATCCTGACCTAATTATTTTCAGAAGTTCAGATTCAAAGTTCTAACTACTCAAGCAACAATAATGAAATCTAAGGATATGGTTAGCTTCAGGACAATGATATATACATTTCGTATTCGCAAATAAACCATTAATGATGCTTGTATGAAGAGTTCAAAAGTCAAAAAAATCACCTTGCAAGTGGGTATCGTGTTTTGAGTTTGAGCAGATTTTGATGAGTTTCAGTGATTGGGTTAGCTTCCCCAAGTTTCCAGGAAGCTAATTTGATGCTTGGCTTCAGCTGAAAGTGGCTGAGGAGTTCTGGAGAAGTCAAGGTGCAAGGTACTGTTTTTGAAAATGGTGGATGGTGATGGAGGTGTTACAGTCGTGTTGCAGGTGTTGGAATTGTTTGTATATATTATTTAGAAGCTTTTGAAAGTAAAAGGCCAAGAAACGCACGAGTAAATTTAGAGATTGGATTCAAAACTCAGAAATGGCAAGTTTTGAGATGTTTTTGGTGGTTCTGTGCTTTAGGGGGTTTCAGGGCTTGAGCATGCGTGTGTTTTCCTGCAAATGACTTGTGTTTATGTATGGAAAAGGTTTGGATACTTGAGGTGGTTAGAAGTACAAGATCACATGTTTTGGCTTCTTGGCTTGTTTTTGAAGTAAGGTTGACAAACATGGTTTTAATGCATAGTACAAAGCTATCTAGAGTGGTTACCAAATTTAAACATGCTTATCTGACTTTGTAGAGGAAGTTTGTGCAGAAGGAGAAAGTGCAAAGCTCAATTCAAGTTGACTTAGCATAAAGCTTGCTTTATGTAAATGGCAATGGTGCCTTTGTGCCATTAATGGAAAATTACATTGGATAAAGCTTGAATTAAATGGAAAATAGATCAAAATCAAGTGTAATCTTCTAATTAGGGAGAGATCTTGAGGTTTAGAGGCCTTCAAATCAAGATTGTGCAGCATAGGTTTGAGATTTGAATTTTGTTCATCACAAAATTTGCCTTGTAAAACAACTTGAAACCCCAACTTCTGGCCTTCGATTCTCCTTGCTCACAGATGATCTCAAGGAGTTCTTTGACATTTTGGAAAGCTTGTAATGTTCTATACAACCCCTATTTGAATCACTTTTGTAAAATCTAAATAGAACTATGTGAAAATTGGGTCAGAAGTTAGGTCAAAATCCTGACCTAAAATGCTCAAAATTTCACTAAGTGTTTAGTTTCATGACCATGATTTCATGGATTAATAACTTGAGATACAAGTATTTACAGGAGAAGTTGTGTAAAGAAATTTTGTATATATCATGAAGATCTAAAACTTTCATGTTGAAAGTTTCTTTTGAATCATCTTGCATCATTGTGAAAAATTGGCTCAAAGTTGTGAAAAATATGAAGTTTTCAACACTAAGAAAAATTTCTAAGTTTGAAAACTTTGACTTTTCAAAATGAAATCTTAACTTTTTGATTTCTTGATGAACAAGTTTCATATTTTGACATGTTTTGATGAATTATGATCCTTGGCACTTGATTTTGACCAAAAAGTCAAAGTTTGACTTTTCAGTATATAGTTGACTTTTGATCAGTTGACTGAAAATCAACTATCAATCAAATGACCTTGAGCAATGTTTTGAGTCATGCCATTAGGTAAAAATGATTCAATTGAACTCTTGAGATCATGCCTCAAACCAATTAACCATTTTCTAAGTCAAAAATCAGAAATTGCCCTTTCTCAGTCAAAACCCTAATTTTGACCATTTTGCCCTTTTGATGATTTGATCAAATATCTTGAGGAATTATGGTCCAAACTTGATCAAATGATACATATGAGTTTATAATGTTGATATGGATTAAAAATTAGGAAGTTTGACTATAAATTGGCCACAATTGACTTTTTCCCTAATATAGTTGATTTTTAGGCCAACTGCTCAATTGACTGAGCAAAAATGTGATCCAAGACTTGAAACTTGATATGAGTAATCTTGAGGGTCCATGATGATCCATGAAAGTCATATGAGGCATTAAAAGTTCAATTATCCTTTTGCAATCTCAAACCCTAATTTCATTCATCAGTGCTTAAGGAGGTGTCGTGAGCTGATCAAACCTTGTAAAGTCTTGAAACCAAGGAGATCTTGTGAAAAAATATTTGATAAATGAGAAGGAAAATTTTGGGGTATAACAGCTACCCCTGTCCAATCTTCTTAAACTTGAAGAGTTATATTGGCAGATCCTCCATTCGTGACTTGAAGGTGGAAGATGATTGGACACTGGAGTGCCCAGAAATTTGCACTCGAAGATGAAATGGGAATGGGCTTATAGGTGCCATTTGGAGGAATGATGGAGATTTGCCTGAGATGGGCTTGTAGATAACATCCAAAGGTGATTGTTGACAGAGAATGTACTAATTCTGAACTTGATTTCAACTGGAAAAGAATCAGAATAAATCTTTGGAGCGACTTATTTGAACCAGAAGAAGTCTTGTATGTTGTTTGACTGGGAAGAATCAGAATAAATCTTTGTGCGATTTATCTGAACCATGGAATGTTCCTGCGGGAAAGAATCAGAATAAATCGTTGAGAGATTTACCTGAACCTGAAATGTTCCTTTGGAAAGTATCAGGATAAACCGTTGATGGGTTTAAATTGAACCAAAAGAGATCTTGAATATTATTTAACTGGAAAGAATTAGAGTAAATCTTTGTGTGATTTATCTGAACTAGAGAAAGCATCCACGGGAAAGAATCAGAATAAATCGTTGAGAGATTTATCTGAACCCGAAATGTTCCTTTGGAAAGTATCAGGATAAACCGTTGAGGGGTTTAAACTGAACCAAAAGAGATCTTGAGTATTCTTTAACTGGAAAGAATCATAGTAAGTATTTGTGCGATTTATCTAAACCAGAGAAAGCGTCTGCGGGAAAGAATCAGAATAAATCTTTGAGAGATTTATCTAAATCGGAAGGGATCTGGAGAAGAATCAGAACAAATCATTGAGAGATTTATCTGAACCAGAGAAGACAGCTGCAGGAAAAGAATCAGAATAAATTGTTGAGATATTTAAACTGAATCAGAAGGAGTATGAAAGAAACATTTGTTGTGTAGATGGTTGACCAATCCTTTCTTGGGAATTGATCTGTAATTGACTTGTTGAAAATTTGATGATAATTTTCTGTTGATTGATCTTTCTTGAAAAATATGAAAGGTTAGTTGTATGCAATGTCATGATGTATGAAATGCATGGTGTAATGATGTTCTCAAAATAAATGAGATTGTGTCGTATGTATTTGTGTTATCAATGTTATGACGTATGGGTGTGATGTATGGACATGTTAATTGTTATACCGCAGTATTGTTGTGGAAAATAAATCCTCGAGTACTGTTGGGTATAAAGAGTGTAAGTCTTCATGTTTTTAAGTGTTGATGAGTCGATGAGTTTCCATTTGTTAGAGAAATAAACTTTGTTGTGTAAAGGAAACGTCGTGTATTGCTTGTGAAATCCTGTTGGGGAATCCTGAGAAGTTGGGCGACTTTTACTGGGGAGTGATAACTGGAAGTTTTGTTCTGCCGGGGATGTGAGAGAGCTTGATATCATTAAGCTTCACACTATGGGGGATTTTGTGGAATAGTCTAAATACATTATCCTATTTCTTAAAGCCATTAGTGATTGTCTTTCTATTTTCTGTTCCTTTTTTGTTGATTTGTAAACAGTAGTCACGTTCGAATGCATATGTTTAAAAATAAATCATTGGACTTTTTTGTAAAAAAAACACATAAATAAATAAAAATAGATAGTTTTTCACTTTCAAAGGGATATCTTTGTATTTAACTTGAATAAGTATTTTTGTACAATGAGACGAACATTCTAGTAAGAGAATGTCGTCATAGAAAAAATAAAACTTTGATACAAAGAAAAAGATAGCTATGTGAAATAATCCCAAGGGGTTCCCGTTCTGCTATAGCCTTCATGTCTCTGAGCGTCTTATCCACTTGCTGCCTTGTCCGAAGTTGATTGGATTGATTAGACCCATTGAGCTTGTCATTCGATGCTAGAGGTTGTCTGTAAGGTGATCCAATGGGACATAGTCATACGCTTTAATTCCCTAACTTTTGCCTGGACCTCCCTTTCGGGTTTTCACTCCACCGGGATACCCTTTTTTTGCCCAAGCCGCCCTTTCGGGTTTTCAGCTTGTCAGGTGTACATATTTTTTTTTTGTATTTTATCCCTAATTTTTGCCCGAACCTTTGTGGTTCGTCGGGATGCCCTTGTTTTGCCTAGGTGTGTCAACCTAGCGGGTCTCTTATGTATAGTATCTTTTGACTATGTCTGCGTTCACAGGGTGTGGAAGGTCGTCGCCATCCATAGTGGTTAAGATCATTGCTCCACCAGAGAATATGCTTTTGATCACAAATGGTCCCTCGTATGTAGGAGTCCCTTTTCCCCTGGGATCACCTTGTGGTAATATGATACGCTTGATTACCAAGTCACCAACCTGATATACATGACGTCTAACCTTTTTGTTAAAAGCCTTGATCATGCGTTTTTGGTACATATGGCCATGACAGACAGCCGTAAGCCTCTTCTCATCAGTTAGGTTTAACTGGTCAAGTCGAGTTTGAATCCAATCGTCTTCACTCAGCCCCATATCCTTTATGATTCTCAGAGAAGGTATTTGGACTTCGATTGATAGAACGGCTTCCACGTCGTATACTGAGGAGAAAGGAGTTTCCCCTGTTGACGTGCGCGCCGTGGTACGATAATCGTGGATAGAAAATGGTAGCATCTCATGCCAGTCCTTGTATGTTACTTTCATTTTTTGTATGATCTTTTTGATGTTCTTATTTGCGGCTTCGACAACACCATTCATCTTTGGCCGGTAAGAGGAAGAATTATGGTGTTGGATCTTGAATTGTGCACATAGTGCAGTGATCATAGTATTATTGAGATTCGTACCATTGTCTGTGATGATTCTCTCCAGGATACCGTACCGACAGATGAGATTCTATTTTATGAACCGGGCCACAACATTCTTGGTAATGAAAGCGAAAGAAGCTGCCTCAACCCACTTCGTGAAATAGTCAATGGCCACTAAGATGAAGCGGTGTCCATTAGAAGTTGTAGGTTTGATTTCTCCAATCATATTGATGCCCCACATCGCGAATGGCCAGGGAGCAGTCAGGACATTTAGAGGAACTGGAGGCACATGCACTTTGTCAGTGTAGATCTGAAACTTGTGGCAAGTTCGTGAATGCTGATAGCAATTTGCTTCCATGGTAGACTAGTAGTACCCTGCCCGTAGGATTTTCATAGCCATCGTATTCCCACTAGAATGGGTTCCAAAAGTTCCTTCATGTAGATCAACCATGATCTTTTCTGCCTCAACCTTGTCTATGCAACAAAGAAAAACAGAGTCATGGTTGCGCTTGTAGAGAATGCCATTACTAAGGAATAACTTAGTAGAGAATATCCTTAAGAACTTCTTATCATTGACTGAAGCTCCTTCCGGATACTCTTGAGCCCCGAGATACCTCTTAACTTCATGGAACCAAGGCTGGTTCACTACTTCTTCAGTATCGATCTTGTGATAGTAAGTTGGTTCATCCATCCGTTCAATGGTGATCTGGGGAGCCTCGTTACCCCACTTGAGTTTAAACATGGATGACATTGTGGCTAGCGTGTCTGCTAGTTGATTTCCCTCTCGTGGAAAATGCTCAAAGGTAATTTCCTCGAAATATGGGATTAACGTCAACACGTGTTCTTTATATGGGATAAGGTTAGGGTGCTTCGTGTCCCATTCTCCTTTGATCTGGCTGATGACTAAGGCTGAATCTCCAAATACACTTAAGGATTTGATTCCCAAATCTATGGCAGCTTTGAGACCAAAAATACACGCTTCGTATTCTGCCATATTATTAGTACAGTTGAAGCAAAGTATTGCGGTAAAGGGAGTATGACATCCTTCAGGGGATACGATTACATCACTTATGCCATTACCGAGCGCGTTGGAGGCTCTGTCAAAAACCAGGGTCCATCAGGATCCTTGTTCAGGTCCGTCATATGGTCTGAGTTCTTCATAATTGTTTATCTTCATGATGTCTTCATCTGGGAATTTGAATTTCATGGACTGATAGTCATCCACAGCTTGATGAGCAAGGTGATCGGCTAGTACACTGCCCTTTATTGCTTTTTAGGTAGTATACTGAATGTCGTATTCAGTCAGGATCATATTCCATCTTGCTATTCTCCCAGAGAGGGCAGGCTTCTCGAATATATATTTAATTAGATCCATATTGGATATCAATAAGGTAGTATGGGTCAACATATACTGTCTCATCCGGTGAGCAGCCCATGCTAGAGCGCAACAAGTTTTCTCAAGCAGTGAATATCTTGTTTCACAGTCGATAAACTTTTTGCTCAGGTAGTATATAGCATGCTCTTTTCACCCAGACTCATCATGCTTCCCCAGCACACACCCCATTGAATTTTCCAAGACAGTTAGATACATGATCAAAGGTCTTACCTTGAATGGTGGCATCAAAACAGGAGGCTCTTGTAGGTAATCCTTGATCTTGTCGAAGGCAGCTTGGCATTCATCATTCCATTTGACTACTTGATCTTTCTTCAGTAATTTGAAGATTGGTTCACAAGTAGAGGTCAAGTGAGAAATGAATCTGGCAATGTAGTTTAGCCGTCCTAAGAATCCTCTGACTTCCTTCTCGGTGCGAGGAGTAGGAATTTCTTATATTGATTTCACCTTGGCAGGGCCTACTTCGATACATTTACCGCTGATGACGAAGCCTAGGAGTTTACCGGACCTCACCCCAAATGTGCATTTATTCGGGTTCAACCTTAGTTTGTATTTCTTTAACCTCTCAAATAGTTTCTGCAAATGGTCAAGATGTTCCTCTTCAGTTTGAGACCTATCTATCATGTCGCCCACATAGACCTCTATTTCGTGATGTATCATGTCATGAAATAGAGCTACCATGGCACGTTGATAGGTTGCCCCAGCGTTCTTCAACCCGAATGGCATAACCTTGTAACAGAATGTGCCCCACTGTGTGACGAAGGTCGTTTTCTCCGTGTCCTCAGGTGCCATTTTGATCTGGTTGTAGCCTGATAAACCATCCATGAATGAGAACACTTTATGATGTGCGGTGTTGTCAACCAGAATATCGATATGGGGCAGCGAGAAGTCATCCTCGGGGCTTGCCCTATTCAAGTTTTTGTAGTCCACACACATGCGTACTTTGCCATCCTTTTTAGGAACTGGAACAACATTGGCGACCCATTGTGGATAGGAGGTGATGGCTAAGAATCCGGCGTTTAATTGTTTCATGACTTCAGCCTTGATCTTCTCTGACATGTCTGGCCGCATGCGACGAACTTTCTGTTTTATCGGAGGGCAGTCTTCTTTTGTTGGTAGACGATGGACCACGATATCAACATCAAGTCCTAGCATGTCTTCGTATGACCAGGCAAAGACCTCAACATAGTCATGTAGAAACTAAGTTAAACGCTTCTTGACACTAGGTTCCAGATTGGCTCCTACCTTGACTTTTTTCTTGTCCTCTTCGGTACCCAAGTTAACTGTGTCCACTGGTTCGTTGTAGGGCTGTATGGTCCTTTCTTCCTGTTGTAGTAACCTGGAAAGTTCCCATGGCACTTCACAATCTTCCTCACCTTCGTCTTCGGCTTGGTAGATTAGATTTTCAGAGTCACAAAAGGCCATAGCAGAATTGTTACCCATGGGATCCTGAGTGGATGTAGATCTGCATTTTGAATGTCAGTGTGTAAGAGCATAGCTATCTTTGAAAGAAATAAAAATGTAGAAAAATAAAGACAAAGAGCACAAAGTTTTCATGCAAAATCGTCCATGATTCATTGATGACATATGAAAATGAGGTAACAACCCTTACAAATGGACCGTTGTGCCTCGGGTAAGACACAAGGTTTTAAAAGTCTGAATTGTTTAATTATTACAGGTCCGACAAAAATTTAAATACAATTACTGTTGGATAAAAGTAATCGGGACAAAATCTTTAGCTTCCCAGTTGTTGAGTCCTCCATTTATGGTTGGGAAAATCCAATCTTCTAGGTCACAACTATCACCATCATCCTCCATTGTGTTGACTCCGGGGTTGCTGATCTTCAAAGGTGGTCCCTCGGTACGAGCACGACAGATAACTTTCTGGGCTCCTGAAGTGAAACCCAAACCAAATTTGTCAAATTTGTAAGGGATATCCGGGAGTTGGCCCCAAATAGTACACCCACCTTCGACCACTTCCCTGGCATCTTTCAGAGAAGACATCTTTAGCGGAGGTCTTGTAATCTTTGGGACTTGGGAAACAGTCTTGGTAGCTTCCACTGTTTGTGGGACTTCCTCGAAGTGCTAAAATGGAGTTTCAATGAATTCATCATCCAATTCCACATATCTGAAGGAGTTCAAGTGACTGACCATATATTCCTCTTCTCCATGGATAGTAATGATTTTCCCTTTGGTTGGGTATTTCAGCATCTGATATAATGTAGAGGTGACGGCACCAGCGTCATGAATCCAAGGTCGGCCCAACAAATAGGAATAGGAAGGGTGAATGTCCATCACGTACAAAGTTGAATCAAAGGTTTGAGTTCTAACTTTTATGGGGATGTCCACCTCCCCATGCACCATTCTCTTTGAACCGTCGAAGGCCCTAACCACTATGTTGTTGGGTTTTAAGGTCATACCTTCATAGTCGAGTCTATCCAAAGCTTTCTTAGGCAGCACATTCAAAGACGAACCGGTATCAACCAAGACATGGGCCAAAGTTGTGCCCCGGCATTCGACAGAGACATGCAATGCCTCGTTGTACTTCCTACCTCTAGGTGTCAAGTCAACATCAGAAAAGCCTAAACCATTGTCAGCGGTCAAACTGGCCACACAGTCTTGGAACTGATCAACAAAGGTTTCTTGTGGTACGCGGGCAGTTTTAAGAAATTTCACCAAGGCCTTCGCATGAGCCTCAGAGCACAACAGTAAAGCCAGCATGGAGATCTTTGACGAAATCTGGCCTAGCTGTTCGACTACGTTGTAGTCGTTTCTCTTTATAATTTTCAGAATTTCTTCCATCTCCTTTTGGGAGGCCTCTGGGATAGATACTGATTGCGCCTTCGTCCGGACAGGTTCAACCAGAATTCCTTTGCCCCGAGTCTCGGTCGACTCAGCGGTAGGTGTTTCAGTAGGGGTAACAATACGAATTGTAGTAATAGTGTCAACGGAAACAGAAGCAGGGATGATCACAGGACCAGTAACAATTTTTGGAGGAGCAATCTCTGGGGAAAATATTCTTCCACTTCGGGTTATCTTGCTAGTTCCCGCAATGTTACTGATGTCGGGGTTAGTCTTCTCAAAAATTGAGTCTTTATCAGCCAACCAATCTTGCTTGACGCCGTGATAGTAGACGTCGCCTCCATAGTTCCATGGGACAGTTTTATCTGATGAGTACGGGATTGGTGTAACGCCCATAATTTAATTAATTATTTAATTAAATTATTTTTGGAATATTTATGAAGATGTGTTGTGATTAATTGGATTTAATTATTTTATCAAGTGGTGAAATAATATTAGAAGTATAATATTATTTGATGTGGGCTTGTTTTAAAGGAATAGAAGTAATAAGGGGGGGTGTATTAGTTTTGAGCCCATTAAGGAATAAAGAGAATAATAGGTTATTTCATTATTGTTAGAAAGAATAGAAAGAAGAAGCAGTAGAAGAATAAGGGTTAGAGGAAGAACGTGAAAGCTGTTGGAAAAGAGGAAAGAGGCAGAACGGGAATCAATTGGAGAAAGTTATAGAGCAACCTTCAATCCAAGGTAAGGGTGGGGTTCTGACTCTATAATTGGGTTCATGATAATTTGTATATGGGATTAGATGTGAAAGTGTTGTTTTATTCATCATTGAATTATATGATGTTGTATGATGGAAATTGATGATTGAAAGATGAACGATGATGTCCCGATACTGTTTATTTGATGTAGAATTGTAGGATAAGTGTAAGTGATGATTATCTATGATTAGATTAGGTTTTTAGGGCTTAAAGTATGGAACCCGTAGTGAAAACACAGAGAAAATCGTAGAAATTTCCCATGACAGAGCAGTATGCGTCGACCCCAAATGGTATGTGTCGATACATGCTGTGTGGTAGACCCAATATGAGTCGATGCCAGAGAGGATGTGTCGACTCATGTTGCAAGTTCAGTTCAGTATGCGTCGACTCAAGACGTTATGCGTATATCCATCTTGCCTGGTTTTTGGCAGAATCAATTTGAGAAGGCTGCAACTTGAGTTTTCGGACTCCGTTTGAGGTGTTGTTCGAAGCGTTGAATGGCTAACACAATGAACTTCCTTCTTAAGGATTAAAACTAAGAATAGGAAGGATAACCCTAGTATCCAAATTAGGATTAGAGTTAGCTCCCACGGTAATCGCTATGTTTGTTTTTGTGAAGAAGGATGAGGATGAGACGTTTATAGAGTACTGTCTGGTTTGTAAAAGTAGGATTAATGATGATAATGATGTAATATTATAGAATAGTAGTATGTAGAGATTTGGTGACTTAGAAGTAAGCCTTAGTCAATTAACTAATTATAGGCAATATCTTGTATAGGCCTATGTCCAACATTGTGAAATTGATGAGTTACTGTTGTATTACTGTACGATTGAGTTGTTGATGAGATGATGTTAATCAGAGTTTGTTTTGATAAATTATGATGTATAAATGATGTTTGATGATTTATGATGATAAATTATGTCGACAAATGATGTTGATGAAGAGATGTTGAGATGTTTTTAAGATGTTGGACTTTGGCCAATGATGGTGTTTTATTGAGATGTTGACAATTATGATGTTATTATTACATTTATGATTGTGTCGCATACATTGCATTTTAAGATGGGGCTTATGCTCGTTGAGATGGCCTGTATTGGCGAATATTGAGATGGAGGCTTATGCCTTGTTGATGCCTCTATTAATTGGCAATTTTTGATATGGGAGTTCTGCTCCAATGGTACCACATGCATTTGCATAGTATTGAGTCGCATTATATGATTGCATAAAGAAATGTGCATTGATGTTGTGAATGTGTATTATTGTTATGATCATTGTTGATTATGAGATGAGAAATGGTGATGTTATGTGATCTAATTTAATATATTAATTATCATGCGCTTTATTATATTGTTAGATATCTCACCCCTTCTGTTTGAATGTTGCCCTTATGCTGGTAACGTGTAGGTAATCGAGAGTGAAGGCTGTATACCTTCAGTAGTTCAAGTCGGTGTCATTGCTCTGATATATAACACTCGGGGGGATGAATGCTTGTTGCTTTTGATTGTTAATTATTCAGTCGTTGAACTTTAAGTTGTTTATTATTAAATATGCATTGTTTTGAAGTTGTTGTAATGATGATAAAGATGTTTCTAAGAGCTCCGCTGAATAGATGTTTAAATTGTTGAATTATTTAATTAAAGTATTATGATGTTGGTTCATTTGAAGTTTTAAAGTGTTATATATCCACGATGAATGCAATGAGTTTTTAATGATGAATTTGTGACATCCTGATTCGTTTGCGCGAATGATTTTATAAATCTGATTTATCTATAATTTTCGGGTAGAATTGGGGTGTTACAATTGGTCATGGCATAGTAATTATCGGTGGAGTCACCTTAGGAACTGATGTAATCCTAACGGGTCTTTTGGTGGAGACCCTGGAAGGATTGGCTGAAATGGTTACTATTGAAACATTGTGGTAAGAAATGGTTGGAACAAGAGTCTTCTCAAACAAAATCTCTTTGTCATCCATTAGGCGTTGAACACCTGCTTTCAATAAATGACAACAAGTTGGTAGGGATAAATAAAGGTGGCAGCCTTCACCACAGCATGAGAATAAACCGACCTTCAACTGGTTCCTCTTGATAGTCAGGAGAGGATTAACAAGTTCATCAACAACAGTAACAAACATATCATATTCAACAGCGTTAACATCACAACCATGCTTGAGCATAGGAGCGGTGATAACATTTGAGGAGAGGCGGTGTTGGGATTCTTCGGGGCTTCCTTCAAAGTTACCAGATTAGATCTTAATAAATGTGGCAGGACTTGAGATAGTGTCATATTTATCCGGGTAAATTGTCTTACTAGTCTTTCTTTTCTAGGTTGATTATTCCTTTGTTGAGTAGGTGCAGGCTTAGGGATCATGACAGCCCCTACCATTGGACGACGTTCAGTTCTATCCTGATTTCTTTGAGGATACACAACACTAACTTCTTTATTCCCAATAAATGGTTTGCTCACGGTAATGGAGGATGCGTCTTTTTGGATCTTCCCACTTTTAATCCCAGCTTCCACTCTTTCCCCGGTCAAGATTAATTTAGTGAAGCCTGTGGAGGAGCTTCCAATTAGATGATTGAAGAAAGGACCGGACAGGGTACCCAGAAACATGTCTACTGGCTCTCTTTCAGACAGGGGAGGCTGGACTCTTCCTGCTAAGTCCCTCCATTTCTGAGCGTATTCTTTGAAACCTTCGCTTGAAACCATAGCCATACTCTGGAATTGAGTACGGGTGGGAGCAAGGTCTGTGTTGTACTGATACTGTTTATAAAAAGCAACGACAAGGTCTTCCCAATTATGGATATTGGTCCTTTCCAGTTGATAGGACCAATCTAGCTGAGTCCCGAATAGGATATCCTAAAAGAAGTGGACCCGCAAATTTCTGTTAGCATTGTGAGGCTGTATCTTCCTCACATAAGATCGGAGATGCATCTTGGGACACGAAACCTCGTCGTACTTAGCAAACAATGGTGCCTTGAACTTTGGTGGAATAAAAATACCAGACACCAAACCCAACTCTTCAAAGTCTAGCCCAGGAACTTTTTGAATATCCATTTCACTTTAGACGCTCTTCCAGATGTTTGTATTTGTCGTCATCCGGAGGATACTGCTCTTTAGAGTAATCTTCTTCTTCTTCCTCTTCAGATTCTGGCTGGGAAATCACTTCTTTTCCTTTCCCTTCTTTATTATCATTTTCACCAGATGATGTTGCGAAGTCTAGGGTCCGTCTGGCTGGCCCTGGGAGCCTTCTTCCTAGATTCAGAACACCAGTTGCTTTCTTTGCTTTCTTCTTCTTTTCTTTGATCAGCAAAGTTTTCAAATCCTCTTGTCCTTTGGCTAGAGTCAAGAAAATCTATTAAAAATGAGCATTTTGCGCCTGGAGATCTTTTATCGTATGTTCCATGTCCATCTTACTGAAATAAACAGTAGAAAGATGAGGAGACCTGTGGTAAGAAACTTGCTTATGTTATGATAAATGGAGATGCATATGCAATGATTTCAAGGAAATTAGAGATTTAAATTTGCTTTATACAAAAAAGGAACACACGTCATATTAATAAATCAAAGTTTGAGTACATCGTGCCTCTTTTGGGCTTACAAAGAAATACAAAAACTCTAAGATAAAAAAGTTGTACGCATCCTCTTTGGTGCGATGTAGGCGTTCAGGCTCCGCTCCTCATGAAGTTGCTTGGTGAGTTCCAGAACCTTCTTCTCGCTGGCGTAGAATTGGGCCTCGAAGGTGTCTCGCTCCCCTTTAAGTTGTATCCAATCCCTTTGCAAGTCTTCGAGAGAGGTGGGCATGTCAGGATGCAGGATAGTGTATGGGACATCTCCTTCCACAACAGGCTTTATGATAACCGAGAGAATGGATGGGTAAGGCATCAAAAGATTTTGAGCATGAGCTCGTGCCCATTTGAGGTAAGGCTCAAGAGGGATGGAATTCTTATGCCCCAATGTCTTTCTATCTACCTTGTTTAACATCCTCCAAGCTCGGATAAACCTCTGGCGGTGACCTTGATTGTCATTCTCGTAGTCAAATACCAACCCTTGAATAAGCATCTCATGTGGACCATCCCTTCGGGCATAACCAAACTGTCTTAAGGCTAAGCAGGGGTTGTAGGTGATACCTCCTCTAATGCCAAGTAAGGGGACAATAGGGAATTCTCCACAAAGGTCGACGATAGTAACATTCTCTATAGATTGGGAATACCAATGAATGTCTGAATGTTTAAGCGTTATTAACTTATGTGATCACCTTGAACCTTGCTCATTTTTCAATACAGATTGGGGAAGATTCGAAATAAACCATCTTGACAAAAGAGGAGTACAACACATAAGGATACCTCTTTTCCTCATAGTGCGAGTGTGAAAAGAATGTAGGATGTCTCCTAACAAAGTAGGCACCGGGTTACGAGACATGAAGATTTTGACGGTGTTTACATCTATGAGTTGGTCAGGATTTGGAAACAAAACTATCCCATAGATGAGGAGAGCCACAATTTCCTCAAAAGCTTGTAAGTCCAAAGAGTTCCAACAGTTTTGAGCTTTCTCAAACAAGAACTTGGCTAAGATACCTTTGACACCACTCCTTATTTCCCAATTAGTTGTGATATCAGATGGTTGCAAGTGTAGGGCTTATGCAATCTCTTCTGGATTTGAATCTCTTTATGTACCGTTGAAAGGTAGTTGATTGAGAATGGGAATCCTCAAGATTTGGGAAAATTCTTCAAAAGTTGGCACAAGTTGATAATCGGGAAATATGAAGCAATGGTGTAGAGGATCGAAGAACTGGAAGAGCACCTTCATCATGTCCTCATCAGTGTTGGAGGTCACCAAGTTTAGGAGGAGACCATGTCTTTCGGTAAATGGAGAATTTTCGGTAACCCTTGATGCTAACTCTTTAAGTTGAGGAGGGGTCCTTACAAGATTGACCTGAATGGTTTTCCTATGAATAGAATCCATGTCCTACAAAACAGAACAAAGATAAATCCCAAAATCCTTGAAATGGTTAGTGAGTATGAGTATGATGTTATGATGTTTATGATGTTATGTACAAGTAAATATATACAAACAAAACAAACAAGTCCTTAGGTTTAGGCTTGCATGGAGTCTCATAGGTAAGTACCCTCTTGAAGTTTAGTTGGCTCAAACCTGTCCTAGTAATAGTAATCGGGTTCTAAGGAGCTCAATATCACTGGTTTGTTTCCTTGGGCATTGTTTTAGCGCAAGCCTCTTTAATGGTGACCAAAATATACCAAAAAACCAAACCTCAATGAGTGTAGTATCGAGTATCTACCAACTTCAGACTTCACTAAAGCCGGTCATCTCACTACGTCCTAATGGCCAAGTTGGTCAAGTAAAGGTTCTAGAAGTTAGTTATTGCTTCATGACATGACTCACCAGCCCCGTATTCTCCTTGACTACTCAAGGGCTACCAGTACCACAAATATGTCACACTAACGTAGCTATTTCTTAGACCATGTCAGTATACCCCGCATAGTTTCCATAATGTATTGCTACTTACCTATAAGGTATCCCAAATCCGGGTAGAGGATTCAAACCCAAAGAATCATAATGTAAAGCATACAAGTCAAACAATGAAAGCAAATAAATATGATCTAGCCCTAAGGTAACCCCACTTTTAAGATTCTCCCTAACAGAGTCGCCAGTTCTGTAACACAGTGGGAGAACTGACTTGGTTGTTTTGCATTTTATCGCAAATGTTGCGGTTAACAAGAGTCGCCATCGACTTTTCTTTTAACCAAAAGAAAAGGCTGAAAAGAACAGGAAAGACCTTTGAGATGTTTTCTTGAGTTTGGGGGGGTAGATTATGAAAAGGGAAGGTGCTAGCACCCTTTTCATCCATGGTTTTCCATGGGCTCTTAGTTACTTTCTAGATCACTTGCTTTTGTTTGAAAATATGCTTTGTGTGGTTTTTGAAAGTATTTTGTAAAGATGCCATCGTTTAGGAAAACTTTGTAATGATTCTCGTTCGTAAGAATGTATACAAAGTGTTTGATCTTTTGAAAATGTTTTCAAGTTTGAAAGATGTTTTTTGAAAGTGTTGGTGTTTGTTTTGAAAATAGCAAGAATGTTTTTGTTTTGAAATTGAGCAAGCAACTAGGACCAATCTACCTACTCAAAAGTATCTCATGTTCATTTTCTCTTTCCTTTGACATTGTTATCTTACCATTGATTTGGTAAGTAACCCTATCTTTGGATGTAAAAGGGACGGGCAAGGGTCATCGTATAACCATGATTAGCAATGTTGTAAGATATCTTAGCATTTTATTTAGGGACTAAGATCATTTTGAAAGGCAACATGGATAGCGTCATCGAGGGACTATGATATTATATTTTGTTTGTTTTTGCTAAGATACCTCACATGCATAGTATGGCCATTTTTATAAGGCAACCAAGTGGATTTACCCTATGGGTGTTTGTGTGAAAGTGTTTTGATTTACATGCTTGATTTGTCTTTGAATTAGGGTTTTCTATTTGTTGATTTTATTCTTCCCATACAAACTCTAATTACTAGCATTTGTATATAAAGCATTTAAATTACGGAAAATAAAAATACTAAGCCATTACCTCATTTAGGGGAGGGGTGTACAAATTACAAATGGGGAATTGCAAGGAATTAAATCTAAATAATTATTACAACCATATTGAATTTAAATAAATGTACAAAATAAAGATAAAAATGCAAGAATATAAAATGTAAAAAGAAATGTGATTTTTGTTTAATTTTCATGAAAAGGGGTTTTTGACCTAGTTAACTAAAATAAAAAATAATTAACTAAAAATAAGAAAATTAAGATTAAGTTAGAAAAGTATTTTTTTAGGGTTTTTCTTATGAAAGTTTTTATCTTAATGAAAATAAAATGAGAATTAATTAATTAAAATAAACCTAAGCCCTAAAATTAATTTTATTCACAAGAAAATAATATTATAGTCAAACTCTAGTCTAAATATTTATTGAAAAGAATTTAATTTATTAAATAAAAAAGGTTTTTGTGTTCTTTTAGTTTTTTTATAAAATTAATAATAAACTAAATAAATATAAAATAATAAAAATATAAATATTTTTGTATTTTTATTGATGAAAATAATAATAATAATATTAATAATAATAATAAAAGATGAAATAAAAATAATAAAGTTAGGGAGGTTAACATTGAATTTGGGAGGTAATGTTAAGAAAAAAGTCAGGCCTAAGGTTTTGCTGTCCCAAACGCTTCCTGAAAGGAGAAATGGAAAAAGATGTGGAAAAATGCAAAAGGCAGCGCGCTAAGGTTCGAACCCATGACCTCTAGATTACCAGTGCACTGCCTTACCACTGGGGTGGCTATACATCCATTAATATAACTGAAATGATAAATATATAATACAAAACAAGTCCTGAATACACTTCATCTTCAACCTCCAGCCATACCACCTGTAACTTCACCATTTCTCAACAAAAATAGAAAATGCAAACATGAAAGTTGATCCATTTTTTCATATGAATCCAACCATATAAATATCACAAACTATAAATTAAAGATGAATGAGAATTTTTAAAAGTCCAAAATCTTGACCTAATTATTTCCAGAAGTTCAGATTCAAAATCTAACTACTCAAGCAACAATAATGAAATCTAAGGATATGGTTAGCTTCAGGACAATGATATCTACATTTCTTATTCATAAATAAACCATTAATGATGCTTGTATGAAGAGTTCAAAAGTCATAAAAATCACCTTGCAAGAGGGTATCGTGCTTTGAGTTTGAGCAGCTTTTGATGAGTTCCAGTGATTGGGTTAGCTTCCTCAAGTTCCTAGGAAGCTAATGTGATGCTTGGCTTGAGCTTAAAGTGGCTGAGAAGTTCTGGAGAAGTCAAGGGGCAAGGTGCTATTTTTGAAAATGGTGGATGGTGATGGAGGTGTTACAGTCGGTTTGCAGGTGTTGGAATTGTTTGTATATGTTATTTAGAAGCTTTTGAAAGTAAAAGGCCAAGAAATGCATGAGCAAATTTAGAGATTGGATTCAAAACTCAGAAATGGGAAGTTTTGAGATGTTTTTGGTGGTTTTGTGCTTTAGGGGGTTTCAGGGCTTGAGCATGCGTGTGTTTTCTTGCAAATGACTTGTGTTTATGTATGGAAAAGGTTTGGATACTTGAGGTGGTCATAAGTACAAGATCACATGTCTTGGCTTCTTGACTTGTTTTTTAAGTAAGGTTGACAAACATGGTTTAAATGCATAGTACAAAGCTATCTAGAGTGGTTACCAACTTTAAACATGCTTATCTGACTTTGTAGAGTAATTTTGTGCAGAAGGAACAAGTACAAAGCTAAATGCAAGTTGACTTTGCATAAAGCTTGCTTTATGTAAATGGCAATGGTGCCTTTGTGCCATTAATGGAAAATTACCTTGGATAAAGCTTTAATTAAATGGAGAATAGCTCGAAAGCAAGTATAATCTTCAGATTAAGGAGATATCTTGAGGTTTAGAGGCCTGCAAAGCAAGATTGTGCAGCAGAGGTTTGAGATTTGAATTTTGTTCATCACAACATTTGCTGTGTAAAACAACTTGAAACCCCAACTTCTGGCCTTCGATTCTCCTTGCTCACAAATGATATCAACTTCTTCGACATTTTTGAAAGCTTGTAATGTTCTCTACAACCCCTATTTGAATCCCTTTTGCAAAATCTAAATGGAACTATGTGAAACTTAGGTCGGAAGTTAGGTCAAAATCCTGACCTAAAATGCTCAAAATTTCACTAAGTGTTTAATTTCATGACCATGATTTCATGGATTAATAACTTGAGATCCAAGCATCTATAGGAGAAGCTGTGTAAATAAATGTTGTAGATCTAATGGATATCTACAACTTTCATGTTGAAAGTTTCTTTTAAATCATCTTGCATCATGGTGAAAAATTGGCTCAAAGTTGTGAAAAAATATGAAGTTTTCAACACTTCGAAAAATTTCTAAGTTTGAAAACTTTGACTTTTCAAAATGAAATATTGACTTTTTGATTTCTTGATGAACAAGTTTCATATTTTGACATGTTTTAATGAATTGTGATCCTTGGCACTTGATTTCGACCAAAAAGTCAAAGTTTGACTTTTCAGTATATAATTGACTTTTGATCAGTTGACTGAAAATCAACTATCAACCAAATGACCTTGAGCAATGTTTTGAGTCATTCCATTAGGTCAAAATGATGAAATTGAACTCTTGATATCATGCCTCAAACCAATTAACCATTTTCTAGGTCAAAAATCAGAAATTGCCCTTTCTCAGTCAAAATCCTAATTTTGACCATTTTGCCCTTTTGATGATTTGATCAAATGATACATATGAGTTTATAATGTTGATATGGATAAAAAATTATTAAGTTTAACTGTAAATCTTGAGGGTCCATGATGATCCATGAAAGTCATATGAAGCATTAAAAGTTCAATTATCCTTGTGCAATCTCAAACCCTAATTTCAGTCATCAGTGCTTAAGGAGGTGTCGTGAGCTGATAAAACCTTGTGCAGTCTTGAACCCAAGGAGCTATTTTGAGAAAATATTTGATAAATGAGAGGAAAAATTTTGGGGTACAACACTAAGATATCTCACAACATTGCTCTCATGACTATACGATGACCCACGCTTGTCCCTTTTACATACAAAGATAAGGTTTCTTACCAATCAATGGTAAGATAGTGTGATACGGTGGCAGAACCGACTGTTAATATTGGTTTGCATTTTGTGTTTTGTGTTTGCAAAATGTCGCGGTAAGCAAGAGTCGCCACCGACTTTTATTTCATCCAATCATGGAAAAGGAAAAAGAATAAAAAAACATTTTTTCGAGATATTCTGAGTACGGGGGGTAGATTATAGAAAGTGAAGGTGTTAGCACCTTTTTTATCCTTAGTTATCTACGGGCTCTTAGGTACTTGCTCATTTTTTCAAATTGCTTGTGTGTGTTTGTCTTGAAAATGTTTTACTTCATGATAACCCTTGTATCAGCCCTCAAGGATGTGACGAAGTTGTTTTGAAAATTTGTTTTGAAAGGTGTTTATGTGAAAAGTTTCCATTGAGCAAGTACCTAAGATTCTACCTACTCGAAAAAAGATTGTTCGTTCTATTTCCTTTAGACAATGCTACCCTACTATTAAGGAGTAGGTAGCACTGTCGTTGGAGTTGTAAAGGACATTCGAAAGGGACAAGTACAATCACTAAAGCAATGGTTAGAAAACTTTAGTAATAACCCTAGAGCCTTAAGATCTTTCCGGGGTAACATTTCCGAGGCAACATTCGAATCGGACAATTTAATCTTTTTAGACTGGAGGGCAACCACTAAAATCTCCTATGCTTAATGATTGTTTACCGAACGCAACCGAAGTGAGGCAAACCCTAGGAGTGAACATGTGCATGTGAACTTTTTTTCAGTTATTTAGTCTTTGCACATTAGGTGATCTACCGTTTTAAATTTCTAGACATTCTTGCCCTACAATCCTATTAGCATACATCTAAACAGTTAAATATTTGTAGGAATTAAAAATGCGAGAAGATAAACCTAGCTATTACAAGGCTTCGAGGATGGGGATTAATTACATAACCAAAGAATCAGGGATTTAAGAAAAAAATAAAAACCCTAATTTAACTATTACAAACCATCGGCAGTTACAAAATAATGGACAAATAATTAACAAGCGCGCGACAAATTAAATACGAGGACGGTTGAAATAACCTAAAACCCTAATTGAGAGAAAAGTGTTTTTATGGATTTTTTATTTGAGAAAACATTTAAATTACAACTCAATTAAACCTAATCTCTAATTGTTTTTAAATTATGAAAAAGAAATTAAATTAACCTAATTTTCTAATTAAATGATTTCAAGACAAATAAAATATTTTGTACAAAAAGATTTTGTATGTTTTTTTTTGGTTTTTTATTTGAGAAAAGAAAAATAAATTGTAAAATTAGAACCTAGATTCTATTTGATTTTAATTATAAAAGAAATCAACTTAACCTATATTTCTAATTAAATTAAAATTAAAATTTTATTGAAAAAATGCTTTTTTTGGTATTTTGTGATTTGTTGATTTTATGATTTTTTTTTAAAAACAATTAATTTTGTAAAAAATAATTAAACAAAATAATTAAAATAAAATAAATAAATAAAGAAAAAAAGAATATGGGCCTGTGTTGTTAGGAATTCTGGGGGGTGAGAATCTGAATTTCCAAGCCCATTAAGCTGACCCCAAGTCAACCACGCTGGATTAGGTGTAGCGTTGACCTGAAGGCATATCATACTCCTTCACTACAGGCGTTGGATCTTGGCTGGAGATGAACCTGATGGTCAGATCCTGATTTGCATGGTGGACACATGGAAAATTAGTGTATGAGATCCTGCGTATAAATGTTAGAAAATAGGAAAAATGTCTGGACCTGGGATCGAACCCAGGTCCTTCCCTTCACAAGCGTGTCTCTCTACCAACTGCCTTGGATAAGTTATTCATAATTACAATGAAATAAATAAAATATAATACAAACCAAGTTCCATGCCCCAAAAACGCGCGTGGATTCAAACGAGCCAGTGGTGTGCTTCCACACCCTCATCTTCCTCCCAAAACTATCGTCTTTGGTATTAGGCTTTTACCTGCGGACAAAATTGTCACTAAAGGCTATAGTGACAATTTTCTTCCGTCGCTATATCCCTGTGAAACTCAAAAACCTCATACGAGCATGATAAATTAATTGTGATGGTACCAATCAACTCGTCTTGGCCTCACGAGCATCATGGTACCTCATTCATAGCCTAATTTTTCCTGCATCAAAAAACCCTAAAAAAACATAAAAACTGTAACAATGGCAAGTGCGTGTATAAGCTTCAAAAATGCAATTAAATAATACAGTTAGCTTGCAAACATGATGAGGATTACAAATATATGACTTTAACATGCTAAAGATGCCAGGAATACAATAATCAATTTTGAGTTTAAGGGCAAACCGTGAGAGAAATTACGCGCGTTGGAATGGTCTGAATTGATCTCTAAATGCAAAAACGATCCAACACTTTTTGTCACTTTTTTGGAATTTCGTTTGGTGTTTTCACAACTGCTAACCCTTGTTCTTTGATCTGCAATTGTTATGCACTTATAGTAGACTGAATTAGGTCAATAAAATTGGCATGAATCTTGAGAAATAATGGAAATTGGATTTGATTTGCTCTTGTATGATATATTTCTTAAACAAGCTTCAATCCAATCTTTTTCAATCCAAATCCACTTTGCATGAATTTGCTGGAATGTTAGCTGTACATGGACTCAAAATGTGCACAAAAATCCCAAGATTTGATTTACTTTTATTATTTTACCATTTAATTTGATTTATTTTGATTTAAATGAATAACAAATCAAAATAAATGATAAATATAATAAAATAATAGGTGGAAAAGCTCAGGGGTCGTGGGTCATATTAGAAACATGTTTCAAACAAGAAAACATGGGCCCCTTTGGAAAAAAATGCAAATTTGATCAATGTTGACTTTTGACAATTTTCCAAAAATTGCCAACTTTGACAATGCCCAACTCTCTCAATTTTGACCCTAGGAGGGTGTTCTTGGACTTTTTAGAAAGCTTATGGTACCCCCTAAACAACCCTTTTGGTTTAATATCAATTGGAACTTCCATTTTCATGTATGAAGCTTTGACCCAAAAGGTGTTTTTGTTGACTTTTCAAAAGGACCCATAATGCAAAAATTCATATCTTTTTATGAGTGCGTATTTTGAACTTGTGGGCTAAAGATGAGTTGTAGGGAATTGTATCCTATTCAAAATGAGCTTTAGATGGAAAATTTCTGATAAATCATGTGGAAGTTATGCTTGGTCAAAGTTGGGTTGACTTTTTACTAAGAAACCCTAATTTAGCAACTTTTGGGTTTTGATGAATTTGGAGCATTCCTTGAGGAATCATGATCAACCCCTGATCAAATGATTACAGTCACTTCAAAATGTTAATGTTGACCAAAATATTGAAGTTTGACTGTATGTGGGCCACAGTTGACTTTTGACCTAATACAGTCGATTCTCAAGCATCTGAGCAGTTGACTGAGCAAACTTCTTGTGCAAGGCATGAAACTTGACATGTAGGGTCTTGAGAATATATTAGGACCATGGAGACCATATGAGACCTTTGGAGTCCACCTATCTTGATGAAAATAGAAACCCTAATTTGAGGTACACTGCCTTAGGAGAGAGTTTGTCTGGTTAACTCTTGGGCAACCTTGAGCAAATTAAGGATCTCAATGGACATGTATTGAGTAAAATGAGAGGGAAAATTTTGGGGTACAACAGATAGCAATATCAAAGGAAAGGAGGAAATGAATAAAAGACTTTTGAGTAGGTAGAAACGTTCTTAGTTGCTTGGTCACTTTCAAAATAAAGATCCTTGCAAACACACACCAATCACTTTCAAAACAAACACCAAACACTTTCAAAACATGAAATATTTTCAAAAGTCCAACACTTTGTATACATTCTCACCGAAACGAGAATCATTACAAGGTTCTTCTAAACAAACGAGCCTTTTCAAAAATACTTTCAAAAAACACCACAAAGCACATTTTCAAACAAAGCAAGTGATCTTGCAAGCAACTAAGAGCCCATAGATAAATATAGATGAAAAGGGTGCTAACACCTTCCCTTTTCATAATCTATCCCCCGAACTCAAGAAATAATCTCAAAGGTCTTTCCTGTTCTTTTCACCCTTTCTTTCACTGGATAAAAGAAAAGTCGGTGGCGACTCTTGCTAACCGCAACAATTGCGATCAAACGCAAAACATCCCAAGTTAATTCTCCCACCGTATTACAAAACTAGCGAATCTGATGGGGATTAGGATACCTTATAGGTAATTAGCAATGCCTTAGGGTTAGATCACCTTTATTTGCTTTCATTGTTTGACTTTCTTGCTTTACATTTTGGTTCCTTGTTTGGGCTTGTTTTGATCCTCTACCGGGATCTGGGATACCTTATAGGTAATTAGCAATACGTTGTGGAAACTGTGTAGGGTATACCGACATGGTCTAAGAAATAGCTATGTTAGTGTGACACATTTGTGGGTACCGGTAGCCCTTGAGTAGTCAAGGAGAATACGAGGCCGCTGTGTGGTGTCATGAAGCACAAACTGACTTTAGAACCTTTATTTGACCAACTTGGCCATTAGGAAGTAGTGAGATAGTCGGCTTTGGTGCAGTCTGAAGTTGGTTGATACTCGATACTGCGCTCATTGAGATCGGACTTCTCGGGATATTTTGGTCGCCATTAAAGAGGCTTCCATTGAAACAATGCCCGACAAGAAAGATCAGTGATATTGAGATCCCTTAGAACCTGGTTACTATTACTAGGCCAGGTTGAGCCAACTAAACTTCAAGAGGGTACTTACCTATAAGACCCCATGCAAGCCTAAACATAATGGCTTGTTTTCCTTGTGTGTATATGCTTACTTGTACATAACATCATAAGCATTCTCACTAACCATTTCAAGGATTATTGGGATTTATCTTTGTTTTGTTTTGTAGGACATGGCTCCCATCTGCAAGAATACTATCCAAGTCAATATCGTAAGAATTCCTTATCAACTCAAAGAATTAGCATCAAGGGTCCCTGAGAATTCTTCATTTACCTAAATACACGGTCGCCTCCTAAACTTGGTTACCTCGAGCACTGATGGAGATATGATGAAGGTACTTTTCCAGTTCTTCGACCCTTTACACCATTCCTTCACATTTCCCGATTACCAGCTCGTATCTACTCTGGAAGAATTCTCTCAACTGTTGAGGATTTCTATTCTCAATCAACTACCTTTCAACGGTACGGAAAGAGATCCAAGCCCTGAAGAGATTTCCCTAGTGCTACACTTGCAACAATCCGATGTCACAACTAATTGGGAAACAAGAAGTGGTGTCAAGGGGTTCCTAGCCAAGTTCTTGTTTGATAAAGCTCAAGATTGTTGGAACTCTTTGGATCTACAAGCTTTTGAAGAAATCTTGGCCCTTCTCATCTATGGGATGATTTTATTTCCAAACCTTGACCAACTTATAGATGTAAATGCTGTCAAAATCTTCATGTCTCGCAATCTGATGCCTACTTTGTTGGGGGATATCCTATATTCTCTCCACTCTCGCACTATGAGGAAGAGAGGGACCCTCATGTGTTGCACTCCTCTTTTGGCTCGATGGTTTTTTTCACATCTCCCCCAGTCTGTGTTGAAGGACGAGCAAGGTTTGAGATGGTCCCATAGGTTGATGTCACTCAGACATTCAAATATTCACTGGTGTTCTTGATCCTTAGAGAACGTTACTACCATCGACCGTTGTGGGGAATTCCCTAATGTCCCTTTGCTTGGCATTAGGGTAGGTATCACTTACAACCCTTGCTTAGCCTTGCGACAGTGTGGTTATGCCCAAAGAGATGGTCCTCATGATATGCTCATCCAAGGAGTGGTATTCGACTACGAGAACGACGATCAAGGCTACCGTCAGAGGTTTGTACGAGCTTGGTGGCTGGTAAACAAAGTGGATAGTAAGACGTTGGGACACAATAATTCCATTCCCCTTGAGCCTTACCTTAGGTGGGTACGAGCTCGTGATGCCTTACCCCTCCATCCTACCAGTTATCATAGAACATGTGGTTGAAGAAGAGGTCCCATACACTGTCCTCCATCCCGACATGCCTACTTATCTTGAAGACTTGCAAAAGGGTTGGATTCAGCTAAAGGAGGAACGAGATACCTTCGAAGCTCAGTTCTAAGCAAGTGAGAAAAGGGTTCTAGAACTTACAAAGCAACTCCATGAAGAACAAAGCTTGAAAGCCTACCTTGCGCCAAAGAGGATGCGTGCGACCTTTTTATCTTAGAGATTTATTTTGTAATCCCAAGAGGCATGTTGTAATCATTTTGAACTGATTAATGAAATTTGAAGTTTTTTCATTCTTTGTCTATACAAATTTAAATTTCATAAATCCTTGAAATCATTTGCATACACATATTCCATGCATCATAAAATAATAAGTTTTCCACGACAGGTTCCCTTATCTTTCTGCTGTTTATTTCAGCAAGATGGATATCGAGAAAACGGTGAAAGACCTACAAGCACAAAACTCCCAGTTTCAAGAGACTCTGCTGACCCTGGCCAAGGGGCAACAAGAGTTGATGGCGTTGCTGGCATCCAAAAAGAAACCAAAAAGGAAAGCTTTAGTCAACATGGGTAGAAGATTCATAGAGTCGATCTGTCAAATATCGGTAGTGGAAGATTCGTATGAGGAAGACGAGAATTAGATTGGAGAGGCAAGGAGTACCCAGGCTGGGTGTATCAATGATCAAGCGTCCAATGATGAGGATTATTTTGACGAGCAGTATCCTCCTGCCGATGTTAAGTAGAAGCAGCTAGAGGACAGACTGGAGGTCGTTGAGATTAAAGTCGTACCTGGTTTGGATTTTGATGATTTGGGTTTAATATTTGGGGTTGTCATCCCCCAAAAATTCAAGATACCAGTCTTTGTTAAATATGATGGGGTTTCCTTCCCAAAACATCACCTGAAGTCTTATGTGCACAATATTCAACCGCACACCGCCGACAAGAAACTCTGGGTTCACTTCTTTCAATAAAGCTTGGCTGAGACGCAACTAGAGTGGTTTTACCAATTGGAGGGTTCCCATATCCATACATGGGAATACTTAGCCACCGCTTTCTACCATCAATACCAATACAATGCTGAACTGGCGCCGACAAGAGTTCAACTGCAAGACACGACAATGGGTAAGAGTGAAGGGTTCAAAGAGTACGCCCAAAAGTGGAGGGATCTCCCAGTAGGGTCCAATTGGCGTTAATTGATATGGAGAACATTGATATGTTTATGGGAACTTTATCTGGTCCATATTTCAACTTATTGGTTAGTTGTTCTTTTTATGATTTCTCCGAGCTGATCTTAACCGGTGAAAGAGTTGAAAATGGTATCAAAGGCGGGAAGATTCCCATAGCATCTGCTTCCACCTCCAATCCCGTAAAGAAACCTTTTACAGAGAAGCAAGAAATGAATGATGTGTATGGGGAAAGGGCCCGTACCAAGAAGGATGGCCATCCGTCCATTAATGTTGTTCGGATTTCCAACCCACCACCTGTTCAAAGACAATCTTCCAATCATCAACGGTTTGAGGCTCCACGAAGACAATACACAAGGATAGGCATGTCTCTATCCCAAGCCTTACAACACCTGTTAAAGGCTAATTTGGTGACACTCCATAATCCTCCGGCCAATCCAGACACCTCTTTACCTAAATACAATATGAATACCAAGTGTGCATATCACTCGAATAGTCATGGGCATGAGACTGACCAATGTTGGGAACTGAAGAATAAAATTCAAGACTTAATAGACAACAAGACCATTTAATTTGATCCTCCTCCAACTCCGAATGTAATCACCACGCCTATGTCAAATCATGGCTAGGGTGTCAATGCTGTTGAAGACACCATTTTTGTTTCCTCTGTCAAAGACTTGACTACTCCGTTAACCATTATAAAAAAGAATCTGTTGAAGGCCGGGATTTTCCCTGGCTGTTTGAAGGATTGTAATTGATGTGCCAAACAACTCAATGGATGCAAATGGATGAAGGAAGGCATTCAACGCCTGATGAATAGCCATCAGATCCTATTTGAGAAGACTTCGTCCGCCAAAAGTTTGACCAATAAGATTGAAGACCTCTCCATCATAACGATCTCAAACAAGCCTCTTAGGATCTCCTCCAAGGTCCTATTAAGATTTCAAATGAACCAACTGTTGCTCCTCTAATAATTACCGCCCCTGGGCCAATTCCATACTCTTCCAACAAAGTAATTCCATGGAACTATGGTGTTGAGGTGTTTTACCATGGAATAAATCAAGACGCTTGGATTGAAGAAAGCAAAGCTGATGATATTGGTAACATTACTGGCTCTAGTAAGGTGACCAGAACTGGGAGAATATTTTTACCTAACATCTCACCACCAACTGCTACAAAGGCACCTGTCTGCATCACCACTGCTATGCCTAGTGTTGGTACAAGGGGAAAAGAGAAGGTAGTTGAGCCTGTTGAGACAGAAATACTCGCAAAAGGCATTGCTGCTGAGGAACCTTCGACTCGAGAAATGGATGAGAGCTTGAAAATTATAAAAAGGAGTGATTTCAAGATAATGGAGAAGCTGGGGCAAACCCTTCCAAGATTTCCATGTCATTTTTGCTACTCTGTTCCGATGCTCATGCTCGGGCGTTAATCAAATTATTAAAGAAGGCTCATGCCCCTCATAAGACCACAACTGACCAGTTTGAAAATTGTGTGGCAAGCATGACAGTCGACAATGGTTTGGGCTTCTCAGATGCTGATTTGACACCACTGGGAAAGAACCATAACAAAGCTCTGTATGTTTCTGTTGAATGTAAGAGGACTAACCTTGCACATGTTCTGGTTGACACTGGCTATTCCTTAAATGTACTACCCAAGGGGGCTTTGGACCGTTTAGGCTGTAAAGGATTAGTTTTGAAACCAAGTGATATTATTGTGAGGGCTTTCGATGGGTCCAAAAGGACAGCTCATGGAGAGGTGGATCTCCCGATCAAGGTGGGCTCATAGATTTTCAACTCTACTTTCTACATCATGGATATCGTCCTGCTTACTCCTATTTGTTGGATCGCCCTTGGATCCACGGAGCATGGGCAGTAACGTCAACCCTTCATCAAAAGCTCAAGTATCCGGTCAAAGGAAGGATTGTCACTGTTTGTGTTGAGGAGGAGTTCATGGTAAGACACCTCAACTCTTTCAAATATGTGGAGATGGATGGCAAATTTATAGAAACCCCATGTCAGACTTTTGAAGTTGTTCCACCAATGGTTGCTACTGCCAAATGTTCCTCTGATGTGTCCAAAGCTGGTAAGGTCGTGCCAAAGATGGTTTTAGAGATGCTCGTGCCGCAGTCAAAGAAAGAATTTGTGATACTTGTGGGCAACTCCCTGAGATCCCATTAAAAGCAGAAAAATGTGGTTTGGGTTTCACTATCAAGGCTCAGAAGGAAGTGTGGCGTGCTCGTGCGGGAAAGCCTCCTCTCCGTATTGGAAGTCACGAAGTAAACGCTGTGGGTGATTCTGATGATGAATGTGCATTTGAAGAATGGATATATCCTACTACAACAGAGCTCAACAATTGGCACGCAAAGGACTTCGTTCCCATCTCCTTTATTGAGGAGTAATTACTTGTTTATTTCTTTCTATTAATTCAAGAACTTTTTGTCTGTAATATTAAACAATGACTTTTAAGCCATATGCTTGGCCCGGGGATCTATGGTCCATTTGTCAAGGGTTTTATTTATGTTAATTCTATCATATGATCATTCAATAAAAATCATTGGACTTTTTTGCATACGAAATTTTATGCTCATTGTCTTTCTTTTTTCAATGCATTTTTCAAAATAGCTATGTGTCTTACATGCACACACACACTCTTGCAGGTCCTCGTCCACTCCGGATCTCATTGCCAATGAATCTACTATTACCGACTATGACTTCAAACGTCCAATTAACCAAGCCGAAGACGAAGGCAAGGAAGATTGTGAAATACGGGGAGAACTAGCCAGAATTCTATTACAAGAGGAAAAAGTTATTCAGCCGCACGAAGAGTCAGTTGAAGTCATCAATCTAGGTACCAAGATAGACAAGAAATAGTCCAAGATCGACGCTAACCTGGAAAGTAGTGTCAAAAGAAGATTGGTTCAGATGTTGCATGACTATGTGGAAGTGTTTGATTGATCGTATAAAGATATTCCAGGGTTGGATACCGATATTGTAGTTCATCGTCTGCCAACAAAGGAAGATTGTCCTCCTTTCAAACAAAAAGTTTGTCACATGAGACCTGACATGTCTGGAAAGATAAAAGCTGAAGTGATGAAACAATTTGACGCAAGATTCCTAGATGTGACATCTTATCCCCAATGGGTTGCAAACGTGGTGCCAGTGCCGAAGAAAGACGGAAAAGTTCGCATGTGCGTAGATTATAGGGATCTGAATAGGGAAAGCCCCAAGGATGACTTCACTCTACCTCATATTGACGTCCTGGTCGATAATACTGCTTAGCATAAAGTCTTCTCTTTCATGGATGAATTCTCTGGCTATAATCAAATTAAGATGGCTCCCGAAGACATGGAGAATACAACTTTCGTTACGCAATGGGGCACCTTTTGCTACAAGGTCATGCCGTTCGGATTAAAGAATGCAGGGGCAACATATCAAAGGGCTATGGTAGCTTTGTTTCATGATATGATTCATCATGAAATAGAGGTATATGTGGATGATATGATTGCAAGGTCACAAACTAAAGAGGAGCACCTCAATCACCTATACAAGCTATTTGAGAGGCTGAAAAAGTATAAGTTGAGGTTGAACCATAATAAGTGCACATTCCAAGTATGATTTGGAAAGCTTCTAGGTTTTGTTGTCAGCGGTAAATGCATCAAAGTCGATCCATCCAAGGTAAGGGCCATCCAAGAAATTCCAGTCCCCCACTCTGAAAAGGAAGTTAGAGGATTCTGAGGTCGTCTTAACTACATCGCCCGCTTCATATCTCACTTAAATGCTACTTGTGAGCCAATCTTAAAACTCTTGAAGAAAGATCAAGTAGTCAGAGGGAATGATGAATGTCAAGCTGCCTTCGACAAAATCAAAGAATACCTGCAAGAACCTCCTATTCTCATGCCTCCAGTTGAAGGAAGACCCTTGATCATGTACTTGACTAGAGAATTCTATGGGGTGTGTGTTGGGCCAACAAGACGAGTCTGGACGAAAAGAGCATGTTATTTACTACCTGAGCAAAAAGTTTACCGACTGTGAAACTAGATATTCACTGCTCGAGAAAACTTGCTACGCTCTGGCATGGGCTGCTCGCTGACTAAGACATTATATGTTGACTCATACCACTCTACTGATTTCTAAGATGGACCTTATCAAGTACATCTTCGAGAAACCCGCTCTTTCCGGACGGATAGCTAGATGGTAAATGATCTTCACTGAGTACGATATTCAATACACAATGCAAAAGGCCATCAAAGGAAGTGTATTAGCAGATCATTTGGACCATCAAGTTATTGATGATGATTAGTCTATAAACTTTGACTTCCCAGATGAGAACATCATGCTAGTGATTGACTACGCGAAACCTGGACCGTATGACGGACCTGAACAAAGATCCCAATGGACTATGGTCTTCGATGGGGCTTCCAAAACTTTGGGTAACAGAATTGATGATGTGATAATCTCCCCTAAAGGTTGCCACACTTCTTTCACTTCCAGACTATGCTTCAAATGTACGAACAACATGGTTGAGTATGAGGCATGCATTTTGGGTCTATAGGTTGCCATTTGTTTGAGGATCAAGCATTGGAATGTGTTTGGGGATTCCTCTCTAGTGATTAGCCAATCAAAAGGAGATTGGGACACTAAACACCCTAATCTCATTCCTTACAAGGAGGTTGTGTTGTCTCTGATTCCTTACTTCGAAGAGGTCACCTTTGAACACTTCCCTAGGGAATAAAATTAGTTAGTCGAGGCTTTGGCCACCATGTCTTCTATGTTCAAGGTCAAATGGGAACACGAAGCTCCTATGATTACAATTGAGAGATTTGACGAACCTGCGCACTGCTATGAGCTCGACACTGACACAGAAAAGCCTTGGTACCATGAAGTGAAGAGATACCTTGAAGCACAAGAGTACCCTGAAGGAGCGTCCATCAATGACAGTAAGTTCTTACGAAGATTTTCAGCTAAATTCTTCCTAAGTAATGGAATCTTGCAAACGCAACCATAACTCTACTCTACTCCGATGTATGGACAAGAAGGAGGCAGAGGAAATTATGGAAGACATGCATGATGGTCTCTTTGGGACTCACCCTAGCGGACATACTATGGCCAAGAAAATCCTGAGAGTTGGTTACTATTGGTCAACAATGGAAGCTGATTACCATCAACACTCTAGAACTTGCCACAAATGCCAAATCTATGCTGACAAGGTCCATGTGCCTCCTATCCCTCTGATCGTCATGCCCGTTCCGTGTCCATTTGCAATGTGGGGCATTGAAATGATTGGAGAGATCAAACCCACTGCTTCCAATGGACATCACTTTATTCTTGTCGCTATTGGTTAATTCACCAAATGGGTTGAAGCCGTCTCATTTGCCTCAGTCACAAAGAACGTGGTAGCCAGATTCATCAAACATAACCTCATCTGCCGCTATGGTATCCTTGAAAGGATCATCACCGACAATGGGACTAACCTCAACAATGCTATGATTACAGAACTTTGCACTCAGTTTAAAATCAAGCATCACAATTATTCTCCTTATAGACCTAAAATGAATGGTGCAGTGTAAGCGGCCAACAAAAACATTAAGAAGATTGTGCAGAAGATGGTAGTAACCTACAAGGACTGACATGAGATGTTACCATTTGCTCTTCATGGCTACCGTACTTCATCTCGGACATCAACTGGGGTAACTCCCTTTTCTTTGGTCTATGGCATGGAAGTTGTTTTGCCAGTGGAAGTTCAGATTCCCTCATTAAGGATTATTAATGAAGCAGGCCTAGGTGAAGACAAGTGGATTCAGACAAGATTGGATCAGTTGAACTTGATCGATGAAAAACGACTGGCTATTGTTTTTCATGGTCAGATGTACCAAAAATGTATGATCAAGGATTTCAACAAAAAGATCAGACCTCGAGTATATCAAGATGGTGACTTGGTAATAAAGCGCATCTATCTTCCACAAGGCGACCCCAGAGGCAAATAGACTCCCGCCTACGAAGGGCCATTTGTTGTCAAGAGAGTGTTCTCTGGTGGTGCCATGATGCTGATTACCATGGACGGTGAAGACTTCCCACATCCTGTGAACGCGGACATAGTTAAAAAATACTATGCATAAGAGACCCGTTAGGTTGACACACCTAGACAAGATAAGGGCATCCCGGAAAACCAAAAGGTTTGGGCAAAAATTAGGGATATATGCAAAAGATTGTACACGCGGCAAGTTGAAAACCCGAAAGGGCGACTTGGGAAAAATGGGTATCCTGGTGGCCTGAAAACCCGAAAGGGCGGTCCAGGCAAAAGTTAAGAACTAAAAGCATATGACTATGTCCTTTGGAATCACCGCATTTGACTTTATTACCAAGGTCCGGGTTCAAATGGTCCAAGATCAGTTCAATCAACTTCTACCAACGGAAAGGGGCATTCGAAGATATTGGGGAAATAGTAGAGTTGGAACGCAATGAGATCACTTCCACATGGCTATTATTCTTGTTTTCAATTTTGTTTTCCTTTCAACGATTTCCTCTTACTAGGATCTCCGTCTCTTTGTACAAAAACGCCAATTCATGGGTAAAATATCAATACAAATATACTTTAAAGTGCAAGCTTTTTTGTTTTTTTTATTTATTTTGAATGCAAAGATGTCCAATGACTAAAATTTAACGAACATATGCATGTGACATGATTAAAACTATTTGGCACATGTGTCCTGCTAAGAAACAACAAGCATCTCTTTAATGTAGTTGAGATATCCCCACAGAGTTATTTCATTAGCATTATCCCCACAAGGACGGCTACAATAAACCTTCCCCCAACGAAATTGCCCGCAAAGTCTCTTTGCATAGGTTGATCCCCAGCTAGAGTCTCAATCTCTTGACAACTCTCTCCCCAGCTAAGTTGGTCCTAAAAGAAGAATCCTTGTGGATCTCTTCCTAAAAGAACTCACCTCGTCAGTAGTTCGTCAAGTATTCCTCAACAGGGTTTATTTCGTCAATAGGGTTTATTTCCCCAGCTAAATCTGCCTGCCGCGGCTGAGTCTATCCTCTCCAGCTTGAGTTTGCCTCTCAGAATATTACAAATCAGAGGGCCACAACCCCTAATCCCCAGTGGAGTCGCCAACAAAGTCATTGCTATCTCCAAAAGTTGCTATGAAGCCTGGAATCCGACCAGATAACAGTTTTAACTTCAGTAAGTTGTTGTGAAGCCTGGGTCCGACCAGATAACGGTCAACTTCATTTGTTCAACATACTATGAAGCCTGGACCCGACCAGATAATAGCATAACTTTCAGTCACTATGAAGCCTGGACCCGACCAGATAATAGTGTAACTTTTCAAATACTATGAAGCCTGGCCCCGACCAGATAATAGTATATTTTCAGTTACTATGAAGCCTGGATCCGACCAGATAATAGTTAACTTCTCAAGACACTATGAAGCCTGGACCCGATCAGATAATAGTTTAACTCTTCGAGATATTTAAGAACCTGGACTCAACAAGACAAGGGTTTAACTTCTTTTCCCCATTAGAGTTTGCCTCTACCCCAGCAAGTTACTGTGAAGCCTGGACCCGACCAGATATCAGTTCAACTTCATCTTTTCAAGTAAGTTATTGTGAAGCCTGGATCCGACCAGATAGCAATTAACTTTATTCCCTCAAAAATTCATTGTGAAGCCTGGAATCCGACCAAATAACAACTAGTTTCAAGCAAGTTACTGTGAAGCCTGGATCCGACCAGATATTAGTTTAACTTCATCTTTTCAGACAAGTTATTATAAAGCCTGGACCCGACCCTATAGCAATTAACTTCTTCCACCTCAAAAATCTGCGAAGCCTGGAATCCGACTAGATAACAGTTTAACGTTAATAAGTTACCGTGAAGCCTGGATCCGACCAGATAACAGTTAATTTATTCTTCCCCAGTAAGTTACTATGAAACCTGGAATCTGACCAAATAAAAGTTGACTTCCTCATCCTTAGAAAATTGTTGTAAAGCCTGTATCCGACTGGATAACTCCTAACATTCAAGAATTAGTCCCCGGCGGAAGCATTCTTTTAACAAAATTTGAAGATATGTATATTCTTCATCCCCAAAACCAATCCGGGATTCAGCTTCCCAGAACTCCTCAGCAGCAGTCAGGGATTTATTTTCCAGGACAAGTATGCATCCCACATTCATACATCATATAATATGCATACGAAACACATTTAGAACAATCTCATTCATCTTGAGAACGCCATACATACTGTGATACAGTGGGAGAACTGACTTGAGGTTTTGCGTTTGTTTTCGCACTTGTTCGGTTTAGCAAGAGTCGCCACCGACTTTTTATTTTATCCTAAGGAAAGGTCAAAAAGCACAGGAAAGACCTTTGAGATGTTTTCTTGGGTTCGGAGAGTAGATTATAGAAAGGGAAGGTATTAGCACCCTTTCTATCCATGGTTATCCATGGGCTCTTAGTTACTTGCTTAGATCACTTGCCTTTGCTTTTTCAATTGTTTGAAATGGTGCTTTGTGTGTGTGGTTTTGAAAATGTTTTGAAAAAGATGCCTTGTCTAGGCAACCTTTGTAACAATTCTCGTTTGAATGTTTTACAAAGGTGTTTGTCTTTTTGAAAAGATGTTTCAATGTTTTTTTTGAAAGTTTATTTTGAAGTTGTGTTGTGATGCGTGTTTTGAAAAATGGCAAGGATGTTTTGCAAGTTTGATCAAGTAACTAAGAGCTATCTACCCTAATTTACTCAAAGATTTTTCCTATGTTTTAACCCTTTTAACAGTGTTGTTTCACCATTGTATTTGGTGAAAAAATGGGACAAAGTTAGGAAAAAATAAGAAAATTTCATAACTTAGAAAATTTCTAAGTTATGAAATTTTTCATTTTAAAACCCTAATTTGCAATTTTGGGTTTCTTGATGAACAAGTTTCATAATTTGACATGTCTTGATGAAAAATGAATCTTGGAACTTGATTTTAACCAAAAAGTCAAAGTTTGACTTTTCAGTGTACAGTCAAATTTTGATCAGTTGACTGAAAAATTCATCTGTCAATCCTATGCATTTGAGATCTTTTGAACTTTTTGAATGGGTCAAGACAATTCCATTGAGTCCTTGAGTCCATATATGAGTTTGGTTTGCCATTGGTTAGGTCAAACAGTCAAAAATTGTCTTTGTGCAGTCAAAACCCTAAAAATGACCATTTTGCCCTTTTGGTGATCTGATCAAATTTCTTGTGGAATTGTGATCCAAACTTGATCAAATGATTCATATGAGTTCATAATGTTGATGTGGGTCAAATTTTATGAGGTTTGGCTGTCAATTGGCTACAGTTGACTTTTCCCCCAATACAGCTGATTTCTAGGTCAACTGTCCAATTGACTGGGCAAAGATTTGAATCAAGGCTTGCAACTTGGTATGGATAAACTTGTGAGTCCAACATGAAGTATGAAAGTCACTTTGGGCATTTTGGGTTAAAACATCCCTGTGCAAACTCAAACCCTAATTTAGGTCAACAGTGCAAGGAGGGGTCTTGAGCAGAACAAACCCTAGCTTGATCTTGAGTTTCAAGAGTCTTGTGATGAGAAAGTGTTGATAAAATGAGAGGGCAAATTTTGGGGTACAACAGTTTCCCCTGTTCAATCTTCTTGAACCTGAAGAGTTAGATTGGCAAGTTTGCCTTTCGCGTCTCGAAGGTAAAAGGAGATTGGACACTAGAGTGCCCGTAAATTTGCACTCGTCAAAACATAGGTGCGGGAATGGGCTTAAAGATGCCATTTAGAGATGGTGGAATCTTGATGGAGATGGGCTTAGAGATGCCATCTGGAGATTGTTTGTTGAACTGTATGTCGTTGGTGAGTGAGTGAGTATCAGAAAGGTATCCATGTTTGGAACATCTCTGGACCGGGGGTCTGAATAAGCAATAGATTGACATCCATGTTTGGAGAATCCGTAAACTGTTTTCAGAAGTCGAATCTGAACAAGCGATAGATTAACATCCGTATCTGGAGAACCTATAAACTGTTTTCAGAAGTTGAGTCTGAACAAGCGATAGATTGGCATCCGTTTTTTTGGAGAATCCGTAAACTGTTTTCAGAAGTCTTGAAGTTGAATAAGCAATAGATCAGTATCCATGTTGGAAAGCGTCCGTAAATTGTTTTCAAAATTTGAGTCTGAACAAGCGATAGATTAACATCCATATTTGGAGAATCCATAAACTGTTTTCAGAAGTCTTGGAGTTGAATAAGCAATAGATCAGCATCCATGTTGGGAAGCGTCCGTAAACTGTTTTCAAAAGTTGAGTCTGAACAAGCGATAGATTAACATCCGTATTTTGAGAATCCATAAACTGTTTTCAGAAGTCTTGGATCTGAACAAGCGATAGGTTAACATCCGTATCTGGAGAACCCGTAAACTGTTTTCAGAAGTCTCAAATCTGAACAACCGATAGATTAACATCCATATCTGGAGAACCCGTAAACTGTTTTCAGAGGTCTTGTAGTTGAATAAGCATGAGTTGGTCGAGTAGATATTTGTCCTGGCTGGTTTCAGGTATTTATCTTTGACCTGAGAAAGAAATATAGTTTCCTGGCTTATTACAGGTGTCAATCTTCAATCTCTTCATGTAGATAGTTTTCCTGGCTTGCTACAGGTATTGTGATGTCGAGAATGGGCTTACAGATGCCATTTGGAGATGGTAGAATTTTGCTAGAGATGGGCTTAAAGATGCCATCCAAGAATGTTTGTTGTAAGTGCAATGTTGTAGGTCAGAAGAATGAGCATCAAAATGGTATTTGTGTCTGGAATGCCATTGAACTGTATCTGGAGACTGAGTTTTTATGAGAAAAAGAAATGGCGTCCGTGTCTGGAGCGTATCTGAAATGTATTTGAAGGAGTGACATAATGACATCCGAATCTGGATCGTATCTGGACTGTATTTTGAATGAGTGACAGAATGACATCCGAATCTGGATAGTATCTGGACTGTATTTTGAATGAGTGACAGAATGACATCCGAATCTGGATCGTATCTGGACTGTATTTGAAGGAATCTGGAATAAGTATCAGAATGTCAGTCATATCTGGATCGCATCTGAACTGTCTCTAGAAGGAAATCTGGAATAAGTATCAAAATGTCAGCCATATCTGGATCGCATCTAAACTGTCTCTAGAAGGAAATCTGGAATAAGTATCAGAATGTCAACTATATCTGGATCGCATCTGAACTGTCTCTAGAAGGAAATCTGGAATAAATATTAGAATGTCAGCCATATCTGGATCGCATCTGAACTGTCTCTAGAAGGAAATCTAGAATAAGTATCAGAATTTCGCCATATCTGGGTCGCATCTGAACTGTCTCTAGAAGGAAATCTGGAATAAGTATCAGAATGTCAGCCATATCTGGATCGCATCTGAACTGTCTCTAGAAGGTATCTGGAATAAGTATCAGAATGTCAGCCATATCTGGATCACATCTGAACTGTCTCTAGAAGGAAATCTGGAATAAGTATCAGAATGTCGCCATATCTGGGTCGCATCTAAACTGTCTCTAGAAGGAAATCTGGAATAAGTATCAGAATGTTGCCATATCTGGGTCGCATCTGAACTGTCTCTAGAAGGAAATCTGGAATAAGTTCAAAATGTCGCCATATCTGGGTCGCATCTGAACTGTCTCTAGAAGGAAATCTGGAATAAGTATCAGAATGTTGCCATATCTGGGTCGCATCTGAACTATCTCTAGAAGGAATCTGGAATAAGTATCAGAATGTCAGTCATATCTGGATCGCATCTGAACTGTCTCTAGAAGGAAATCTGGAATAAGTATCAGAATGTCGCCATATCTGGGTTGCATCTGAACTGTCTCTAGAAGGAAATCTGGAATAAGTATCAGAATGTCGCCATATCTGGGTCGCATCTGAACTGTCTCTAGAAGGAAATCTGGAATAAGTATCAGAATGTCTCCATATCTGGGTCGCATCTGAACTGTCTCTAAAAGGAAATCTGGAATAAGTATCAGAATGTCGCCATATCTGGGTCGCATCTGAACTGTCTCTAGAAGGAAATCTGGAATAAGTATCAGAATGTCACCATATCTGGGTCGCATCTGAACTGTCTCTAGAAGGAAATCTGGAATAAGTATCAGAATGTCGCCATATCTGGGTCGCATCTGAACTGTCTCTAGAAGGAAATCTGGAATAAGTATCAGAATGTTGCCATATCTGGGTCGCATCTGAACTGTCTCTAGAAGGAAATCTGGAATAAGTATCAGAATATCGCCATATCTGGGTCGCATCTTAATTGTCTCTAGAAGGAAATCTAGAATAAGTATCAGAATGTCGCCATATCTGGGTCGCATCTGAACTGTCTCTAGAAGGAAATCTGGAATAAGTATCAGAATTTCGCCATATCTGGGTCACATCTGAACTGTCTCTAGAAGGAAATCTGGAATAAGTATCAGAATTTCGCCATATCTGGATCGCATCTGAACTGTCTCTAGAAGGAAATCTGGAATAAGTATCAGAATGTCGCCATATCTGGGTCGCATCTGAACTGTCTCTAGAAGGAAATCTGGAATAAGTATCAGGATGTCGCCATATCTGGGTCGCATCTGAACTGTCTCTAGAAGGAAATCTGGAATAAGTATCAGAATGTCGCCATATCTGGGTCGCATCTGAACTGTCTCTAGAAGGAAATCTGGAATAAGTATCAGAATGTCGCCATATCTGGGTCGCATCTGAACTGTCTCTAGAAGGAATCTCGGAAGATGATGACCTTTTCCTGTTGATTGATCTTTCCTGAAAAGGTAAAGAGTTAGTTGTATGCAATGTCATGATGTATGCATTGTGTAATGATGTTCTCAAAATAAATGAGATTTGTGTCATATGTATTTTGTATGCATATGTTATGAATGTTGTTGAAGTGTAATTTTGTCTTGGAGAATAAATCCTTGACAAGTGTTGGGGAGTCATTAAATCCTGGACTGCTGTTGAAGAGTATGTGTGTCTTCAATCTTTGCTTAGAATATTTCCAATAGATTCCTATTTGAGGAGAACTCCGCTGGGGGATATTGAAAACTCTGTGGGGAGTGTTGATTCTTGCTTGGGGGAAAGAGTTTAGGAGTCTTAGTCGTCCATTGCTCTACTGGGGAGTCGAAGTTGAACTGATATCTGGTCGGGTCCAGGTTTCGCAGTAACTTGTTGGGGATTGTAGAGTAGTCTACTGGAGAAGAGGAGTTGTGGTCCTTTGATTTGTAGTAGTCGGGGAGGCAAACTCAAGTTGGGGAATCCTGGTGTTGTTGGGGAAATAAACCATGTCGTCAATCCGCTAGAGAGGTGACATCTTTGTTGGGGGAAGTCCTCGAGGATTCTTGAGGTTGATTCAGTTAGGGAAGGGTTTTCAAAGGTTAAACCCTTGCTGGGGAGTCATCCTATAAGAAGGACTTTTGGGGAGATTTGTCATTGCCCCTAGTAGCGAATGTTTGTGCAACTGCCTGGAAATGTTTGACTGTATGTAACCCTTTGTTGGGATTGACGTTCGATGCCCCAAGTGACGGAGATGGAGACTTGCCCCTGGTTACTCTGCACTTCTTTGAGAGATTTCTTGACATTTTGACTGGGCTGCCCCAGTTTTTTTTGAAAGATTTGTTGAAATCTTGACTGGACTGCCCCAGGTGTGCTGGATAGTGACATGTCAAGGCCCCTTGTTGATAGGAGATTCGTCAATGGAAGTGTCATCCTTTTTGAAGTGATTTTGTTCATTGAGAGGGCTTTTGTTCACTGGATATTCATTGTGTGAATTTCTCCGCTGTCAAACAAATAGCCAAATGCAAACAGTGATATTCAAGTAATGCAAAGTTTATGTATGTCTTGAAGTTTTGAGAAAATGCGTTTTTTAGCAGAAAACTTTTTATAAGACAAAATCAACAGAAGATTTAGAGCAAAGCCTTACAGGAGTCAGGATACCTTTTGTAACAGTATGCTTTCGAACTAACCAATGCTTCAATTAGGACTTTTGCAGGGTTGTAACGTGGCTTGGTTCACGGTTTAAGAAACAAAGGATAAAGGCTCAAAGTATATTTGTACCCACCCGCTCTTCGTGATGTTCTTCAATCCTAAACTCAGTTAATTTGTACATTTGAACTCCAAATGAGTCTGGAACGGCGTTTTTGGTGATGGTTCACACAAGTTGGATTTTGGAAGGCAGTCATTTTTTTTCTTTTTTTTTGCAACATTTTTCATGTTGTTGAGGATTTGTAATGACCTCGTTCTTTTGATTCGTTATCCCTAACTTTTGCCTGATTGTTCCTGTTTTTGAGATTACAGTCAGCGGGATGCCCCAGCTTTCTTAAGCCTCCTTTATAGGTTTTGGCTTAGTGGGCTTTTCTCTTTTGAGAGATTGACTGCCTATGAGATAAAGAACCATCACTGTCTTTTGGTTCCAAAGGAATGTTATTGATGTCATTCGTTGTATTACGAACTGAGAGTTTGCGACTTCAATGCGCATCTTGTTTTGAATTAATTGAGAGACTACCCTGCCCCAGGTTTAAATCAAAGGTTTCAATTTGTTTAGAACAGAAAACTCCTACTTATTTGGCTCGAAGGGGTTGACTAGGGATTATCTTCCTTATAACTCCAGTGTTTAGGATTTGAAAGAAATGTCTGTACATCGTCAGCAAGGTCTGTTCAAAAGCATACTGTATGAGATTACGGTATTATTTCGTCATCCTCCCTCTAAAGGCTTGTAGCTTTTTATCAAGAGTTAAATATCATAAAAAAAGTAGAAAGCATAGTTTAAGAAAAGTGAAAACGAATGGATGAATTCAAGACAAACATATGCAATGCATTAATGAAACAGAGTTTGACATTAACAGATAATTGTTTGAATAACAAAAGAGATTACAACTTGAAAATTCAAAAGAAACAAAGACATTCTCAATGATTTGGCATAGGAGCAGTGCTCACGTTTGGAGTCTCCGGAGGGTCAAACTCGACCTCCTTGGCATCAATCATGTCTTGGACCTTGTTCTTCAGAGCCCAACAGTTGTTTGTGTCATGTCCCGGACTGTCAGAGTGGTATGCACACCTTTCATTGGGATGATAGGTAGGAGCAAAAGTATTGGGCTTCCGAATTTTTCTCGGCCAGGTTCCTAGCGAGAAGTACTTTTAACTCTTCCTTCCCCTTGGATAGGTTCAAGAACATCTCTTAAAGTTAAGCGTTTTGAGCATGGATGCCCTTGATAGTCTGCTCCAGAGCCATCTCTACTGAAATAAACAGTAGGAGAATAAGGAAACCTGAAAAGGAAAACCTGTTATGATATGATGCAATGCATGATATGTGAATGCATGTTTTCAAGAATCTCGTGGGGTAAGCACAAGAAAAATGTTAGAGGTTGAACTTTGATCAATCATCTTTGATTGGAGAACTTTGTATCGGTGGATGTCTTTCCACGAGAATCAAGCTCACCATGTCAAGTGGGTCATAGCCCCTGATTCAAGTTATTGCACTTGATCTTAGATGGCGTTTGTTTAGAGGGGAACCCTCTTGCCCTTTGGTAGACGTCTAGTTCAACGTGACCCTGCATCAAAAGACCCTCGAGATCCTTGAAATGGTTATTGAAAAAATGCTATGGTATGATGTTATGATGTTATGATGTTATGTACATGTATGCAAAAGCAAGTGAGTGTATATACAGGTAATCATATTCACACAGAGCAAACAAGTCCTTAGGTTTAGGCTTGCATGGGGTTCGTAGGTAAGTACCCTCTTGAAGTTAGTTTGCTCATCCTGTCCTAAAAATAGTAACCGGGTTCTAAGGAGCTCAATATCATTGGATTATTTTCTATGTTCATTGTTTTGGTTTAGCCACTTAACTAGCGACCAAAATATTCCAAGAAAACAACCCTCAATGAGTGTAGTATCGAGTATCTACCAACTTCGGACTGCACCAAAGTCGGTCATCTCACTACCCCTAAAAAGGCCAAGATGGTCAAGTAAGGTTCTAAGAGTTCGTTAGTGCTTCATGACATCGCTCAGCGGCCCCGTATTCTCCTTGACTACTCAAGGGCTACCGGTACCCACAAATATGTCACACTAACATAGCTACTGCTTCAACCATGTCGGTATACCCCGCACAGTTCCCTCACAGTTTATTGCTATTTACCTAAAAAGGTGCCCCCAAATCCGGGTGTAGGATTTACAATAAACCCAAACAAAGAAACCAAAAAGTAAAGCAATCAAGGAAATCAAAGCAAGCATGTAAAGGTTATCTAAAACCCTAAGGTAACCCCACTTTAAAGAAGTCCCCAGCAGAGTCGCCAGTTCTGTGATACGGTGGGAGAACTGACTTGAGGTTTTGCGTTTGTTTTCGCACTTGTTCGGTTTAGCAAGAGTCGCCACTGACTTTTTATTTTATTCTAAGGAAAGGTCAAAAAGCACAGGAAATACCTTTGAGATGTTTTCTTGGGTTCGGGGAGTAGATTATAGAAAGGGAAGGTATTAGCACCCTTTCTATCCATGGTTATCCATGGGCTCTTAGTTACTTGCTTAGATCACTTGCCTTTGCTTTTTCAATTGTTTGAAATGGTGCTTTGTGTGTGTGGTTTTGAAAATGTTTTGAAAAAGATGCCTTGTCTAGGCAACCTTTGTAACAATTCTTGTTTGAATGTTTTACAAAGGTGTTTGTCTTTTTGAAAAGATGTTTCAATGTTTTTTTTGAAAGTTTGTTTTGAAGTTGTGTTGTGATGCGTGTTTTGAAAAATGGCAAGGATGTTTTGCAAGTTTGATCAAGTAACTGAGAGCTATCTACCCTAATTTACTCAAAGATTTTTCCTATGTTTTAACCCTTTTAACAGTGTTGTTTCACCATTGTATTTGGTGAAAAAATGGGACAAAGTTAGGAAAAAATAAGAAAATTTCATAACTTAGAAAATTTCTAAGTTATGAAAATTTTCATTTTAAAACCCTAATTTGCAATTTTGGGTTTCTTGATGAACGAGTTTCATAATTTGACATGTCTTGATGAAAAATGAATCTTGGCACTTCATTTTGACCAAAAAGTCAAAGTTTGACTTTTTAGTGTACAGTCAAATTTTGATCAGTTGACTGAAAAATTCATCTGTCAATCCTATGCATTTGAGATCTTTTGAACTTGTTGAATGGGTCAAGACAATGCCATTGAGTCCTTGAGTCCATATATGAGCTTGGTTTGCCATTGGTTAGGTCAAACAGTCAAAAATTGCCTCTGTGCAGTCAAAACCCTAAAAATGACCATTTTTCCCTTTTGGTGATCTGATCAAATTTCTTGTGGAATTGTGATCCAAACTTGATCAAATGATTCATATGAGTTCATAATGTTGATGTGGGTCAAATTTTATGAGGTTTGGCTATAAATTGGCTACAGTTGACTTTTTCCCCAATACAGCTGATTTCTAGGTCAACTGTCCAATTGACTGGGCAAAGATTTGAATCAAGGCTTGCAACTTGGTATGGATAAACTTGTGAGTCCAACATGAAGTATGAAAGTCACTTTGGGAATTTTGGGTTAAAACATCCCTGTGCAAACTCAAACCCTAATTTAGGTCAACAGTGCAAGGAGGGGTCTTGAGCAGAACAAACCCTAGCTTGATCTTGAGTTTCAAGAGTCTTGTGATGAGAAAGTGTTGATAAAATGAGAGAGCAAATTTTGGGGTACAACAAATACATCTTCATTTAACTAACCCTTTTTCCCACAGGAAAAACATTAACTTTTAGTATAAATCAACCAAATATTTTTGTCGATACTTCTTCCAGTATTTACCATCATTCCTCCAAATGGCATCTATAAGCCCATTCCCAATACATCATTGAGTCCAAATTTCTGGGCACTTTAGTGTTCAATCATCTTTCACCTTCAAGTTACGAATGCCGGATCCGCCAATCTAACTCTTCAGGTTTAAGAAGATTGACCAGGGGCAACTGTTGTACCCCAAAAGTTTCCCTCTCATTTCTCAATAAATCTCTCATAAGATCTCCATTGATTCAAGACTACACAAGGTTTGATCAGCTCAAGACACCTCCTCAACACTGACAACTCAAAATTAGGGTTTGAGTTTTCACAAGGACAATTAGACTTTCAAGGCCTCAAATGACTTTTATGGATCATTAGGAACCCTCAAGATTGCTCATGTAAAGTTTCAAGTCTTGGATCACAAAATTGCTCAGTCATTTGATCAGCTGACCTAAAATCAACTATAAGAAGAAGAAGAAGAAGAAGAAGAAGGAGAAGAAGGAGAAGAAGAAGAAGAAGAAGAAGAAGAAGAAGAAGAAGAAGAAGAAGAAGAAGAACGAGAAGGAGAAGGAGAAGGAGAAGAAGGAGAAGAAGGAGAAGAAGAAGAAGAAGAAGAAGAAGAAGAAGAAGAAGAGGAAGAGGAAGAAGAGGAAGAAGAAGAAGAAGAAGAAGAAGAAGAAGAAGAAGAGGAAGAAGAGGAAGAAGAAGGAGAAGAAGAAGAAGAAGAAGAAGAGGAAGAAGAGGAAGAAGAGGAAGAAGAAGAAGAAGAAGAAGAATAAGAAGAGGAAGAAGAAGAAGAAGAATAAGAAGAAGACGACAAGATACTGCACTCAAATTTATATTATATTCATCTTTGTAAAATTATGTAAAACCAAGACGTTGTTGCTTATATCTTGCTAAACACTTTTGTGTTTTATCATGTACTTAAACTAGGAGTAATTTGCTTGTTAAGAAGCATTCTTACAATCTATTGAAATAATTCTTTCTAGAATTGTGTTGCCTTAAGTGATCGAGTGAAGATCTGTATACTTGAGAAGACTTTTACAGCTGGTCAATATAGATGAAATCCTTTCTAAGGGACCGGGTAGGTCAGAATCCTTGAGGAATCAATGATTGTTATATCTCTTAGGGGATCGAGTAGGTCATAATTCTTAAGGGATATCTAATTGTATGATTATTGTTGTTGTTAGTCACCAACGGGTAGCCCGTGTGTAATACGATGGAAGAATTGACTTTTGAGTTTTCGTTTTATCGCAAATGTTGCTGATAGCAAGAGTCGCCATTGACTTTTCTTTTATCCAATAAAGGAAAGGGTGAAAAGAACAAGAAAGAACTTTTGATAATTTTCTGAGTAAGGGGGTAGGTTATGAAAAGGGAAGTTGTTAGCACCCTTTTCGTCTGTAGTTATCTACGGGCTCTTAATTGCTAACTTACTTTGAAAATTCTGTGTTTGTGTTTGTTTGCAAATATTTTGAAAATGCCTTAGTGCGGCGATTCTGTAATGGTTTTGGTATCGTTGAGAATGCATACAAAATGTTTGTCTTGAAAATATTTGTGAGAGAAAGTGTTGTTTTGAAAATGCCAATGTAAGGAAATTTGCTTTATAATAACACTTGTATCAGTCCCCAAGAGTGTTTTTTCAAAAGAGTTATTTTGAAAGTGCGAAGTGTGGAAATATTTTTAGTTTGTGAGCAAACGATTACGAGTGATCTACCTACTCAAAAAGTCTTTGCTCTTTTCCTCATACTTTAGATAGTGCTACCCTACTATTAGTTAGTAGGAAGCCCTATCATTGGATGTGAAGGACAGGCGTGGGTCATCGTACAAACATAGAAGGAAACTTGTATGATGCTTTAGCAATTGTCGTAAGGGACTAAGATTGTTTAACGAGGTAGCATCGAAGGGTCATCGAGAGACTACGATCTTTTAACCGAGGGTCTTTGCTAAAGTGTCCCACGTTCGAGGGACATGACTATTTTTATCCGAGGAAACAAGTGAGGGTAACCTTAAAGGTGCGTGTGTGCAAAGTATTTTGATTTCAAGTATTTATCTTGAAATTAGGGTTTTGCTATCAGTTGATTTTAATCTTGCCATACAAACCCTAATTACTAACAGTAATAAGGAAATTAGTAATTCGCGGAAAATAAATGTCTTACACTATTACAGCACTTTGGGAATGGGGTTACAAATTTATGAATGGGGGAGGAAAAACAATAAACCCTAATTTATCTATTACAAGCTATTAGCAGTTACAATATTGAGAAATACTAATGCGAAAATAAAGTACGCGAAGGTGGTGAAAAGGGGAAAGATATTTAAGAAACCCTAAAATATTTCTAAGAGTTTAAGAAAATATTTTGTTTGTTTTTGTTTAGAAAAATATTTGATAGTGTAAAATAATAACAAAACCTAATTCTATTTATTTTGCAATTTAATTAACAAAATAAAACAAAGTGATTAAATTAAATAATTTTTATTTATGAAAATTAAATTAATTAATTAAAAACCTAAATCTAATTTTTTTGTGATTTTATTATTTTTGTTGATTAAATAAAAAAAGAAATAAAAAAAAGAAAAGAATTAAATTAGAACAAACAAAAACAAAATAAAATTAATGGGCCTGGCGTTGTAAAAGAAAATTGGGGGTGTGAAAAGAAGAAAACATTAGGCCTAAGATGATGAGCCTAGGCGCCTGTATTGAGATCCAATGAGGATGAACTCAGGAGGTGCAGATACAATCAAGATACATATTCATTATAGCACTTATTCCAGATTTCTATTCCAGATACAATTCAGATACGGTCAAGATACAGATTTATTCTGATACTCATTCAGTACATCCTTCAGATACATTTCAGATACAGTCCAGATATGGATACCATTCTGATACCCATTCAATACATCTTCAGATACAATCACGGCATAGATTTATTCTGACACTCCCCAGCTTGAGTATGCTTTTACTATAAATCACCGGTTAAAGTACTCTCCCCAATGAAGTTTCCACTATCCCCATAGAGTTGCCATGGAACCTGGAATCAAATCAAATACCAGTCAACTTTATCTTCCCCAGATAATTCGGAAGGTTATCCACCTCTTCCATCCCTAGTCAGGGTATAAACTCCCCAATAGAGCAATGAACAACCAATGTTCTTGAATTCTTCTCCCCAAGCAGGAATTAATACTCTCCAACTGAGTTTCCTCAAACAAAGAGCAAAAATCAATGTTCCCTAGCGGGGTTTCCTCAAATAGCAAACAGGATTCCCCAACGGAAACAATCCCCAGAAGATCGAAGATACATATATTCTTCATCCCCAGCGACAGCCAGGGATTTATTTTCCCCAGACAAAGATGGTTCTCGAGTTTACAAATGCACTTCAAAAACATGTCACATTCATACATCAATTACCAAATGTCATAGCATATGCATACGAAACGCATATAGCACAATCTCATTTATTTTGAGAACATTGTTACGCAATGCATTTCATACATCATGACATCACATACATCTAACTCTTCACCTTTTCAGGAAAGATCAATCAACAAACATCATCAACTACTTATATGACCTGACAGTCTTCTTAAGGCTACATCTGACGAAGGGCCATTTCAGCATTTTCCTCAGAAGGTCATTCTCAACAGACCTTTGTTGGTTCAATTTAAATCAACCAATGATTTATCATGATTCTTATATGGTAGACGCTTTCTCTAGTTCAGTTAAATCGACCCTAAGATTTTTCTAATTATTATCCAGTTAAAGACAATTCAAGACCTCTGTTGGTTCAGTTTAAATTGACCAATGATATATCCATATTCATTTCCAGTAGAAACTTTCTCTGATTCAGTTAAATCGACCCTAATATTTTTCTGATTCTTATCCAGTCAAAGACAAATCAAGACCTCTACTGGTTCAGTTTAAATTAACCAATGATACATCCTGATTCGTTTCTGGTAGATACTTCCTCTAGTTCAGTTAAATCGACCCTAAGATTTTTCTGATTCTTATCCAGTTAAAGACAATTCAAGACCTCTGTTGGTTCAGTTTAAATCGACCAATGATATATCCTAATTCATTTCCGGTAGATACTTTCTCTGGTTCAGTTAAATCGACCCTAAGATTTTTCTGATTCTTATCTAGTTAAAGATGATTCAAGACCTCTTCTGGTTCAGTTTAAATCGACCAATGTTTTATCATGATTCATTTTTGGTAGACACTTTCTCTGGTTCAGTTAAATCGAACCTAATATTTATTCCGATTCTTATCCAGTCAAAGACAATTCAATACCTCTGCTGGTTCAGTTTAAATCGACCAATGATTTATCTCGATTCTTTTCCGGTAGATACTTTCTCTGGTTCAGTTAAATTGACCCTAATATTTTTTTTGATTCTTATCTAGTTAAAGAAAATTCAAGACCTCTGCTGGTTCAGTTTAAATCGACCAATGATTTATCCTGATTCGTCTCTGGTAGATACTTTCTCTGGTTCAGTTAAATCGACCCTAAGATTTTTCTAATTCTTATCCAGTTAAAGACAATTCAAGACTTCTACTGGTCCAATTTAAATCGACCAATGATTTATCCTGTTTCGTTTCCGGTAGACACTTCTCTGGTTCAGTTTAAATCGACCCTAAGATTTATTCTGATTCTTATCAAGTTAAAGACAATAAAGGACATTTGTTGGTTCATTTTAAGTCGCCCAAAGATTTATTATGATTATTCTTCCAGTCGAAATCAACAATTACTTTGGATGGCTTATATAAGCCCATCTCTGACGACTCTCCGTCACCTCTCCAAATGGCATCTATAAGCCCATTCTCGATACAATTAACCAATAACGTCACTTCTTGCATAGGCGAGTGCAAATTTCTGGGCACTTAAGTGTTCAATCATCTTCTACCTTTAAGTCACGAATGGAGAACATACCAATCTAACTCTTCAGGTTTAAGAAGAATGAATAGGGTCAGTTGTTGTACTCTAAAATTTATCCTCCCATTTTCTTCAAGACATTCTTTCAAGACTTCTCAAATACTCAAGACACTTAAGGGTTGACTAGTCAAGATGCTCCTCCTAAGCCAAAAGCCTACAACTAGGGTTTGGAGTTCCTCAATGAAATTTGGTTTGAAAAGGTCTCAAGTGGCTTCCATGGTTCCCCTTAGGTCCTCAACAAGGTTCATGTTAAGTTTCAAGTCCTGCATCACAAGTTTGCTCAGTCAATGGCTCAGATGATTGAAAATCAACTATATTGGTCAAAAGGTCAACTATGGTCAACATACAGTCAAACATCAAGATTTTTGGGTCAACATAAACATTTTGAAGTGAAATTCATCATTTGATCAAGGGTTGATCATGATTCCCCAAGGAAAGCTCTCAAATCATCAAAAGTCAATAATTGCCAAATAGGGTTTCCTTAGGAGAAGTCAACTAAACTTTTAACAGGCATAACTTTCACATGCTTCATCAACTTTTCCCCAACCAAATCCCATTTTGAATAAAATTAAATTCTATACATCTCTTATATTATTCTCAAGTCCAAAAAATTCTTCATTTGGAAGATACGGCCTAAAAACATTATAGGTCATTTTCAAAAGTCAACAAAAGACACTTTTTGTCAAGGCAACTTACATCAAGATAATGTATTCAAAAGAAAAATTGATCAACATAGATATTATATAGGATATCTTGAGATTTCCAAAAAGTCAAATATTATTTTCAAAAGATGAAAATTGTGCAAGTTATGAGTTTCACAAGTTAGAAGATTTTGAAGAAATTCATGAAGTTCAAATTGGGGAATTTTGAAACTTTGAACTAGTGAGCCTAATTTTTGGTGTTCAATCATGTTTACCAAATACTAGAGGACTTTTAAGTCCACTTTTAAATGTATTTGACTTTTATTTATATTTATCTTGATTTTATTTAATTTAAAATCAAATAAATTAAATAAAAACACAAGAAAACATGGGATGAAGCATATTGGGCTTGGACTGATCAGCTTAAGGCCCAATAATTCGTGCAAGACACCACCAACTTATCCAAATGCATTCCAAGACTCAAAGAGGCAAGAATCACTCAAAATTGGAAATTTTTGAAATATTAATTTTTTGTTTTAAAACCATGGTTAATGGTTTGATTCTTTACTGTACTTGTTCATCCTCAACCTCCTCTATATAAAGCAAACACAATCAGAAGGAATGACCATGAAAACCATTGCATAACAAAGCTCTACGAAATTCTCAAAATTTTCTCAAATTTGCAAAAATTCTTAACCACACTTCCAGGCACTCTCAAGAAAAATAAAAGATCCATTCATCTCCCTGAGGCTCCCAAGAGTTGAACCAGGATCATAACCAAGCCCTTCCACGTTTAGAACTCTCACATCCAATCGTACCGATTTGGTAAATTTTCTTAAATCTCAAGTTGTCTATTCATGTCATATAAATCATTTTTATGCATTAATATGTGTTTTTGAGATGATTTAGAACAAGTTAGGACGACCGCATGTGCAGATGAACACCATATGCGTTAGATGTCATGATTAGGGCTATAAGCTTTTCGAGCTTCGGATTCTGTGATACAAGGACTTTCAGCCTAAACCAATGCCAGATTCGGATTTAGGGGGATTTTTTAATGGGGTGGGTTTGATTTGAGCCTTTAATCTCTTTTGTTTTGCAGGTTTGCATTTTGATAGGGTCGGAGAAGACGGCTGGAGTTTGACTCTGGCAGCCCTGGTTTTGTTGACTCCGGCCAAAGGCTTGCATGGCCAAACAACATGCTCTAATTTGTCCATTTGAATTCTAAGGGCCCAATGAGCACGTGTGTGTTTTGATGATTTGGCACTAGTTGGCATTTGCTTTTACATTATTATTGTTTTATTGTACATAACAAATGAACAGCATGGCCCAGTGGTAGCAAGCGCGCCCTTAAAGAATTCCCCTTCTAGGTCCTGGGTTCGATCCCCAGGCTTTGCGTTTAGTATTTCTAATATTTCCTTTTCATCTCCTAGGCTCATTCTTTTTTTGGGCCTAAGAATTTCAACCATTGCACCCCCTAACCCTTTTTTGCAGCGAGGCCCATTTGCATTTTTTTTTAGTATTATTTGTTTTTCTTAACCAACTATTACATTGAAAACTCTTAAGGTATTCAAGCACGTGTATTAAATGAGGATATTCTCATAAGCTAAGGGTCATACTGTAAAGTAGGGGTTTTGGGAAATTTGAGCAAAAGTGTTTGAAAATTTGGTTTTATTAAACTAGATTTAGTATTTAAAGGGAATGTCATGCCAAACTGTCGAAACTGAGCCAGGTCGACCAAAAGGAAATAAAAGAACATATGTTAAGAAATGGTTGAAATTGGTTTAGCCGACCAAAGGGTGAAAGACAAGGAAAATGGTCGAAATTGGTTTTTGTCAACCAAAAGGGTTTCCGGACTTAGAGGAATTGTTGTTGATTTTTAAATCTTTTCAAAGGGAAAGTGTTGAAGTGAATCAGGAGCGGTTTACTTTCAGAAGCTAGGAGCAGGAAGATTTAAATTTCAAAGTCATCAGCAGTTTCCAACGGTTTAAAATTTGTTTAAGCGCCAAATAGGTGACGAAATCCAGTGAAGCGGTTGTCTCAAGATTTTAATATTGTTCGTAGATTTCATCTAGGTAGTTACATTGTAAATATTATAAATAAGTAGATTTAGTATAGTTTTTTGGTGTGTTAACTTGTATGCTCAAATCACTTTTCAAAAACTTTGTCATTTCGAGCGTTAGGAAACAAAAAGTGAAGAAGTGCTTGACATACGTGAATCACCACTTTTATTTCAATACAAATCCTTTATTTTTCAATTATCTCTTTTTAATACTTTATTTGCTTTCTATGTACTATCAAAAAAAGTCTTTATGTTATTTTCTACTTCGCGTAAACAATTTAATGCTCTCTGTCGGTCACGAGTCACCAGTCAGTTAGTTTATTAAGTCTTATTTTCATATGAATACCTTATGTCGGTCACGATTCACCAGTCAGTCGATCGATTCATAGTGTGGAAATCTGTTATACTTGTTCCCTTAGTCACAGAAAACCATTTCCCTTGACAAGGATTTAAGTAGAATAAGTATAATAATAAAACTCTTAGCACATGTCTTAAGATCAACTGGTCGATCTTGCGAGTTATTCTTAGTTTTAGGACTTTGGGAGGACCAACAGTTGTTTACCATTTTCCACAGTAAACAAATTGTCACACCTGATGGGATACAGTGCTAAGAATTTGTCTTAAGTGTATGCAGCTTAGAAATGGTAAGTTAACCAAAGATTATAATAAACCATCATCTAGGAAGCATATATTAAGAATGACAATTCCTGATAATCCAAACATAGATGAAATACCGTCATGAACTTTAACTACTATTGATCGAGTAGTTTCTCAAGTTGCACCTTTTCCTCCAGTCGGGTCAACTGCAGCAGGTTCTGCACAAATTTCTCAGGCTCCACCGGGAAGCCCAAGGCCTGTAATGACTACGACCACCATACCTAATGTGCCTCATTTTGGTAATGTGGATCTTGTTTATGGAATGTTGTATTCCATGATTCCAGGATACCAGTCAATATCGAATGCAGCAACGGTGTCAGAGAATGTTCAAAATTTGAACTCCCCTTTACAAGGATCTGCACCAGGAGGAAATAATATAGGCAACCAAATTAGAGGAATGCCTTCTCAACCAATAGTACTGCCTCTCACTAACACTTCAGTAGCAGTGTTAAGGCAAAAAATGGATGATAGTAACCATGAGTTGGTTAATATGTTAACTAAACAAATGGGTAATGTATTTAATCATATAGTATAAGAGTCGGCTGAGACTAATAGGCAGTCCGCTGAAACAAATTGACAGGTGATTGCCCAATTAACACGTTTGTGTAATTTTTTAGGTGCTCCCCTAGCACCTATTCGACAGGTGCCACTTGTTCGACTAGATGACCTTGGTCAAATGCACATGGGGGAAATACAGGATGAAACTGTCCATCAGGGACAAGTTCTAGTACCTCCAAAGAATTTGATTGTATTAGTACATCGACGTCAAGAGGCTGATCAAATTGTTGAACAAATTCGACAAGAGAATTTAGCCGTAGAAAATAATATAACCACCATTGTCGAAAGAATTATGGCAAGGAATGGCATGAATACCACACTTCATAGGCCAACATATTATTTCCCTTTGTCTGAATATATCTTACAGACTAAAAACCCTAGAGGATGGAAAATTCCTAAGTATACAAAATTCGGGGGAGAATCTGGAGAGTCGACAATGGAACATATTGCTAAGTATTTGACTGAATCTGGGAATATGTCAAATAATGAAAACTTAAGGGTAAAACATTTTCCTTCTTCCCTTACTAAGGAAGCTTTCACGTGGTTTATCACTTTGTCTCCAAATTTGATTGACTCATGGACTAAGTTGGAAAAACTTTTCCATGAATAGTTTTATGAGGGTCATTCGAAAACTAATTTGGTTGAATTGTTAAACATTAAAGGAAGGTTTGCTGAAACTGTTGATGATTATCTAAATAGATTTAGGTCATTGAAAGCAATATGCTTTACTCAAGTACCAGAACATGAGCCTGTTCAAATGGCTTATGGAGATTTAGATTATACCTTTAGGAAGAAAATAGATATGACCTTCGTGAAGAGTATGTCACAGTTAGCTGGTAGAGTTTGACATCTAGAGCATTTGCGACTAGAAAAGGTCAGACATACTAAGGCTAGGACTAAGAAAGAAAAAGTAGCCTTCATAGATTATGATGACACAGATCCCATTTGTGAGGCCGACTATACCTCACCAACAGAGGCAGAGGTCAACGTGGCTAAAATGAAGCCAGGGCCAGCATATGAATGTAAATCACTATTTCCTGCTAAAAGATAAAATACAGTAAAAAACAGTCCAAAATTTCCAGCGAAAACTTATACATTTGATGTCACTAAATGTGAATAAATTTTTGATTTGTTAGTTAAAGATGGTCAATTTTTAGTACCCCAAGGGGCTAAGTTACCACCATTAGAACAACGACAGAAGAGAGGTTTTTGTAAATTTCATAATTATCTTGGTCACACAACCTCTCAATGCTATCTTTTCAGGGATCTCGTACAAAAATCGCTGCAGGAGGGTAGATTGAAATTTGCTGCATGGGAAATGAAGATTGATACTTATCCTCTTAGGAAAGAGGAAGCTTTATTTCTTGGCCCTGTTGACATCAACATGGTAGAAATTAATGAGTTTCCTGGTGATAATATGGTTGAAGAGGGTATTGGAGAAAGTCCTGATGTCGACTTAGCTGATGTCTACCCAAGGCCTGAGGAGGACTTGCTAGACTTCCTTTACCGCTATAAGAACAAAGGTTCATAAGCTTGCTTGTGTCCTAGGTGTGGCGCCTTGACTGACAAAATAGCTGTTGAAAATTTCCAAAAGCTGCAGTTAGAAAATAAAAAGGGCAAGTCGTACAATCAAAGGTTCCCTACACCAAGGGACCCAAGAAGAACTGTGGGAAACTCCCATGACAAACCAATAAGTTATATTCCTTCAGCAAAAGCTCCTAACAATACTTGGATTAAGCCTCAATGGAGAAGGGGGCACCAATTGATGGTGTTATTTCTAGAGGCCCAAACAAAGGAAAGTCGACTATTAACTATCGACATGAGTTTAAGTTTGAGAGGAAAAGTCATATTTTTGAAAATTACATGGGGAAGAATCCCATGACTCGAACCCAATGGAGACGCTTCCAGCGTCGAAAGCAGGTTGAGAGGCAAGCATCTGCTGGCCAGATTGCTGCAAACAAAGCTGGAAATCAGAAGCAGTATAAAGTGAAGGTCAATTCCTCTGCAAAAGAACGAATCAAAGAGTTCGTGAGTCGACCAGTTGCTAAGTGTTCTAAAGAAGCTACTGAAAATTTTGAGTTTGAGTCTGAAGAGAGTTTGAATATCTTAGTTAATATGGTATCAATTCTACCAGCAGAATATGATTGCTTAACTGAAGTGAAAGATTCAGCAGACGTTGATGCTGAGGATATGGCTTTACACAAGCCAACATGTTACTTTATGATGAATAATGGTTCGATTAAGAACCAAGATGTGTTCTTTTAAAGACCAGGTATGGCTATGAGGAGCCATTTGAAGCCTCTTTAAATAAGGGCTAATCTTGAAGGGGTGTCTATCAACAAGGTGTTGGTAGACTGTGGTTCTACAGTAAACATTATGCCACACCGCATATTGCATAAAATTGGTAAATATGACACCGATGTTAAATCTCATAACGTGGTCTTATCAGACTACGAAGGAAGGACTAGAAACACTATGGGTGGGATCCAAGTTGATATTATTGTCGGCTCCGTTACTAGGCTGGCTATATTCATGGTGATTCAAGGCAAGCCAAGTTACAACCTCTTAGTAGGGAGGGAATGGTTGCACGGTGTAGGGGCTATACCATCTTCTATGCACCAGCGTTTGGTGATTTAGAGGGAAGATGGTATTGTCGAGAACATTGAAGCTGATCAGGGATATTTCAAGGCAGACGTGAACAATATCGGCAAGAAGCAATTTGACAGGAAATTAGATAACATTTCCCCATGTCAACCTGCTGAAGAGTTATATACTAACCTTGATGAGGCATTTGTTTCGTTGAAGTTACATGAGACCCGTGGTTTCATATGGGATGTGGAACGTCTTGAGGATCTATACTGTGACAACTGGCCGACTGGTTGGGGAGACATCAATGATGATGTCTGAGTTAGATGCTCTGAAAAGGATTTCGGCGTATATTGCCGAAAGTAAAATAAATTTGGCGCTAGAGGCTGAAGAAAATATGGTTGTCGAAGCCAATAAGACACAAATTCTAAATGAAGGAGCTACTTTAGCTATTGAGCCAAAGCCACCAGATAAAAAAGAAGTGGTAAAAGAAAATGTCGATAAGAAGCGTTTGGACTGCATATATGACGAAGAACCCTTAGGCTTAAAAAAGGATCTGATGGCACTAGAAAGAATGCTGCCACAAGACCCTTTAGAAGAAATAGATCTTGGCGAAAAGCGGGATAAAAGATAAACTTATATCAGCGCCAACATCGACCAAAATTTAAAGTCTGAGGTAATATCTTTATTAAAATAATTTAAAGATTGTTTTTCTTGGGACTATAACGAAATGTCAGGTTTAAGCAGGGATTTGGTCGAACTAAAGTTGCCAATAAAAGCTGGAAAGAAACCAATGAAGAAGACTCCCAGACGCTTCACTCCATCAATAATGTCGAAAATCAAAGAGGAGACAGAAAGACTCCTCAAAATCATATTCATAAGAACTGTAAGGTATGTCGACTGGTTGGCAAACATAGTGCCAACAATTAAGAAAAATAAAAAATTAAGAGTGTGTGTGATCGGTGGATCTGGAACTGACTGTTTAACGCTGGTTCGCGAAATGTCGCGGAAGCAAGAGTCGCCACCGTCTTTTATTTTCTCCAAATGGAAAGGACAAAAGCACAGAAAAATTCCTTATAGAGATTGCTCTCGGTTCGGGAGGTAGGTTATAGAAAGGGAAGGTGTTAGCACCCTTTCTATCCATGGTTATCCATGGGCTCTTAGATACTTGCTCATTTGTGTTTTCAAAATAGTTTGTTTGCTTTTCAACTGTGGGTTTTAAAAAGTTTCTTTGAAAATTCCAGTTCGACTCTTGTATCAGTCCTCAAGAGTGTTTGAAAAAATTGCTTTTGAAAGCTTTTTGAAAATGTGTTGGTGTGAAAAGTATTTTGTTTTGTTTTGAAATTTAGAGCAAGTATCTAGAGTCGTCTACCTACCCCAAGGAATTCGTCTGTGTAAATATCCTTTAAAGTAGTGCCATCCCACCATTGAGAGGTAGGTAGCACCACCGTTGGAGGTGTTCGGGTCAATTCGAGGTTCGGGACATGGTGATCACCAGAGCAATAGGAAGACACCTTAGAAGCTACCCTCATGCCAGGTTCCCGGATCATGAGGACTTACTAAGACATCCTCTACTCGACGATCACCTTTCGAGGCAAGGCAACAGTGAGGCGTACCCTAGGGGTGGTATGTGCGATTCGTGTATCGTTTTCATTTATTTTTGTCTTGTCATGTCATGGGTGTTCTACGCTTGTTTTTATTTTTTGTCCACACATTCTTTCATGCTTTTGATTAACAGTTAAAAGTTGCGAGGAAAAGTAAATCTAAAGCTATTACAAATGGCGCGGGTCCACATCGCCAAAATTAACCAGGACCCGATTTGACAAAAAAATAAAAATAAATAGACAAAGTAAATAAAGAATTGAAAAGTGTGAGAAATAATTTACAAGGCTTCGGGAGAGGTACATAAATATTTAAGCGAGATAGAATAAATGTGCGAATAAACAATTAAGTCGAAATGAGGGCGTTGGACCCTTTTTGCAAAATATTAAAATTACATGAATTAATTAATTTAAGAAAAGAAATTGTTTTTGTTTTTTGGTATTTTTATGTATTTTAGGATTTAATAGAAAAAATTAATTGCAATTAAACGCTAACCCTAATTCTAATGGCTTTTAAGTTATTAAGAAAAATATTGAAGTTTTTAACCTAAATTAAACCTAATTTTTACATGCAAATTTGATTATAAAAATAAATAAAATAAATATTTAATTATTTGAAAGAAAAATAAAAAGGGTGAAAAATTATTAATTAAACCCTAGTTCTACATTTTTTAGGTTTTTTATTAAAAGAATTAAAATTGCAAACCTAATTTAAAACTACTTTTATTTACATGCAAATTTATTTAAGAAAATACTAAAATAAAAATCATTTATTATTTTAACCTTTTTTCTGATTTTTTTATGATATTTTATATTTTTGTGAAAATAATTAATTAAATTGACAGGATTAAATAAATATAATAATTGAAAGTAAAAAAATATAAAGGAAAAAAAAATTAAGAGCAATTAAAGAATTTGCAAACCTGGGGGGTTCAGACCCTAAATAGGAGGTATAGCCCATGAATTTGAGCCCACTGACCTTCAAGTTCGTGGACTTTTCCAGACACTATGTGGCACCTTTGACCAGGGCCTATCCTATGCCTTGAATCTGAGCCTTTAGATTGATGTAACCAACGCGTGGATGACTGGATCTTGGAAGTGTATGGTGTTCCTCTAGGCTGAAATTGCATGAGAATATCAAATGGAAAATAATATGAAGGGAAGTGAGGACCTGGGGCTCGAACCCAGGTCCTGAACGTTACCGATAGTAAGCCTTGCCAGCTGATCCACGCGCGTTTCTCGTATATCCTATAATAAACAAACATTATAATATAAAACAATTCCTTAATGCCTTCAGCGCGCGAATTTTCAAACCTGCCAATCGTTGGCAGCCACGACATCATCGTCTTCATGTTCCTGAAAATATAAAAACAATGGCCACGGTTTTGCAAATGTTCTCTTAGGCCAGTGTGATACGGTGGGAGAACTGACTTGAGGTTTTGCGTTTGTATTCGCAAATGTTGCGGTTAGCAAGAGTCGCCACCGACTTTTTATTTTATCCTAAGGAAAGGTTAAAAAGCACAGCAAAAAACCTTTTGAGATGTTTTCTTGGGTTCGGGGAGTAGATTATAGAAAGGGAAGGTATTAGCACCCTTTCTATCCATGGTTATCCATGGGCTCTTAGTTACTTGCTTAGATCACTTGCCTTGTGTTTTCAATTGTTTTAAATGGTGCTTGAGTGTGTGGGTTTGAAAATGTTTTGAAAAGAGGCCAATGTGGTGGCAACCTTTGTAATGATCCATGTGGGGATTTATACAAAGATGTATGTCTTTTGAAAAGGTTTTCATTTGTTTTTGAAAGTTGTTTTGAAAGTGTAGTGATGTGTGATTTTTGAAATTAGGCAAGTGTTTTGTTTTGCAAGTTGATTCAAGCAACTAAGAGGTTATCTACTCCTAAATTTCTCAAAAGATTATCGCTATGTTTTAACCCTTTTAACAAGTTTGTTCCACCATTGTATTTGGTGGACAATCTTGTGTTAGGATGTGAAAGGGACAGGCGCGGGTCATCGTTTAGACCATAATTGCAATGGCGTTAAATGTCTTTGGGCAATTTTCTTTAAGGGACTTGATCATTTATTTTTGTTTGTTTTGAAAAGTTTTGTCGAGGGACTATGATCATTTAAATTTGTTTGCTTTGCCCAAAGAAGTTCAACATACAATATGGCCCATTTATTTGAAGGCAACAAGTGGAGTACCCTAAGGGTGCAAGTGTGATTTGTGTGTTCATTTTCATGCTTGTTATCTTGAGATTAGGTCATAACTATTTTTTATCGTTTTTCGCATACAAACCCTAATTCTAACATGTTATCATTAGAAAGCAATAGAGTGCGAAATTAAATTTACTAAGCTATTACAAAACCAAATATGGGAAAGGGGGTACAAATGTTCAAATGGGGATATTGACAAGAATTTAAATCTAAATTATTACATCATTTTCAATATTTGCAATTTAATCAATGTACAAAAATTAAATAAGAATGCAAGATGCAAAAGAAATGTTTTGTATATGTATGAAAAATATTATTTATGTAAAAGAGAAAAGAAAAATAAAAATTATATTATTTTTTGGAGTATTTTGAATTTAGGGTAAAAACCCTAATTTTTTAAAGAAAATGTATTATTATCTAATTTAATACAAATATTTATTTATTATTTATAAAAATAAAATAAAATGAAGTATATTATGAAAAAAAGTATTTTTGTATCAAATATTAATAAAAATGAAAAATTCAAGTATTTTTATATTTTAGCTTAAATATATTAATAAACATATATCTATATATATATATATATATTAATTTCTTAAATATGCATTATGTGCAAAATATTTAATATTTAATAAAATAAATAAAAAAGGTATTTTTTATGTGGAATATTTTCAGAAGGTAAATAAAAAATAAAAAAATGTATTTACACTATTTTTCTATTTATTCTAATAATAGTATATATATAATATTTATATACAAACAAAAGAAATAGATCAAATAAATATGCCATATATTCAAAAAATGATGGAAAAAATATTTTTATTTTTTTAATGTCATGAGAAAAAATAAACAAAGTCAATCAAAAAAGAAAAAGTCAAAAAAGAATAAAAATAAAGCAAATGGGCTCAGGGGGTGTAATAGCAATTAAGTGGTGTGAATAAGAAAAGATATACAGGCCCAGCCCAAAGAACACTGTCTTCAACCTCCAGCAACAAAATTCAAAAAAACGCGCGCCCCTGTTCTTCAATGTCCAACTCTCGATTCCTGGCTTTTCAGCAAAAACTCATAACACAACAAATGTTCAGCATGAAGAGACGGTTCTAACCATGTATGGAACTTGACCTAACTCTCTAAGATGAGGGAGAATTTCTCCTCCCCCAAATCCTAACCTAATTTTTCTGCCATTTTTAAACTACAAATTCTCCCTACTCAGGCAAAAGAAATGAAATGTAAAGATATGTACATGTTCAGGGCTATGAGTAGAACCTTGTTTCTTCACAAACTTAAGACTAAAGATGCATGATAAGAGAGATACGAGTTCAAAGTTTTACCTGTGCAGTTGAACTTCTATCTGGAGAATGAGGAACTTTCAGTGCAATGTGATGATTGGAAAAGCTTCCTTGAGGTCCAGGGATGCTGTTTCAATGCTTACTTTGTCTTGAGAGCTTCTGAATCAAGCTATGGAACTTCAACTGCAAAAGGAAAAAATGAAAATGGTGGAAACTGTTAGGGTGATTACAGGTCAGGTTTTAGGCCATGGTTAGCTTGCATATGTTGTAAGGAAGGTAGAGGAACAGGTTTGGACAAGAATGCTCGAAGGGATTGAGAGATAGCACTCAATCTGCAGGGGTTGCCCTGCTTGAGCAGTTTCAAGGTGGTTATGGCAATGGGAGTGTTTGAGAGGCCAAGGGCTCGTGTTTTTAGCTTGGATATGCTCTTCTGAATGTGTTTGATAGCTTTTGTGTTGTGTGCTCAGGCTGAGATTGAAGTTGGTACAAGTTATGCAATTTTCTTGAACTTGAAGCAAACAAAAGCAAGTTGGCTTTCTAGGTCAGTAGAGGACCCCCTAATGTGCTGCATAATCCTCTCTTGATCAGTGTGTTATGCACATAATCTTGTGCCAAGCAGATTTTCCATGTACTTTCTTGATTTGCAATTGGACATAAAGTTAATCTTTTCAAAAATGGAAAGTTCACTTTATCTAGTTTAGGATTAATCTTGCATACAATGCTTGCACTCAAAGAACAACACTCTAACACATTGAATATGCATTAAATTATTGAGTATGGAATGGTTCAAGGACCTGTAATCAAGCATAAAGCAAGCTGAGTTCAAATTTGCAAAGTTATGAACATGTTTTGATGAAGAACAAAAGTGAATTTTTGCCAACTTGTGAAATTCGAATCTCTCAAGTTATGAGGTTGTTTGATGAGTTCTTGGACATTTTGGAAAGCTTGGAATGTGTACTACAATCCATCTTTGAAATTCAAATTAAAATTCCAAGTGGAAGGGTATGCAAAGTGGCCTTGAAGTGGGGTAGAAAACCTTGTCAAAATAGGTTAAAATTTCACTAAGTTAAAAATGGTTTAGTGCCCTTATTCAAAAAATTGTAACTTGCGATACAAGCTTCAAATGAGAAAACTTTGTGAATAAAAGTTGTAGATTATGTAACAAGCTACAACTTTCATGTTTTGACTTTTGTTTGAATCCAAATGGATCTTGGTGAAAAGATGGGGCAAAGTTGGGAAAAAATTAGGGTTTTTCATAACTTAGAAAAATTCTAAGTTATGAAAAATTCTATTTTCAAACCCTAATTTGCATTTTGTGATTTCTTGGTGAACAAGTTTCATGATTTGGCATGTTTTGATGAAAAATGAATCTTGACTCTTGATTTTGACCAAAAAGTCAAAGTTTGACTTTTCAGTATACAGTCAAAATTGATCAATTGACTGGGAAATTCAACTGTCAATCTTGTGTACTTGGGATCTTTTGAGCTTGTTGAGCATGTTAAGATAATTCCATGGGGTCCTTGAGTCCATATGTGAGCTTGGTTTGCCATTGGTTAGGTCACACAGTCAAAAATTGCCTTTGTGTAGTCAAAACCCTAAAAATGACCATTTTGCCCTTTTGGTGATCTGATCAAATTTCTTGTGGAATTGTGATCCAAACTTGATAAAATGGTCCATATGAATTCAATATGTTGATGTGGGTCAAATTTCATGAGGTTTGACTGTCAATTGGCCACAATTGACTTTTTCCCCAATACAACTGATTTCTAGGTCAACTGTCCAATTGACTGAGCAAAACTTGGAATCAAGACTTGAAACTTGGCATGGGTAAACTTGGGAGTCCAACATGAAGCATGAAAGTCATCTTAGGCATTTTAGGTCAAAACATCCTTGGGCAAACACAAACCCTAATTTGAGTCCACAGTGCAAGGAGAAGTCTTGAGCAGAGGAAACCCTAACTGGATCTTGATCTTCAAAGGTCTTGTGATGGGAAAATGTTGAGGAAATGGGAGGGCAAATTTTGGGGTACAACAGTTGCCCCTGTTCAATCTTCTTGAACCTGAAGAGTTAGATTGGCAAGTTTGCCTTTCGCGACTCGAGGGTAAAAGAAGATTGGACACTAGAGTGCCCGGAAATTTGCACTCGCATGTTGAAGTCTCAACAGTGTGATGTCAGGAATGGGCTTATAGAGGCCATTTGGAGAGGTGGTGGATAGGGAGATGGGCTTATAGATGCCACCTGGGGATGTGACAGAACTTTGTTGGGAATGGGCTTATAGATGCCATTTGGAAGTGTTGATCGAATAAGTGATTCCTTAGCGAGAACTTGTGTATTTGAGAAAGATGGATGTTTTCCTGGCTTGTTACAGGTGTTTGATCTTCAGTCTCCTTATGCAGATATGCCCTGGCTAGATACAGGTATCGAATCTGGAAATAGTCGTTAATAGATGTGCCCTGGCTGGATACAGGAATCGAATCTTCGAACTCTTCAGACGTGCCCTGGCTAGATACAGGAATCGAGTCTGGAAACTGATCACTCTCAGATGTGCCCTGGCTAGATACAGGAATCGAATATGGCGTTGCGATAGTTGCTAGATATGCCCTGGCTGGATACAGGAATCGAATCTTCGAACTCTTCAGACGTGCCCTGGCTAGATACAGGAATCGAGTCTGGAAACTGATCACTCTCAGATGTGCCCTGGCTAGATACAGGTATCGAATCTGGAATTGTGACAGTTGAAGGTAGTTGTTTTTGGGATTGTCTTTTTCCTGAAAAGGCAAAAAACGTAAGTTGTATGCAATGTCATGATGTATGATATGCATGATGTCATGATGTTCAACATGAGATGGTGTTGTACGCGCTTTATAATATATGTAAGCAAGATGTATGAAAATGTGAAATGTTTATGGATGTAATTTTGTCTTAGGAAAATAAATCCTTGACGAACGGCCGGGGAGTCGCTCTGTGGTGAGAAAAAATTGACCGAAGTTTTGATGAGAGGCCTGTTGAGGGCTTTAAAGATGGATTCCGCTGGGGATACCAAAGATAAACTCCGCTGGGGATTGAAGGAAGGTTGCCGAGGGCGATCTTCCATGGTTTTTAGCTGAGGATAACCCAGTTATAAGTCCTTGTGAGGAAATAACTCTAAATAAAACTCGGGAGAGACGTCCGTACTCTGCAGGGGATAAGCTTCCAGAATCTACTGGGGATGAGCTTTAAGACCTGCCGAGGAATGTTGTGCCTTTTCAGGATCGACGGGGAATCAACTTCGCTTGGGGAAAGTATTGCTGAACCTGGTTTTACTCTGCGGGGAGTTGAGATGATTTGGTCATATTCTTCAATTGAACCTACCTTGGTACCTTGGCGGACAAAACAACCAGACCGCATTAGACAACTTCACATTGCCCCTGTCTCTGATGTCGCCTGTAATCAATCTCTCGTTTCATATGTAAACATTTATGAATCAGCAATTTAATGTCAAATGCATATATCAAAAATGAACATTGGACGTTCTTCGCAAGACAAAATAGAAAAAGGGAAAACAATTGGCACTTTTAACTGAAAAGTATATTTGTATTGATTTAAACTTTGCCTGTGAATAGGCGTTTTTTGTACAAGAGGCTGACATCCTAGTAAGAGGACGCCGCCAAATAACATAGAGTTTACAATTTGAAAAAGGAAACAAAACAGCTATGTGAACAATCCCACTGGGTTCCGACTCTGCTATCGCCTTTATGTCTTCGAACATCTCATCGCTTTGCTGCCTAATTTGAAGATGAAGCTGATTGGTTGATGCCGAAACCTGGAGCCAGATAGTTGATGCCGAATTCCGGATGCGAAGGATCCAATGAGACATAGTGTTACGCCTTTACCCCTAACTTTTGCCTGGACCGCCCTTTCGGGTTTTCAGTCCACCGGGATACCCATTTTTGCCCAAGCCGCCTTTTCAGGTTTTCGACTTGCCGGGTGTACAGGTTTTTTTTTTTATTCATTTCATCCCTTATTTTTGCCCGAACCCTTTTGGTTCGCCGGGAAGCCCTTATTTTTGCCTAGGTATGTCAACCTAGCGGGTCTTTTATTCATGCGTAGTATTTTTTCACTATGTCTGCATTAGCGGGGTGAGGAAGGTCGTCACCATCCATGGTGGTTAGGATCATGGCTCCTCCTGAGAACACACGTTTAACCATAAATGGCCCTTCGTAAGTAGGGGTCCATTTGCCCTGGGGATCACTTTGAGGAAGGATGATGCGTTTGATTACCAGGTCCCCAACTTGATACTCTTGTGGTCTGACTCTCTTGTTAAATGCCCTGATCATCCGTTTTTGATACGTTTGACCATGACAGATAGCAGTGAGCCTCTTTTCGTCAATCAGATTTAATTGACAAGTCGAGTTTGGATCCAATCATCTTCATTCAAGTCTGCATCCTTCATTATTCGGAGAGAGGGTATCTGGATTTCAATTGGCAGGACTGCCTCCATGCCATAGACCAAGGAGAAGGGAGTTGCCCCGGTTGACGTTCTGGCTGAGGTACGATACCCATGCAGAGCAAACGGTAACATCTCATGCCAATCCTTATAGGTCACTGTCATCTTCTGCACAATTTTCTTGATATTTTTATTGGCTGCCTCTACAGCCCCATTCATCTTCGGCCGGTAGGGAGAAGAATTGTGGTGCTGTATCTTGAATTGTTCACAGAGTTCAGTGATCATTTTGTTATTGAGATTGGTACCATTGTTCGTAATGATTCTTTCCGGGACGCCGTACCGACAGATCAGGTTATGCCGGATGAAACGTGCCACGACGCTCTTGGTTACTGTGGCATAAGAGGCTGCCTCAACCCATTTTGTGAAGTAGTCGATTGCCACCAAGATGAAGCGATGCCCATTGGATGCCGTGGGTCGGATCTCCCCGATCATATCGATGCCCCACATTGCAAAAGGCCAAGGTGCCTTCAGGACATTCAAAGGAACCAGAGGGATATGCACCTTGTCAGCATAGATCTGGCATTTATGACAAGTTCGGGAGTGTTGGTAACAATCGGCTTCCATCGTGGACCAGAAATATCCTGCCCAAAGGATTTTCTTAGCCATGGTGTGTCCACTGGAATGTGTTCCAAATGTACCTTCATGCAGTTCTACCATAATTTTCTCTGCTTCGGCCTTATCCACACAACGTAGCAGAGTTGAATCATGATTCCGTTTGTAGAGAATGTCGTTGCTGAGGAAGAATTTTGCAGCAAACCTCCTCATGAACTTCTTATCATTGACAGACGCACCTTCAGGGTATTCCTGAGCTTCCAAGTACCTCTTCACCTCATGATACCAGGGTTTTTCAATAACCTTCTCAGCCTCGAGCTCGCAGCAGTATGCCGGTTCATCCAACTTCCAGATTATGATTCGGGGAGCCTCATTGTCCCATTTAACTTTGAACATTGAAGACATCGTAGCTAGGGCGTCCGCTAGCTGATTCTCCTCTCTAGGGAAGTGCTCAAAAGTTATCTCTTCAAAGTGGGGAAGCAAGGTCAACACATACTCTTTGTAAGGAATAAGATTCGGGTGTTTCGTATCCCACTCGCCTTTGATCTGATTGATCACGAGAGCGGAATCTCCGAAAACACTTAGAAATTTGATCCTTAAGTCGATTGCAGCTTGTAAACCCATGATACATGCCTCATATTCTGCCATATTGTTGGTGCAGCTGAAACATAATCGGGCGGTGAGGGGAGTATGAGTTCCTTTGGGAGATATGATTACAGCACCGACGCCGTTACCCAAAGCATTGGAGGCTCCATCAAAATGCATAGACCATCGGGATCCTTCCTCAGGTCCTTCATTCGGTCCAGGTACTTCACAGTCAGTTACCACCATGATGTCTTCGTCCGGAAAATCAAAGTTCAATGATTGGTAATCGTCCACAGGTTGGTGTGCCAAATGATCTGCCAGTACACTTCCCTTAATTGCTTTTTGAGTTGTATATTGGATATCATATTCTGTCAAGATCATTTGCCATCTCGCTATTCTTCCAGACAGGGCGGGCTTTTCAAATATGTACTTGATGGGATCCATCTTTGAAATCAATAAAGTAGTGTGAGTCAGCATATACTGTCTCAGCCGGCGAGCAGCCCATACAAGAGCGCAGCAAGTTTTCTCAAGCAGTGAGTAACGAGACTCACAGTCGGTAAACTTTTTGCTCAAGTAATAAATAGCGTGCTCTTTTCGGCCAGACTCGTCATGCTGCCCCAGCACACACCCCATTGAATTGTCAAGCACTGTTAAGTATAGTATCAGAGGTCTTCCTTCCACCGGTGGCATAAGAATGGGTGGCTCTTGGAGATATTCCTTTATCTTTTCAAAGGCAGCCTGACATTCATCATTCCAGCGTACTACTTGATCTTTCTTCAGCAATTTGAAGATTGGCTCACAAGTAGCAGTCAGATGTGAGATGAATCGGGCAATGTAATTCAGTCGTCCCAGGAAGCCTCTGACTTCTTTCTCTGTTTTTGGAGTCGGCATCTCTTGTATGGCTTTTACCTTGGCAGGGTCCACCTGAATACCTTTATCACTTACAATGAAACCTAGCAATTTTCTGGATCTTACCCCAAAGGTGCATTTGTTGGGATTCAACCTTAGCTTGTATAACTTGAGTCGGTCAAACAACTTCCTCAGATGGTCAAGGTGCTCCTCCTCAGTTTGAGACCTCGCAATCATGTCATCAACGTATACCTCAATCTCATGATGGATCATATCATGAAATAAAGCAACCATGGCACGTTGATAGGTTGCCCCAGCATTTTTTAATCCGAATGGCATGACCTTATAACAGAAGGTGCCCCACTGAGTCACAAAGGTAGTCTTCTCCATATCCTCTGGAGCCATCTTGATCTGATTATACCTCGAAAAACCATCCATGAAGGAGAACACCTTGTGTTGAGCTGTATTGTCAACAAGGACATCAATGTGAGGTAGGGGGAAGTCATCCTTGGGGCTGGCCCTGTTCAAATCCCTGTAGTCAACACACATTCTGACTTTACCGTCCTTCTTCGGCACTGGCACCACATTGGCAACCCACTGAGGGTAAGAAGTCACTGCAAGGAACCCGGCATCAAACTGTTTCATAACCTCGGCCTTGATCTTTTCAGACATCTCTGATTTTTTTATGATATTTTATATTTTTGTGAAAATAATTAATTAAATTGACAGGATTAAATAAATATAATAATTGAAAGTAAAAAAATATAAAGGAAAAAAAATAAAGAGCAATTAAAGAATTTGCAAACCTGGGGGGTTCAGACCCCAAATAGGAGGTATAGCCCATGAATTTGAGCCCACTGACCTTCAAGTTCGTGGACTTTTCCAGACACTATGTGGCACCTTTGACCAGGGCCTATCCTATGCCTTGAATCTGAGCCTTTAGATTGATGTAACCAACGCGTGGATGACTGGATCTTGGAAGTGTATGGTGTTCCTCTAGGCTGAAATTGCATGAGAATATCAAATGGAAAATAATATGAAGGGAAGTGAGGACCTGTGGCTCGAACCCAGGTCCTAAACGTTACCGATAGTAAGCCTTGCCAGCTGATCCACGCGCGTTTCTCGTATATCCTATAATAAACAAACATTATAATATAAAACAATTCCTTAATGCCTTCAGCGCGCGAATTTTCAAACCTGCCAATCGTTGGCAACCACGACATCATCGTCTTCATGTTCCTGAAAATATAAAAACAATGGCCACGGTTTTGCAAATGTTCTCTTAGGCCAGTTTTGAGAAAATAGCGATTAGCCCTCAAACACTCATAAATTGAGCGCGGGGGTTGGTTCTTGTTCGTCCCAACGCATTGAATCCAATGGTCTTGGTCTCATCCTCCAATTTTGCCTTATTTCAAAAGCCCTAATTCTAAGGTTGAAGAACCCTAAATATCAACAATGGCATATTTGCATACAACACATAAAAAGGCAATTAAATATATTGGTTAGCTTCAGAATATCATAAGGAACACGAATCAATGAATAAAATGTTATGAAAATGCCTAGATTTGAGAACACGATTATGAGTTTTTCATGAAATATTTGGAGTTCTGTATACCGATTCCTTGAGCTTTGATGAAGGTTTTTGATTGGAATATGTTCAGTAATCTCCAAGGAAGCTATTGGAATAGAAATTCTGCCTTGAATCGCCCTAGAAGAGAGTTTTCAGTTTTGACTTTTTTAGAGAAAATTTCAAGTTCTTTTGATGCCTTTCTGCGCAGCTCTGTGTGTATGAACATTAGGGTTTCCTTTAGGCTTATGTACTGAATGGATTAGGTCAAGAAACTTGCTCAAAATCTCTTGCAATCATGGTTTTGAAGATTTGATTTTCAAGCTTTGTTTTTTCAATCTTTTCCATACAATTTTGTATCAATTAGGATCCAATCAAACCAAATCTTCCCATATTTGAATGTGCACGAATTATTGAGACTAAAACATGTACAAAAAGATTTGTTAGGTTAAGTTAAGTATTTTTCACATATTTAATTGATTTAAGTGAATTAATATAAATAAAAATTCAAATAAATAAATAAAAAATGAATAAAAACTTCCCTTTGGGCCAAGTGGTCGTGCATATGTCATGGATGATGAATCATGGAAGAAAAATGGGCCCATTAGCAATTTTAGGTCATTTGAAGTAATGTTGACTTTTCAAAATATCCAAAAATTTCCCAACTTCCACAAGGCATAACTTGCTCAATTTTTAAGCTTTTCTCATGTTCTTGGACATTTTGGAAAGGTCTTTGAGTCCTCTAACCAATGTATTTTGTCCCATGTCATTTTGATTTACCAATCTCAAGTTATGGCCTTTGACTTAAAGTCCCTTTTTGTTGACTTTTGAAAATGACCTATAATGTTGAAATTCATAACTTTTTGTGAGAGCATTTCTTGGACTTGAAGTATGAATATTCGTTGTAGGAAATGTCTTTCTCTTAAAAATGAGCTTTGGATGGAATTTTTCTGATAATCCATGTGAAAGTTATGCGCTGGTCAATTTCAGTTGACTTTTTCAGCTGTCCAAATAAGGAAACTTTTGCATCTTGATGATTTTTGAGCCAAACTTTGAGAATCATGATCAAGCATTGATCAAATGATGTTTGTGGCTTCAAAATGATATATTGACCAAAAATTTGAACTTTTGACTGTCAAATGACCATTTTGCCCCTACAGTTGACTGTAGTGCAATTAGGGTTTTTGACTGTGCAATTTTGAGCTGAATGCCTTGAAACTTGATATGAGGATGCTTGACCATATTTGTAGGCATATGAGACTTGATTGGACCTTTGGAAACTTCATTTTCTTGACCAGAACACAAACCCTAATTTTGACTGTATAGGAGATCTTTGACTGTGCAACCCTTGGGGGAGATTTGAAGCTTGACTTGGCAAATCTTTGAAGAATATGGGAGGGCAAATTTTGGGGTACAACAGTGTGCATCGATTTTAGAGATTTAAATGTTGCCACTCCTAAAGATGAATATGATATGCCTGTGGCAGAAATATTGGTTGACTCTGCTGTAGTTTTGAATATTTAAGTATGCTTGATGGTTATTCTGGTTATAACCAAATTTTGATTGCAGATGAAGATGTTCCAAAGACGGTGTTTCGTTGCCCAGGGGCACTGGGAACCTATGAATGGGTTGTCATGCCATTCAGTTTGAAAACTGCCGGAGCGACATATCAAAGGGTAATGAATTTTATGTTCCATGATTTTATTGAAGATTTCATGCAAGTTTATATTGATGATATTGTAATAAAGTCAAACAGTAAATCGATTCATCTGCAACACCTTCGAGAGTCTTTTGAAAGGATGAGGAAATATGGATAAAAAATGAATCCATTAAAATGTGCTTTTTGTGTGCAGGCAGGTGATTTTCTTGGATTTGTGGTGCATAAAAAAGGCATAGAAGTGAATCTAAGCAAGACCAAAGCCATCATGGACGTCAAACCTCCGCCGACCAAAAAGGAACTTCAGACTTTATTGGGCAAGATAATTTAATAAGGAGGTTCATATCCAACTTAAGTGGAAAAACCAAAGTATTTTCACCACTACTTCGACTGAAGAATGAGGATTTCGTTTGGCAAGAGGAGCATCAAGAGGCTTTCGACAAAATCAAAGACTACTTAGTGAAGCCTCCAATATTGGCACCTCCTGTTAGACATAGGCATATGAGGTTATATATTGCAGCCTCATATTCGACTATAGGAAGTATGTTAGTTAAACAGGACGAAAAAGGTGTTGAGAGACCTATATATTATCTTAGTCGAATGCTTAATGATCCTGAAACTAGGTATAGTGATATAGAAACACTATGCCTTTGCTTGTATTTCTCTTGTATTAAATTAAAGTAATATATAAAGCCTGTTGATGTGTATGTATCTTCTCATTTCGATATTATTAAGCACATGTTGTCCAAACCGATTTTACATAGTCGAATTGGTAAGTGGGATTTAACATTAACAGAGTATTCTCTGACTTATGTTCCCTTAAAAGCAATGAAGGGGCAAATGGTGGCAGATTTCTTGGTCGACCATTCAATGGTTGGTATGCCTCAGAATTATGTAGATCTAGTGCCATGGAAATTATACTTTGATGGTTCTAGCCATAAAAATGGAGTTGGAATAGGAGGAATTATAATTTCCTCCAGTGGAATTCAAGTAGAGTTCAAGTATAGAATCGAAGGTATATGTACAAATAATGAAGCAGAATACGAGTCTTTAATAACAGGACTTGAGCTACTGCTAGAATTGGGGGCAAGGAACGTCGAAATTATGGGACACTCTGAATTAGTAATTAAACAAGTATCAAAGGAATATAGATGTGTTAAAGAAAAATGTAATCATGTATTTTGTGATTACTATTATATTGTTAAAGCAATTTGAACAAGTGAGTATTCGACACATACCTCGACAGGAGAATGAAGAGCCTAATGACCTAGCACAAGAAGCTTCAGGATACAAGAAAGACCAAAATGAAGAACTTATTCAGGTAAGAGAGAAAGTTAGAGAAACTTGGTTATCTCCTTCAGATTTGTCAATAGTAAAGTTAGGGGCTGTAGATGCCGAAAATTTTTAGATTTTAACTGTTGACAATGGACAAGAGAATGATTGGCGAAAGCCATTGGCCGACTATCTGCGCATCCCTACGGGGTCGACAGATCGTAAGATAAAGTATCACACCCTCAGTTATGTTTTGATAGAGAACAAATTATTTAAGAAAATTGTTAAAGGAATATTGCTTAAATGCCTTGGAGAAAGTGAGGCATGTGTATCAGTGTCAAATGTACATAGTGGAGTATGTGGCGCACATCAAGCAGGACACAAAATGAAATGGCTTTTGGTGAGTTCAGGTGTATATTGGCCTTCAATGCTAAAAGATTGCATCGAATTTGCTAAAGGTTGTTAAGAATGCCAAGTGCATGGGGACATACAACATGTTCCTGCAAGTCAATTAGATGCAATTATAAAACTCTGGCCATTTAGAGGATGGGCTTTAGATGTGATTGGAGAAATAAAACCAACGTCATCAAAACAGCAAAGTTGTATTTTAGTTGGTATTGATTATTTTACAAAATGGGTCGAGGCAGTAGCCTTAACAAATGTCGATCAAGAAGTTGTTATTGATTTTATACAAAATCACATCATATGTCGGTTTGGGATTCCAGAAACAATTACAACCGACCATGGATCAGTGCTTACTGGATGAAAAATGCAAGAATTTACGCAAGAAGTTGGAATTAAATTGTTAACTTCTACTCCTTACTATTCTCAGGAAAATGGCCAAGTCGAAGTTGCCAATAAAGTAATAATTAGCCTAATTAAGAAGCATGTAGGAAAGCTGTCAAGGAATTGGAATAAAACACTAGATCAGCCTTATGGGAATGTAGAACTTCCCCTAAGGAAGCAACATGAACTACTCCATTTCGACTTGCATATGGGCATGATGCAATATTACCAGTGGAGATACATGTTCAATCAATAAGAATCCAAATACAACATGAAATACCATTTGAGGATTATTGGAATATGATGGCGGACGAGCTTGTCGACTTAGAGGAAGAAAGGATGTTGGCCCTTGATTCGTTAATAAGACAGAAAGAAATAGTTGTCAGAGCTTATAATAAAAAAGTAAAAGATAAAGTATTTGTTATCGACGATTTAGTATGGAAAGTAATATTACCTATGGACAAAAATGATAGAGTCTTAGGGAAATGGTTCCCAAATTGGGAAGGGCCTTTTAAGGTGATTCAAGTTTTTTCAAATAATGCCTATGAACTTGAGGAGTTAGCCCCAGATCGACAGATCTTAAGGGTAAATGGTAAGTACTTAAAAAAGTATAAGCCCATTCTTCAAGAAGTCAGAAATTTGACAAAATAAATATTCATAGAATCAACAAGCTGGTAAAATTATGTTCGAGACCAGCAAATTCAAAACATACATAAAATGTGTACAACAGAGGAAGATATATATAAGACAGATAAATAAAGGTGCCATTAAAATTTGTCTTAAAACCATAAATAAATCACAACATCGTACAATGACTAAAAGTGTTTAAATCTATTTTGGAATGACCGCAGTTCACCATGGAGGTTCCGGCACATAAGCTTTATCGTCGACGAGGCGTAGTTGAAGAGCGATTTCTAGAGAAGAAGTTTGATTATCAACATTCACCGTTGTAATAATTTTGAAGGAGGGTGAAGATGGGGAACAGTGATGGAATTTTCAGGTTCTGCGTTTTTCTGAAGCAAGGGTTTGAAGAAGCGAAGAAAAGTAGGAAAAAAAATGAGAAATAGGGTATTTATAGACTCTGAAAGGAAGGAAGAAATAATGGGGAAAATCTTTGTGATTTCCTAAGTTTAAATCATGCAATTTGAGGGATACGTGCTGCAAAATCAACGCGTGTTAATGGGCTACATCTCCCACTAAAAGTGAAATGATGGAAAAAATTAAATGTCACACGTCTCGAAGCTGAAAAGCGTGATAAGTTACCATGATTACATAACGTCACGGAAAAGGAGGAACAGTAACGTTCACTTTTGGAGGGATGGAAATGGTTTGGTCAAATGGTAAAACCGACGCTTCAAAGATGCCATTATCTCATATGAGTCGAAATTCAAAAATGGCATCTCTGAGGGGCATTTTGTTACCTTGAAAAATCTTAAGGTATTCAAGCACGTGTATTAAATGAGGATATTCTCATAAGCTAAGGGTCATCCTCTAAAGTAGGGGGTTTTGGGAAATTGGAGCCGAAGTGTTTGAAATTTTGGTTTTATTAAACTAGATTTAATGTTTAAAGAGAATGTCACGCCAAACTGTTGAAACTGAGCCAGGTCGACCAAAAGGAAATAAAAGAACATATGTTAAGAAATGGTCGAAATTGGTTTAGTCGACCAAAGGGTGAAAGACAAGGGAAATGGTCGAAATTAGTTTTTGTCAACCAAAAGTGTTTCTGGACTTAGAGGAATTGTTGTTGATTTTAAAATCTTACCAAAGGGAAAGTTTCGAAGCGAGTCAGAAGCAGTTTAATTTCAGAAGCTAGGAGTGGGAAGATTTAAAATTCCAAGTAATCAGCAGTTGCCAGCGGTTTACAATTTGTTTAAGCGTCAAATAGGTTGTGACATCCAGTGAAGCGGTTGTCTCAAGATTTTAATATTGTCCGTAGATTTCATCTAGGCAGTTACATTCTAAATATTATAAATAAGAAGATTTAGTGTAGTTTTTTGGTATGTTCACTTGTATGCACAAATCACTTGTCAAAAACTCTGTCATTCCGATACAAATCCTTTATTTTTCAATTATCTCTTTTTAATACTTTATTTGCTTTCTATGTACTGTCGAACAAATTCTTTACGCTATTTTCTACTTCGCGTAAACAATTCAATGCTCTCTGTCAGTCACGAGTCACCAGTTATTTAGTTTATTGAGTCTTATTTTCATATGAATACCTTTTGTCAGTTACGAGTCACCAGTCATTCGATCGATTCATAGTGTGGAAAGTCGTTATACTTGTTCCCTTAGTCACAAAAATCCATTTCCCTTGACAAGGATTTCGATAGAATAAGTATAATAATAAAACTCTTAGCACATGTCTTAAGATCAACTGGTCGATCTTGCGTGTTACCCTTAGTTTTAGGACTTTGGGAGGACCAGCGGTTGTTTACCATTTTTCATAGTAAACACCAACATTTCTTTTTTTTTTATTTTAATCAATTTCCTTTGATCAATAAAAACCAGAAAACCACAAAAATATATTTTAAGTTTTTTTATTAATTAAATTAATTTTGTTAATTTTAATTAATTATTTTTTTATTAATTAAACTAATTATAATTAGGTTTCCTTTAATTTAATTATTATTTTACCTAAACAAAAAAACAACAAAAATATTTTTCTAATCTTAGAATCTTTTAGGGTTTTTCATCCTTTCCCGTTTCATCTCCGCGCGTTATTTATTTCTTTCGCATTATTATTTTCATGATCAATTATGTAACTGTATAAAGGAATGTAAAAGTTTAAATTATTACTCTTTACATTTTTATTTCCCCATTTTGTTTTGTATTTCCCACATCCCGAAGCGACGTAATAGTTTAGACTTTACTTTTCGCATTTTTTCTGCACTTGTATATATTTAACTACTAGATGTATGCTTAATAGGATTGCATGATAAGACCTAAAAGCAAACGCTAGAACACCTAATATCCAAGATAAATGTAACTGAAACACAATACACTTTGCACACGCACACCTATAAGGTACCTCCACTTGTTGCCTTTGGAAAAATAGTCATGTCCCTCGAACGTGGGACGCTTTAGCAATGACCCTCGGTTAAAAAGATCATAGTCCCTCGATGACCCTTCGATGTCACCTTTCAGTAAATGATATAGTCCCTTATGATAAATTGCTAAAGCGTCCTACAAGTTTCCTTTATGACTGTACGATGACCCGCACATGTCCCTCAAACATCCAATGATAGGGCTACCCACCAACTAATTATGGGATAGCACTATCTAAAGGAAAAGAGGAAAAAACAAAGATCTTTCGAGTAGGTAGACAGCTTGTAGTTGCTTGCTCACAAAACAAATTTCTCACACATACGCTCTCTTTTCTAAATATTTTCAAAGATAAAAAACACTTTGTATGTGTTCTCAACGATATGAGAAACATTACAAAGTTCGCCACACTAAGGCATCTTTACAAAATATTTTCAAAATACACTTACACAAAAAAAAAAGCATTTCTAAAGTGAGCTAGCAACTAAGATCCCATAGATAACTACGGATGGAAAGGGTGCTAACACCTTCCCTTTCCAGATGTTCCAGAACTTAAGAGGAGTATTCTTGAAGAAGGGCATAGAAGTAGGTTGAGTATTCACCCTAGTGCTACGAAGATGTATCAGGACTTGAAGAAGTTCTTTTGGTGGTCGGGTATGAAGAAAGAAGTTTCTGAATTTGTTTATGCTTATTTGACTTTAGGTCTTACGCAACCTTTGAGTATTCCAGAGTGGAAATGGGACAGTGTCTCTATGGATTTTGTGTCTGTTTTGTCGAAAACTGCTAAAGGTAATGATTTAATTTGGATGATAGTGGATAGGTTAAGTAAGTTGGCTCATTTCTTATCGATGAAGATCAATCATCCTATAGAGAAACTAGCTGAGATGTATATTGATGAGATTGTGAAATTGCATGGGATACCTTCAATTATCGTGTCGGATAGGGATCTGAGGTTTACGTCCAAATTTTGGGAAGGTTTTCATAATGCCTTCGGTACTAAGTTGAGGTTGAGTTAATCATATCATCCACAGACAAACGGTCACATAGAGAGGATTATTCAGTCTTTGGAGGATGTGTTGAGGGCTTATGTGTTGGAACAATAAGGTGCTTGGGACAACCACTTGCCATTGGTTGAGTTTACATACAATAATAGTTTCCATGCGAGTATTGGGATGGCACCGTATGAAGTGTTGTATGGCAGGAGCTGTAGAATGTAACACCCTTCTAAACCCAATGAATAGTCTATGAATAATTTAATAAATAAATTAGAGTAAAGCACCAATGAGGGTGTCACATGCTTCATAAAACATATTAAACAAAAACATCTTGCTCCATAACATGGGCTTTCAACAATTATCTCATTTATTCTTTTTGGAAAATCAACACATACTCTTCAAAATACTACGCAGTAGTAATCATAATCACAACATAACTTTATTTATAATATCTTTCAAATCATTATTAATTTACATCATCCATAGTCATGATATTTCAATAACTTAAAACAACTAGAACTACTTATATTATTCTGTCAACAAAAAGGAACACAATATACAAGTCAAACGTTTCCAACCCGATAATACATATCAGAGTAAGATACCTTCTATTCTACGAAACTAAATAAATACTCCATAATACTATCCTCTAAGCTTCAACGTATTATTCATGATCACCTGCAAGTTACCCACGAATAGAGCCAACATTTTCAAGCAGAAAGGGTGAGTAATCATATCATTATAAAAGATATAAGGAAAAGATATAGTAGTTACAACATCGTCATGAAATCCATACTTCATCATATATCACATATTATACTCAGACATTCATATGATCAATAAACATAAATTATATCATTATAACATCATTATAACATCTATCAACAAACACCACTTAGATCACAATGTCATTAACATCACATAATCAATCATTATGCAATGTCACACATAATGCAATGCACCATTATTGGCTCATGCATGTGGTACCAAAATTTCACTGATGACTCAGTCATCATTTTCTCCAAAGATCCCCACCAATAGGATCAATTCCCACTTTGAACCAGAGCACTTCATAATAATGCACACAATCCACACAATGGGATTGATGCATTCACTGTATTGTCGTCCTATCATTATCATTGGACAGGAGTCCTAACAACATCATTGGACCGAAGTCCTAACAACAACACTAGACCGAAGTCCTAATCATATGCCATGAATACATGATACGCAACAACATAATAACACAATACCACAGCTAGTCAAAACGCATCATCATTCATGAAATCATCATAATATCATCACATACATCATAATAGAATCCTTCACACAATCACCATCACATAATCATCATCACATAACATGTATACATAAAGTTATCATACACGTCATCAAACGTCACTACAAGTAACATTCATCATTATAGTATTCTCAATTCGTCACATCAACATATGTCATTATAGTATCAACAATTCTTCATAGCAACATATGTCATTATAGTATCAATAATTCATCATAGCAATGTACGTCTGTTGTACCCCAATTTTTCCCCTAAGACCCCTTCATCATACCATGTTGATTCACTCACAATAAGATCACACTATGATTCTTGGTTCCCCTCCCTACTTTGAGATTTGCTCCTTTTGAGGAATTACCAAGCACCTTGACTTATGTTCCTTTTGTGATCATTAATATTGTTTTTTTTTCTTCATTTAACTAATAAAGTGCAATGCTGGGTTGTCTTGCTTGTTATCCATGTAGGTGAAGAGCAATGAGATTTAACAAATTACTCCATGGGTTCATGAGTTTATTTCCATTCCCTAGCCAATAAAAGCTTGAGAAGTTAAAACCTAGCCATTGGAGTGGTTTTGGAGGGAATGGCATGGCAAGTTTGTTTTGGTTCATCACATTTCAAGGTTATTAGATTTTACTCAAAAGTACAAGGGGTTGATTGGAGAAGCTGTTATGTTTGGACAAGGCCTTGTTCATACTGGTCACAAGGGCATAGTTCTCTCAAATTCCAATATATGGAAGTGGTTTTGGTGGCTATGAGTCCTCATTATCATCCTCAACAAATTCTATTCACAAAGCAAGAATATTGGTACAAGAAGTTTGTTCAAACTTGTCAAAGTTCCTCAAGGCATTTTCTTGATCTAGAAGCTAGGGTTTTGAACTTCAAAGGAGTATATCTTTCTCATCTTTTGGTATTTTTGAAAGATTCATAAGACATCCTTCTCTTCAAAGGGTTATCAACAAATCACTTCAAAAGTTTCAAGGAGTTTTCATGTGGAAGAAACTTGGTGAAGAAGAAAGATTACAAGTCATTCAGATGAATCCCCAATTTTCCATGTGTGACTTCAAATGATCATAACTTGCTCAATTTTTATCACCTTGAGCCTATTATTTTTCCATAATTATCTTGAAGATGTGAACTTTATGCCTTATTTTATGTGCAAAGTGGTAAAATGGATGGAGGTTGCCTTAAATATACAAAAGATTATAGGTCATTTCATGATTTTTGGCCAACTTCAACAAATCATAACTTGCTCAATTTTTGGAGATTTTGGGTGGTTCAAGTTTCAAAATGTCATTCAAGATATCTACTTCATTACATTTTTTTTTAAAGAGAAAATTTCAAGTGGAAGGCCATGTTTGGATGCAAAAGATTATAGGTCATTTTTGAAGAAGAACTTGAAATATTTCTAAGTATGGAAAGTCAACCCTTTTTCTTCAACTTTGACTTAATGCAACTTTCAGCTCAAGCATCCATTTTATTCCATTCTTTTTCCATTGCAAAGCTTGTAACCTCATCTTTCTAAAGCATTAAGAATAATTCCTTAAGACACTTTGAGTTGGAAATGCCATGGATTTGAATTTGGCAACTTGAAACTGAATTTTCCACAAAGTCAGAATTTTGAAATCCATAATGTGACTTCTAAACACAAGATTTATACATGTTTTTGATTTAAACTTGATTAGCAAACTTGCCATAAGTGATTAGCACCCAAAAACGCAAGATTTGGTTAAGTTTTGATGGAAATAAAGTCACACTTCACTCATGCTCGACCTTCATTCAATTTCCCTCCAAACTTTCTTATTTCTTCCAATTTTCATTCCCATTCACTTCCCTATAAATAGAGCGTCATCCACCATTCATTTCTTCAAGCTTTGAGAGCCAAAAACACCCTTCCAAAACCTCACACGAACCCATCTTTTTTGAATTCAGTTTCTGAGATTTAAGCTCCCTTTTCCAAAATTCTTTGCGCATTCACCATCCTTAAGCATCATATAAACTCTCCAGCACTTAAACCAATTAAAACGAGCCATAATTCAAGCTACAGAAGTCCAGTTTCATAGCTTCTTCCTTGAACTTCGAAAAGGTAGAATTCTTCACCATTTGGATCTAAATCAAGCACTAATCTATTCTACTCCTTCTACTGGTTCTAATGCTGCTTACAATTTTTAAATCCATTGAGAATTGAGAGAGAAATCTCAAACTGAAGGTGCTTGCTATTTTCTGGGTTTTTGATTCATATCTCTCTCCATACCTTATATAAATTTGGCGCGATGGTGGTGTTAGAATCGTCTTGAAGAGACGAGTTTAATGATACTAGCCTGAGATCCTACTTTTTCCATTTGAAGGTTCTCACAAAATCCCCATTGCAGGGTGTCTGGAAGTTGAAGATGATGACATGTCTCGTCTCAGCCAATGATAGCATGCCAAACGTTTTAATTTCATTGGTTGCCCTTTTTCTGATCCTATGCGTATCTCACTAAGGTCCATATCAAGCACGACGCGTCTGGTCCACTGGATCAGCTTACTAATGCGTTTTGACTATGATTTGATGGTCCACATCTTTTTGGTTTTATTTTATTTTCTGATTTTATATTTTCTATTTATTAAATTTTCAAAAATTCATAACTCTTTTATTTTTTATCCAAAAATTATGTAAAAATTCACAAATATACTTTGAATTATTTCTGATCTCATGACTTTTTTTCATATTTTTATTTTGAAATTTGATTTTTTTTGTATTTTTTGAATCATTTATTTTCTTTTAATTACTTAAAAAATACTTTCTGACATTTTTTAATTCTGAAAAAATTCATAAATATTATTTTGCATATTTTTGACTTTCTGAAAATTTTATGGAATTTTATATTGAGGTTTACTATTTTTGACCTATTTTCTATTTGTTTCAGCAATTTTAAATAGTTTAAAAATATTTTATGACTTTTAAAAATTACCAAAAATTTTATAAAAATATTTGGATCCATTTCTGATTTTTTTTATGGTCTTACTTTTTATTTTTTGATTAATTTGAACATAGTTGGTATTTTTCTCTTTATTTTTCTATTTTTAAACATTATTTTTTAACCCTTTTGTATATATTAAAATGTGATATTATTTTGTGACTATTTTCTGGTTGATCTTGGGTTAGATTTTAGATCATGAACTTTATTAACATCATTGGATCCATGGTGTTGAGTTTAACTCCACAAAAATGGATGAATGATTTTAATAATAGTTTGATTAAAATTTAATTCAAATGTAGTTTGTATATTTTTTTTTCCTATCCCTCTTCATCTCATCCCCTTCTTATTGCACTATGTGTTATTGGAGCATGATCTATATATCATGTCTCAAAACAAATGGTTCATAAATTGCTATTGACCGGCCTCAAAATAGGTGTGACTTCTATATAAGTCCACTTACGATTGCTTAATATAGCGCTAAATTTTGTCCTGATTCGAATAAATGATCATTCGTGGCCCAAACTTATGATTGCAAGCCCATGTATGTTAATTTGATCTCTTTGATCCAATAACCTTGAGATTCATTATGTGGAGGCTTTGGTTCTACCAATCTTCTAATGGATCTACAACACCTTTGGTCAACGCGGATCACTTAAATATCGTTGATCATTAAATGTTACTTATGAGAATTCCAAATGGATGATATACTTGACAAAAAGCAAATGCAACTTCTTGTGTGGAGGCTTTGGTTCTACCAATCCTCTAATGAGTTCCAAATGAAAGTTTCAAGATGGTCATCCAACTAACCACTAATTATTGACTTATTTTACCTTATGCTTTCATTCTTTTTTATGCTTTATGTACTATTTACTTTTAGCATTTACATTTCATGTCATTTTCATCTTTGCTCATTTGAGCATTTATTTTCTTGCCATTTTGTACTTTGCTCACTTGAGCTTTTCTTTTCCTTTCTTAAGCTACTTAATAATAAACATAAACCCTAAAAAATCTTTAATGGTACTTGGACTATTTAGCTACTATCCTTGGCATTATGAAGCAGGGGACTTTTCTTGGACTTAGTATTAGAAACCTTGGCCTATCTTGGAAACCTTATGATCTTATCTGATTATTTTTGTCTGGAGCTCTTGAGGTTTACCTCAAGACATTGGGTTGTTTGTTTGTTTTGTGTGCAGGTTATTGTGATTACACCCTTTGTTTATAATCTGGAATTCACCCGTACACGTTACTCTGCCCAATTTTTATGAAGACTTAATACGCTTGAAGTTTGGTTCTCTCAAGAGGTCTAGTATTTTTGCTTGCTTGGTTTCAATCTAAAGAATGGGAACTCTATCTTTGCTCATAATGTCAAGTATTGGCTTCTTGTTGGTTAGATGGTTCTTATCCCTAGCTTTTACCTTATGCTTTAGGATAGTCTCTTCTTCTCCTCCCATCTTCTTTAATTTCAAAAATCTTCTTTCCCTTTTTGAAAACTCTTCTAGTTTTTGAACTTGAACCATTTTCATAATAAACTTGGACTTATGTCCATGCATTTTCAAAATATTTTCATAAATAAACTCCAATCAACTTAATAATACCTTGACATTTTTTTTGTGCGAAGACTAAAAGTCAACCAATCTCATTTCAAACCATTTTGCCACTTTGGCTTTTTATCTTTAAAACTTTTCTTAAATGATTAAACTCTTGTCAATCCTTGTAGTGATGCAAACAACTATACTTCTACAATATGTAGTGAAGAGAGATATTTTCCACTTGGGTATTGAGTGATGCATTGTTGATTTTAAAATCCAAGCCATATCCTCCACTTTGAGATGATGCAAATTCTCCATTCTTATAATTGTGGGTAGTAGGTAGGTTTTTCACACGGACAATGACGATGATGTTTTATCTCATAAAATTAACCAACATATTTGTGTTTTAAATTTTGAAAAGAGGAACTACGTGTACCCTGATCCCCTATTGCACGAAAGGTGGTATGTAGGCACTAAAGGTTCGCAATCGCGGCGGGTGCAAAAATCATAAAATATATATTTCTTTTCTCACCTCCACCATCCATTTTATATAACAGTTTTTATAGCCAAAATATACAGATTTTTACAAAGAGGCTCCTGCGGAGTACCATAGATGTTTAGGATGCTAATAGCTTCCCTTTGCATAACCAACCCCTTACCTTGAATCTTTCCCCCTCTTTTTGGGTTATTCGCTCTTTTTCCATTCCTTTGGAAACAATTAAGCGCGGTGGAAATTTTTATTTTGATTTGTATAAAGTTTATTCAACCCAATAGCTTAGTCTTGAACATTTCTACCGCTACAACGTCATCATAGTATCAACAATTCATCATAGCAACATACGTCATCAGAAACTACCTCTTAAGATTCTAGGCCTATCTTAGCCTAGATACTGGACTCAACCATCTTTTTTACTCATTTTATTCCACTTACATGTAGTTCATTGCATTACCTATCCAACTCTTTAAATGGCGCCTCAAACGGAGTTCTATAACTCAAATTATGGCACTTTAAAAATATTACTATTTTCCATCGCCCGAGGCTCGCCCGGTGACGTGGGAGAGACAACACCACCCATCCTCACTGGCCTCCATCGCCTGACAAAGCATCTTGCTCGCCTGGAAACGCACATCTCTCCCCTCAATCTCCCGACAATAATGTGAGTGAGACAGCCCAGTAGCATCACTTTTCCACCCATTCCTTTGCTCCAGTGGCTCGCCCAGTGACGACCATGCGACGTCCTCATCACCCGGTGACTCTTACCATCGCTCGGAGATGCACACCATCCTGAAATCCCTTTTTTTCCATTTTGTACCTGTTTAGCCACAACTCTCTTGTGATTCCATACCAATATCGTCTCGGTCAAACATGCACAGAATTCAGTATGATTCCATCACCCAACAATAACATATTCTAATACTCATTACCTACACCAATTTCATATTATTTCAATATCATGATACATCATAGAATTATCACAATAGCATGTATTGTATTTGTACATGCATATCACTAAATCATCATCATGAATCACATCATTTATGTCACAACAATATCATTAACAAATCACCACAACAGAACATCATAATCATCATCATGTTTATCATCAAAATAGCATATCATAGTATAGAAACATGTAATAAATCAATCTCATAAACATATAGATACTGGAATCATGCATCAAAACACTCAAATAATTCAATCATAATATAGTTCATCACGCCAACTTCGCAATGCTTCGAACTGCACATCAAACGGACTCCTGAAACTTAAGATATGATGTTTTGAATGTTGTTGTTGCATCGCCTTTGGTGTCTGTCACTTCTGCGTCTCCCGATACTGCTGGGGCACTGCCTGCGGGACAACACTTCTCAGCCTGCAATTTTTCGCGATTGGAGGCCTTCCGAACGTCTGAATTTGATTCCATAAAAAGACCCGGTTTCAGAATTCAAAATCCTACGATTATATAACATTTATAACAGCCTATAACACTTATTTAGAGGTTCTAATATCATACCTTCATCAAGGATTCATTCATCCATTCATTCAACACATGATTTTTCCCCAATTTCATTAATCCTCGTCAAAATCAACATACAAAATACAAACCTACCAACATCTTAACGCAATATCAATTATAATAAGCATGATTAAACCCCTTACCTTAGTTCTTAGAAATCGATCTCTTTCAATCTCTGTGGGATGAATTCCTCTTCTCTTCTCTCTGTGCCCTAGCTCTCTTCATAATGTCTGTTCTTTTCACGATCGTACCAAATGAACACAAGAATTCAAATATTCCTTGTTTAACCCATGGACCCTTTCTATGATCTTCCCATCTTACCCTCACTAATCCATATGACATTACCATTTATCCTTTCTTGTCTCTATATCATATTTCCTTTCTTTTATTAATAATAATAATTCTAAATATTATTATTAAATCTAATTAATCCCAAGTAATTATTTAAATTCTAAATAATTATAGATTAATTAAGTGATCCTCATACTTCTCTTATTCCAACATTCTCCCACAACACTGTATCACCAACACACCTCAACACATCGTATAAATCACCATAATTCATATATTTGTCAATAATCACCAATATTCACACAAAAACAATTAAATAACTAATTAATTAATTAATTCTATTTTTGGAATGTTACAACTCTCCCCCACTTAAATAATTTTCGTCTTCAAAAATTTACTTGATGTACACAACTCTTGATACGACTCTCACATCCTTCTCTCCAACTCCCATATCATGTTTGGCAACATTTCGAATACCACTAATCAACATTCAACATTGTTAACCACAATAGTTCAAAAAAATGCAATGATAACGAGTTATGAACACATAGGTTCATTTCACTCCTTGTCTCATCATCCTAGGAACTCGTTCCCTCTTGAACATGAGCTACTCAAACACGAACCCCTTACAATGAGGCAACAATATAGTTTAAGAACATAGAGTTCCAAGACATGAACATCGTCTCTATCATTTCATCATGCATTAACACCATCATGAGAACATAAATATAACCATAATACCGACAACATTGACGCACAACATTAGTACAACAATTCTACAATTTATCAATTAAACAAGTAACTCGATACATCTATTAACATGGAAATGACTTGAATAATATATAAAACTTTCACTGATCACTCCCATTATGGATGCACAATAGTTTGCATCATTCCCGTAGGCTTCTAATATTTAACCATTGACTCCTAACAAGTCACACACGCATAATGAATTGAACCACATCACGCTTTAATTGCGCTACTCTAATTATCTACCTTAAAGTCACTGTTCTCACTTTGATTTCCATCAACTATCGGATCCACAAGTTTCACGTGTAACTCCTGACTCTCTCTATCATCCACTAGAAAATCATTGCTCACTTTTGATAACTTCAACCTTTCACTTTGCGGCGTTAGCTCGCAAACAACCTTAAGTCTCCAAACTGTTCAATAAGTCCCACTTCTTTCATAGTCACTTATCCATTTGGTTCACCCAAAATGATACGACTATCCTCTCGATAGAACGTCAAACACTTCACACACCATCAAGATGGAAAGACAAGTCTATCCCATCCAACATGATACCGTCTACAATCAACAAGAGATTAAGGGTGATCAGTTCCTCAATTTGTCAATAGGTAGCCGACAACCATGATGGCGCATAAGCCATCGTTACTAAACTATAATAATGTTTCTTTAGAACTTGTGCTCAAAGTTACCTAAAGTACCATGGTCCAATTAATCTCTTTTAAGGTTTAAAAATGCTTCCATAATTTCCTTTACCATTACCTCTCTTTCCTCAAAAACTATCGTCACTCTAATTATTCTTACTCGGCATAAGTTGCATCTCCATGCGCTTCTCCAATATCTTCACATCCTTCCTAATACCAAACATCTCATTCCCTCAATTCATTCATTAACAAATAACGTACTTGACCTCGTCTCAAACAAGTTGCGATAATAACCAGTTAAGCCCAAGAACCTTCTAGTCTCCGAAACCTACTTCGGAGTCTCTTAATGTAGAATTGCATCTTCTTCAGATGGATCCACAGATACCATCACTCAAAATAGCATGCTCAAGAAAACTCATATCCTCAAACAATGATATACGCCTTAACATCTTAGCATAAACTTCCTTCCCCTTCGACACTATAATTCAAATCACGATGTTAAACATGCCCTTATTGTGACTTAGGTTAAATCAGAATGTCCTTAATAAACACTCCAATAAACTGGTCCAAATATATGTAATGCCTACATCAAGTTCTAAAAGTTGTCCTAACTCTTCACCTGAATCTGAAGGAAACATGACCTCAATTTGATTATACTATAAACATACTCGCCCAATAGTTGGTCCATCAAATCGATAATCCCTTGAAGTGGATATTTAATCTCAATTATTACCTTAATCAATTATCGGTAATTCACACACAACCTCATACAATTGTTGTCACAGACATGCAAACATCTGAGCCTCATATCCCAAGAGTTATCCTACTAGATTAGTAGATAAAAACATCAGTTAACTACTGTCACCAAAATTAGATCCACACTTTGGAGGCAAGTCACGAATATCTTCTAAAAAAACATCAGGAATCACACAACATTGTCATATCACTAGTTGTCACATTGCTCTCTATTCTCCGAGAAGCAAAAACCAACAATACTTAATCGTTCTCCCTCAAAGATATCCCAACTTGACCGACAGACGAAAATCATCAATTTTTCCCATTTCAGTTTTGAGAAACATCATAGCTCCAACAACCCTTGCACTCTCGCAATTCAGCGGTATACTGCACCAACTCCCATACCTAAAACATCTCAGAGAAGCAAAATCTTCTCTCTCACTTGTTTCAAACCAACCCTTGCAGACAAACAGTTAGAAAAATAAGCAAGTATCGGCAGTGTTTCACACACATGTCGCATACTAAGGAACAAACAACATTAGACAACCTGATCAGACAAACGGATCTGCTCTGATACAACTAATGTAACACTCTTCTAAACCCAACAAATAATCCAGAAATAATTTAATAAATAAATCAGAGTAAAGCACCAACGATGGTGTCATATGCTTCATAAAACATCTTAAACAAAAGCATCTTGCTCCGCAACACGGGATTTCAACAATTATCTCATTTATCATTTTTGGAAAATAACCACATACTCTTTAAAATACTACGCAGCGGAAATCATAATCACAACATAACTTTATTTATAATATATTTCAAATCATCATCAATTTACATCATCCATAGTCATGATATTTCAATAACTTAAAACAACTAGAACTACTTATATTATTTTGTCAACAAAAAGGAACACAATGTACAAGTCAAATGTTTCCCATCCCGATGTTACATATCAAAGAAAGATACCTCATATTCAACGAAACTAAATAAATCCTCATGATCACCTGCAAGTTACCCGCAAACAGAGGCAACATTTCTATGCAGAAAGGGCGAGTGATCACAATCATTATAAAAGATATAAGGAAAAGATATAGTAGTTACAACGTCATCATGAAATCCATAAATCATCATATATCACATATTATACTCACACGCTCATATCATCAATACACATCAATTATATCATTATAACATCTGTTGTACCCCAAAATTTTCCATCTCATTTATCAAATATTTTCTCACAAGATCTCCTTTGGTTCAAGACTGCACAAGGTTTGATCAGCTCAAGACACCTCCTTAAGGACTGATGACTAAAATTAGGGTTTGAGATTACACAAGGATAATTGAACTTTCAATTCCTCATATTACTTTCATGGACCATTATGGACCCCCAAGATTACTCATGTCAAGTTTCAAGCCTTGGATCACATTTTTGCCCAGTCAATTTATCAGTTGACCTAAAAATCAATTTTATTGGGGAAAAAGTCAACTATGGTAAATTTATAGTCAAACTTCATAATATTTGACCCATATCAACATTATAAACTCATATGCATCATTTTATCAATTTTAGACCATAATTCCTCAAGAAATTTGATCAAATCATCAAAAGGGCAAAATGGTTAAAATTAGGATTTTGACTGAGAAAGGGCAATTTTTGATTTTTGACCTAGCAAATAGTTAATTGGTTTGAGGTATGATCTCAAGAGTTCAATTGAATCATTTTTACCTAATGGCACGACTCAAAACATTGCTCAAGATCAATTGATTGATAGTTAATTTTTCAGTCAATTGATCAAAAGTCAACTGTAACCTGAAAAGTTAAACTTTGACTTTTTAGTCAAAATCAAGTGTCAAAGATCAAAATTCATAAAAACATTTCAAAATATGAAACTTGTTCATCAATAAATCACAAATTCAATATTTCATTTTGAAAAGTCAAAGTTTTCAAACTTAGAAATTTTTCTAAGTGTTGAAAACTTCATGTTTTTTCACAACTTTGAGCCAATGTTTCACCATGATGCAAGATGATTCAAAAGAAACTTTCAACATGAAAGTTGTAGATCTCCATGAGATCTACAACATTTCTTTACACAACTTCTCCTATAAATGCTTGGATCTCAAGTTATTAATCCATGAAGTCATGGTCATGAAACTAAACACTTAATGAAATTTCGAACATTTTTGGTCAGGATTTTGACCTAACTTCTGACCCAAGTTTCACATAGTTTCACTTGGATTTTTCAAAAGTGATTCAAAGAGGGGTTGTAGAGAACACTACAAGCTTTCTAAAAAGTCCAATAACTCCTTGAGATCATTTGTGAGCTTGGAGAACCGAAGGTCAGAAGTTGGGGTTTTAAGTTCTTTTACAAGGCAAATTTTGTGATGAACAAAATTCAAATCTCAAACCTATGTTGCATAATCTTTGCTTTGCAGGCTTCAAACTTGTTAGTAACTCTATAATCAAATGCTTGCACAGCTGTTGTAGGCTTCAACTCAAGTATTCAATGCATTGCCCATGCTTTATGTCCATTTTAGGAAGAAAGTGCACTATGCCGTTTTGAAAAAGTAGCTTTATGCACAAAACTTGTTCTTGAGCCTTGCAATTGTTTTCTTCTGATCATACATGTCCTATAACTCAAGAGAACTTTGTCTCAAGCCTTAAAATCACTCAGCCCATGTTTGTACTTCATCTTGGAACCATACTTTCACTTTTCTTCAAAATCAAGCAACCTAGCCATAACTCTATAACTCATAAATCCTTTTTGCAAAACCTCTCCAACCTTTTTCTTATAGATACACAAGTCATTTGCAAGAAAACACACGCATGCTTAAGCCCTCAAACACACAAAGAACTCAAAACTCTATCAAATACCTCCATTATTGCATAACCTGACCAAAAGTTTGAAACTCACATCTCCCTCGTGCGTTTTCAAGCCTTTTTGTTCCTAAAGCTTCTAAACATCATTTAGAACTCATCCCACACCCTGTTACACAACTGTAACAACATTAACACCATCCTCCATTTTCAAAAATAGAGCTTTGCACTTGGACTTCTCCAGCACAATTCAGCCATCTCCAGTACAAACTAAACATTGCATTAGCTTCCTGGGACCTCGGTGGAGATATTCTGATCATCACAACACCTTGAGGAGTGCTCAAACTCAGAATACGATTTCCAGTTTTGAGGTAAGTTTCCTTAACTTGGAACTCTTCATACAAGCATCATTAATGTTTAATTTGTGAATGAAAAATGTAGACATAATTGTCCTGAAGCTAACCATGTCTTTAGATTTCATTTATATTGCTTAAGTAGTTAGAATTTTGAATCTGAATATCCTAGAAAAGTTAGGTCAGAATTTGGTACCATTCAAAATTCATGCTCATTTTTGAGAATTAGTTTAAGTTATTTACATTTCTAGAATCATGGTGAAATTTGCCACAAGTTTCATGTTTACATTTTTGCAAATGGATGAGAAATGAACAAGATGCAGGTGGTCTGGCTAGAGGTTGAAGATGAAGTTATTTTCAGGAAGCAGTTTTTAATATATATTTATGGTTTGACATAAGTTAACGGATGTATCACCACCCCAGTGGTTAAAGCGCGCGCCTGTCACCCTTAGGTCCTGGGTTCAAGCCCCAGCATTACCTTTTTGCATTTTTTTTCCCTTTTTTTTGACATCTTCTTGTTTTTTTTGCAGCGTCTGGGCCTCCATTTGTTTGGGCCTTATTTTTTGCTATATTCTGATCCCCTGCCTTGCTGTTCATACATCCTGGCCCATTTCATTTTATTTTTATTTTTTATTTTCATTATTATTATCATTAGTATTATTATTAATATTAATTTTTATTGTTAGTAATAAAAACCCAAAAAAATATTTTTATTTCTCTATACATTTGTAAAAATTGAGCATTAGGTTGTGTAATAGGTAGTTTAGATATGTTATTTAACCAAGCAATGAGTTTAATAGGTAGTTTAAATGATCAATGAATTTTTTGGGTGTTGAATTCAAATGCATTTCTACTATTTTCGTTCTTCTCTGAATTGCAGAACAATACGGAAATTCACTTTCAGATTTGTTCAACATTTTGACTTTTCAGAATCCGAAAATGCATTTTTGTATTTAGTCTTTCTGCTTTATTTAGATTTATTTTTATTGTATTTCATATGTATAATGTTTGTATGGTTTAATTATAGACAGTGTGGTTAAAAGCCAAGCTATATTGAGGCACAACATAGTTTCCCAGCATGCATTAATTCGGATCGAAAGAGCCTGACCCGCACATGAGGCACCAGTCAGTTCTAGTTCGGTTGATACAAAGTCGTCAACTTCTGGGACTCATGCATCTCTGCCTTCGTCTTTCCGGAGGAGGCATGTGTCATCTCCTGATGCCCAGGAAGCCCCACCGTTACATGTTAAGGCAACCCAAGCACCCCATGAGTTTCGAGGAGGCTCGTTTTGTAACACCCTAATTTCCCCCATCACGATAAATAAATAAATCAAAGAAATTAAAACAAATTTTCAGCAATTAGGATGTCACCTTCATACATTATACATACTCATATAAAAAGATACGCGACACATAATTACTTATTCATCATATTTTAAACTTCATTTCATATATTCGCAGCAGAAAACATCAATAACAATTATTCTCAACTCTTCGACATGAGTGATAAATATCATCTTTCAAAATTCAACAAAAAACATCAATTAAGTCCAAGCAATGGAGTTATACAATTGTTTACTCCCAACATAAATAAAACAACCGCAATTTCCCCCCAGTGTTACTTATCAGAGCTGACACCGACTCGATCTATGCAATACGAGGCAAAACTCCTCATCTAGTAGCGACTCTAATCTTCGATACCTAAGCGATATCGTATAAAGCATCATTCCAACAAAAGGTCGAGATATCATAACAATATAAAAGAACATTTAATAATGAGCAAGTAATGATTTATTACGCAGAGTTATATATTCCACATATCACACTTACGCATCAACAACATAATCACACCAAATATATTAACTGTATGTTACAACATCAACAAATCAACCATGCAATGCAATGCGACAGACACCGACTGACACTGATGCATGTGGTACCATAACAGAGTATGAGCTCACAACATGTTTTTTCCAAATAAGACCAGAGCACAAGCCCTCAACATTTTACCAATACAGGTCAGAGCATAATCCCTCAACATTTTGCCAATACAGGTCAAAGCATAAGCCCTCCACATTTTTCCAATACAGGCCAACAACATGGCATAAGCCCTCAACAATGCATACATGCAACACGCAATAACATAATTATGAAATTACAGGGCATAAGCCATCAATGTAAAGCCAATTTGGGCCAACAACATCATCATCATCATGCAATACAATGTGAAATTCATCCATACATCATTCACATACAGTGTGCAATTTATCCATACACCATTGATGCATCATTCGCATACAATGCACAATTCATTCATACATCATTCCCATAAGATCATTATATTCAATCATCATCGTATACTTCATAATTCATCTGACACTAACACTCAAGGCATAAGCCTCCAACCCAAAAATAATTCACCTATTGTTATCAAAATTATTATCATATTGTAAAAAAGGTTTTAGCTTTTCAACGGTTCAAATGGCACGTCAAACGAACACCCGAGTCAAAAGTTACGGATTTTACAAGTTTTTGAAAAATGATGCTAGCTTCAGGAAATCGATTTCCGCACTCCAGTAGCATTTTTTTGCTAATTTTGAACTAGAAATCAATTTCCCAAAAAGGGGGTGTGATCGGTGGAAATCATTTGGAAGCCTGCATGTAATCACATAGGAAAAAATAGAAACAATTATTTTAGGGGACCTGGGATTCGAACCCAGGTCCCAATGGTTTCCAGCCAGCACACCAACTACTACGCCAATTGCTTGCTTTTGTTATAATGATGACAAGTGAATATAATATATGGAAAATAAGTAATATGCTGAAAAACAAATGAAAACGCGCGCTATTTGAATTATCCAACCATACGCTTACACCTCATCATCTCCTTCGCTGATGCCTGTAAAAAACAAATAGATAGCGGGGGTTTTTAACCCCCACAACCTGCAATAAGGAAAAATAGCGAATAGAGTTGTGCTCTATATAAATATTTCGCGAAGGTGGCTTTGTGTTCGTCTTGTCTCAACGAGTTCAACCATATGCCTTAAAGGTTCTAATTTTTCCTGGACTGTAAAGCCCCAATTTGAGAACTCATGAACCCTAAAATTCGTCGATGGCAATTCGTGATTCTGCGTGTTATAATTCAATTAACCTGTACCATTAGCTTCATAGGAGTTCTAGCAATGCAAAACACACAAAAAATCACGTTAATGATGCATGAATCATGAGTTACGATTATGAAAAAAAATGTCAAATCGTGAGACTGTTCTTGAGGATTTCTTGAGCTTTAATGCTTGGTTTTGAGTGCTACACGTTCCTCACACTCCCAGCAATGTGTTAGAATCCACAAATTGCTTTGAATCGTGCTAGAATGCAGAAAACAGTTTTGACTTTTCTTTGAATTTTCTCAATATGGTTATGGCTTTCTTGCAGCAAATTCACGTATGCATGAGTAGGATTAGCTTGTGTACTTATAGGAGAATGAAATTAGGTCACAATCTTGCAAAGAAATCCATGGAATTGATGATTGCATATTTGATTGAAAATCAAATATTTTTGAATCTTTTTGATTGAAGAAAGTTGCCAATTTGGGAGATTTTGATATCCTTGATTGGTACACGAAATTGCCAGCATGATTAGGTCATTCTTGCTTCACAAAAAGATTGAAAAATCCAATCTTTCTATTTCCTACAATTTAAATTAATTAAATGAATTAATATTGATTAAAAATCCAATTAATTAATAAAAAAATAAGAAAATAATTCAATTTAAGCTTTATGGGTCGTGCATAAGCCTTGGATAAAGTTTCAAGAAGAAATTTGAGGCCCATTAGCAAAAACAAAGTGTTTTGAGCAAAGTTGACTTTTGCAAATTCACAAAAATTTCCCAACTTCTCCAATGCATATCTTGCTCAATTTTAATCATATGAACATGTTCTTGGACATTTTGGAAAGGTCTTGAAGTCCTCTAACCAATGCTTTAGGTCCCATGTCATTTGGATTTACCAATCTCAAGTTATGGCCTTTGACTTAAAGTGCAAATTTGTTGACTTTTGAATTAGACCTATAATGTAGAAATTGATAACTTTTTGTGAGAGCATTTCTTAGACTTGGAATGTGAAGATGGATTGTAGGAAATGTCATCCCCTTCAAAATGAGCATTGGATAGAATTTTTCTGATGAACCATGAAAAAGTTATGCCTTGGTCAATGTACAGTTGACTTTTCTACTGTCCAAAAATAGTAACTTTTTGCATCTTGATGATTTTTGAGCCATCCTTGTGGAATCATGATCAAGACTTGATCAAATGATGATTATGGACTCAAAATAAGATGTTGACCAAAATTTTTGACTTTTGGCTGCAAAATGACCATTTTACCCCTACAGTTGACTGTGGATCCAATGAGGCTTTTGATTGTGCAAATTGGCACTGTGAGTCTTGAGACTTGACATGTAGGTGCTTGAGGATGTATGTAGGCCTATGGGACTTGATTGGACCATTGAAAACCTAAAATTCTTTGAAAGAACCAAAACCCTAATTTCAGCTGGCTTAGGAGGTGGTTGACTGTCTAATCCTTGAGAAATTTTGGACCATTTGAGGATGATTCTTGACAAACCTTGAAGAATGTGGGAGGGCAAATTTTGGGGTACAACAGGGGGTAATCGATTTCCATCACCTAGAATCTGTTTTATGTTGTTTTAAGTACGAAAATCACTTTTTTCACCTATCCAAACAACCTCAACATCATAAAATGCACAATTTGAGATCCCAACTTTAGTATACCACAACACGCGTCATTCACCATGATCAATTGCATCAAAGTTATAATTCCAACAATCAATTCACACAATTGCACATATTATAGTAAATATTGACACTGACACTAACACAATCAATCATCTCAAGAACACAAAAAAGATGATAATCATGGATAATAACAATCACCAATCATTCTAACTTATTTCATAATATCAATTTTTGTCAAATTCATCACCATACATCAACAAATCATCAAAATTACACAAGCCCCAAATTGAACATTACAAAAAGAATACAACTATGAGTCCTAAAACTACCACAATTCATCATTATATATTCCCTTATAGAGTTATAACCCCACCCTTACCTTGGATTGAAGATTTCCTAAGCTCCGACAGTGGATTCTCCTTCTCTTGCTTGTTCTCCCTTCCTTGCTTCAACTTCTCAGAGTACAATCGTTTCAAAAATGATCAATCCCACTCTCTTTTCTGATTTTGACTAGAATAACCCTTGGACCCCTAAATCATAATCTCACTTTGCCCTCACTTGTTCAATACAATGTTACTATCTTGCTCTTTGCTGAAGCGGTAAAGTAGCAAGCAACAAGTAAGTATTAATTACCGGGTGATATAGGTTATATCGTATCGTCTCCACGGGGATTAGTGTTACTAAATTTTCGTTCGACAATTTCTCATTAATGAGTTTAGGGATAAAATTTGGGTAAAAGGTATTAAAGGTAAAAGTTATCAACAGGAAAAGAATTTATTTTTCAAACAGAAACAACTTATCAAGCATGTATATAACCTTCTTCTCACAAACTTAAACTTATCGATCAGTTATAATCAACCTACAAGACTCATAAATGTCATCACATATCAAACACAACACCCAATGTATCAGCTCGGAGGTGATCTCTCAACCAACCTCAACAACACATAAGTCAACCGTGCTAATCGCGTTGGCGATCTCTCAGCACAACACAACCAACACAGAGGCATTAATCATAGACGTCCAAATAAATAATAGCTCTAAATCTATCTCTAGAATGTATACACTATTAGATAATCATCCTAGATAAAAATTCAAGCAGTATATGTTTATAACAATCCAAATCCCAAACACAGAGTAAAAATCTAAGACGATAATCGACAAAGATTTGTAAAGCAAATTTAATATAACGCCATGGACGATAAATATACATGAGTTCAAAGAAAATACATATACAAACCCAAAAAATGAAGGATACACAAAGAAGAAGAGAAATGAACCACAAATCTCCCGGTTTGTCAGTGCTGATCGAAGAGCAATCGACACCGGATCATTTATATGCCAACTTCATAGTTGTTTTCTAAGCTAACCCTAAGGAAAATGAGGGTTTATGAATTTGGGAGCTAAAACTATCCCCAAACCCATACCATAAAAAATGAAATGAAAAGGAAATATAAAGAAAAATTTGTTCCAAACACGCATCGCTCGGTGCTCCAAAAACACCGCCCGACAGTGGCTTTTATTCTGACCACTTAGCCTACGCCACGTGAGCAAGTTGGAAAAAATATCTAGCGCCGCCTGGTGCTTAAAACCACCTCCCAGTGACGGCCTCAAAACTCACTCGGCGAGCAAAATGCGAGAATAAGTCATTAGCTTTTATTCCTCTTACTCCAACAATACTCAAATACCTACAAAATAGACACCAAACTATCAAACGATACATTGTGTACACGAAAACACAAATGTATACGAACTAAACGAATTTACCAACAAAGAAAAGAATTATTCACAAAATATTAACAAAAGAATTGATAAGTGCAATAAAAAGTATATATAAAAATAACTACAATTTGCTTTTGTCACCCTTCTTGTCTTACACTATTATTCTCCTCATATTATTATAAATAATAATTATAAATATTATTATTAAATTCAATTAATCCCAAATAATTATCTAAACTCTAAATAATTATAAACTAATTAAATCCTCATATTACTCTTATTCTCACACTACTCATAGCATTGTATTCACCATTGCATCACCATGCATCACATAACTCACCATAATTCATATATTCACCAATAATCACCAACATTCGCACTAAATTAATTTTAAAAAATTAATTAAATAATTAATATAATTTTTTGGAGTGTTACACGTTTGACTTATTGTTGTAACCTCTATATCTAAACCATGCTACCAGGCATGTGTGGAACGGAGAGGTGAAATTCATTTATAGTTATTCTTTGAAACACGCATCTTACTATATTCGATGTTTCTGATGATTATTTATTTTCTACATGATCGTGATGCTTTAAAATGCATCAACCATGGTCGAGATTGCAAGTATGTCACAACCTACCAAGTAGTGATTTCAGGATGTGAGGCAATTATTTGGACTGCAAAACTTATGCAAGACCAGTTATATTATGATTAACTATGGTATGTTGCCCGCGATTGTTGAGAGATGACACTCTGAGATGTAATCTTTTCATCTTCTATGTGGTGAGATGTCCATCCCACTAGACGATATCTCATGTCTGCTGCATCTTCCGATCAGGGGAAGATTGTTAAATTGCGGCAGGATTATTAAAGATGAGGAAGTGGATATGATGGCACCTATCTAGGAGTTGATACAGGGCTTACCGTGAAGGAGATAGAAGACACCTGAGAGTGACATGATAGGTTTTGATTCTTAGAAAGGTTGTGTGCATAATAGGTGACAGTGATAGAGCAGGCCGCTGGTGATGATGAGTAAGTTATACAACATAGAGCAAATGCATCAAAATCATACCTATTGTACTTGGTTGGCATATTTATTTTATGGACAAGAGTGACACTTTTATGTGTGTTTTACCTGAGATATTTCGTTGGCTTGGAGTGGATTCATGATTACAACTCGAGGACGCTTGTTTGGTCTACATGTACTCCAAGTTAGTTGAAGGTTGTATGTGAAATACCAAACATATGACATCTAGTTACACACTATTGATGATAATATGTTGTATCATTTATTGTTTGTGTGTCATTTTCATAGCACTTGTGTTACATTGTTAATAATAATTTATATGTACCATTTTTTAGGCTTGGATCCTTCCGCGCTTCCCACGCATATCTGGCTAATCATACATTCCGACCTACATTTAGGATATGTCTCGTGCTTGTGCATCCAGTCTACTTAGAGGGAATCATACTACAGAGCCCTTCAGAATGTATCTTGACTACATGGTAACATAGGATATACACTTCCAGACATACATAGATCGATGTTAGACGCGTCCCTTAGATGACACAGCCTTTTACTATGGATGGTTGGTTTATGGGTCACGTCTGATGTATCCATATTTGCCTGAGCATTTCATGTGTCAGTTCGACTATATGAAATTTATTCTCAAAGACCCATTTTATTTTGCTTCTCCTATTATAGTCTGCATAGATGTAGATGCCATGTATGATGATTACTTTAATCATCTTGTACCAGATGACGCACGAGGTACTCTAGCTCTTAGCGATTGGAGCACAACATACGGCTAATTCAGTGGTATTTAAGGGTGTCATCCACCTAGACCGACTCATCAGAAGATACTAGAGGATGAGAAAGTTAGAGCATATCATGTTGTTAATGTGTTTCCTAGATGTTGATGTATCATGGAGCTTGCGCATGTGGGTATAGATGGTGGAGTCTTTCTGGAAGGCTCTAATGCAAGGGACAATGTAGATGTCACCTTTAATGAGGTACCATTGACACTGCGGTATAGAAGGTGGTGTATGAACACAGGGGTCTGGCATACATAGTAGTATGTAGTATTTGTATCAGGAACACTATTATCGCTTATAACTTATTTTGACTTTATTATAGATTACGAGTTTATTCATTTATATATGGCATTTTCATATTATTTAATAAGTGTATGGTTTAATTTATATAAAATTGAATATGATAGTATAGTTATAATATATGATCTATTACATTGATATATCTCTAAAACAAAGTCAAAAATTACTATCAGAGTAAAATACGAAAGTGCACCTCCGTAGTCTATCTAGGGTGAATACGAAAATACATCTCAAAAATAATTTACTTTAAAATGAATGTCTCGGTTAGAAATGTATGGGGTGCTTATAAGGTGAATTCAGAAGTGCATCTCCAAATTAATTTTGGAGAAAAATAAAACGAGTCTCACTTATGATGTGTTTTAGTGTGAAAAAGGTGAGTCCAAAAATACGCCTCTGAATTCTCAAAAGCATTTTCAAATATCCTTAGGGTATGGGAAGCAATTCCCTAATTTTTTATATTTTTTAGATTTAAAAAGTGAAATGTCTGCGGACCTACCCCATCCTCATTTTTTTACAGAACAAATAGGGATGGTAATGGATAGGGTATGTGCAGGCTACTATAGTACTCGTCCTCATACTCGCAGTTTGAAAAAATCTTCATAACCGAGCCCATACCACCCGCATGGGATCATCATTTGTACACGTACCCCATGGGTACCTAAATACTCGTATCCATATTCGTCTACCCGCATTTCTAATAAAAATAATTGATCAATTATAATTTATCATGTAATTTTAACTTTTTAATATCACTAAAAAAAATCCAAGAATGTTATTGTTGGATTAAGAAATAAACAAACACTTATATAAAAATACATACAAGTTTAATAGTGATGTATTTAATAAAATTGATAAATTAACTTGTGTACATAATAATAAAAATAAAAATACATAAATATATATTATACAAACATGGGGCTGGATGGATATTAAGATATTTGTATACACATTTATTTTAATGGGTCATTGCTTGAGCCTACCCATTTTACATATTTTTATTCTACCCGTCGTGGATAAATTTTGTGGGTACCGTCCAATTGTCATCCCTAAGAGCAAATCAAAGTTTTATGTTTGCACCCTACCACAATTTTCTGGAGACTTTTGCAAAACAGACTTAAATAGTGCAGACATGGTTGTTTGCTACCTCTACTCAACCTCCACTAAAAAAACCCTTCATTTTCAAGAACCAAATCTTAAACTAAATAATTAGAGGATCCCATTATTTATTACTTTTATCACACCAAAATTGTCGTGTGACGGTATTTGTAGCCAACAAATTTATGTAAATTTCTAACCTCGTCATACATACACTCGCTTAATTCTTCTTCTGTTAGCTTCAATGAAGTTCAAGGATGAAGGATTAATGAAGAAATTTAATTGAAAAGTGGAGAAAAGGGGAATTAGAAATCTCAGAAAAGTGAGTTATAGAGGGAGTTTGACAGAGTGATTTTGGCTATTCAAACTTACGAAAATGAGTGGAATAGAGATTGTATTTATAGGAGAAGTGAATGGAATCAAGAGGAGGGGTGAATGATGCAATTTCCCTTGAGTTCGTGCACACCTGTGATCATGAAGAAAGTGTGATTACATGTGCATAAAAGCTCAATCAAACGATGTGTTTTATCATTCTAAATGATCCAAACATATTTGCTAATCATGTTTAAGTGGAAAACGCGTGGAAATTTGGTGATTAGAAGCCAAATTATGAATTTCAAATTCTGACTTTGGAGAAAATTTCAGTTTCAAGGTACCAACTTTGAATCAATGGTATTCATAGCTCAAGGGGTCTTAGGGCATGATTATTGAAGCATTAGAAAGATAATGTTACAATATTTACAATGTGCAAAGATAGATATCAATTGGATGCTTGAGCTAGAGGATGTGTTGAGTCAAAGTTGAGAAAAAGATGCTGACTTTTTGTACTTAGAAAAAATTCTAAGTTTTTCTCAAAAAAATGTCCTATAATGTTTTGATTCCAAACAAGGCCTTCCTACAAAATCTTGCTTTGATCAATGATGCTAGCTTAAATTATACTTCTCAAAGAGCATTGTGAAACTTGAATCACTCAAAAATACCAAGTATTAAAAAAAGTTATGGCCTTGTGAATTTGGTGAAAATCCACGAAGTAACCTATAATCCTTTGAGTTCTTAAGGCATCTTCCATCCATTTTCGAGTCTTTCACATAAAATAAGATTTGAAGTTAACATCCTTAAGATTAATATGTAAAAGAATGGGCTAGGGAGGTAAAAATTGACCAAGTTATGACCTTTTTAAGTCACATAAGGGATTTTGATGGTCTATCTAAAAGACTTGTAATCTTTCTCCGTCATTAGGAATCTTCCACACAAAATTTGCTTGAAACCTTTGAAGTGATTGGTTGATAATCCTTTAACGAGAAGCATGTCTTTGGAATTACTCAAAAATCTCAAAAGATGAACAAGATATGACCCTTAGAAGTTCAAAACCCTAGCTCTTCAAGCACCAAAATGACTTGGAAACCCTTTTCAATTTTGACAAACTTTCTTACACAATAACATTTCCCATGTGAATGGATGTTATTGTGGATGATAGTAAAAAACCATAGCAATAATAACCAATTCCAAATATTAAATACTGAGAGAGTTATGTACTTGTGATCAAAGAATCAAGAATTTGTCCAATTAGGTCAAACATCTTCAATCAATCTTTGCATCTTTTGACTTTCTTTGACATATTGAGGCATGATGAATCATAGTAGACCTTGTCATGATATTAATTTAAAGCACCTTAAATGATGAATCTTAAATCTCAATGAAGCTTTGTTAAAGATTTCATGGAAATAAACTCATGACCTATGAATCAACCTGATGAAGTGTGTTGTGCCCTCACCTAGAATATCATTAATTAGAGCAAACGTTCATTGTATTTATTAGTTAAAAGTTAATCAATACAAAACATATATGATCACAATATACACATCAAGGTACTTGGTGATTCCTCATGAGCAAACCTAGAGATAGGGAGAAGAACCAAACCCTAGTGTGATCTTGTTGTGATTGAGTTGATATGAGATGATAGAGGGGTCTTAAGGGCAAAACTTTGGGTACAACAATAATCATTCATGAAATCATCACAATATCATCACATACATCATAATAACATCCTTCATACACTCATCATCATATAATCAGCATCACATAGCATGTATACATAAAGTTATCATACATGTCATCAAACGTCACTACAAGTAACATTCATCATTATAGTATTATCAATTCATTATATAAACATATGTCATTATAGTATCACCAATTCTTCATAGCAACATACGTCATTTTAGTATCAACAATTTATCATAGCAACATACATCATTATAGTATCAACAGTTCAACACATCAACATACGTTATCAAAAACTACCTCTTAAGATTCTAAGCCTATCTTAACCTAGGAACTAGACACATCCATATTTGTACTCATTTTATTCCACCCACATGTATTTCATCGTGTTAGTTATCTAACACTTCGAACGGCGCCTCAAATGGAGTTCTAAAACTCAAGTTATGGTACTTTAAAAATCCTATTGTTGTCCATCGCTCGAGGCTCGCCCAACGATGTGGGAGCGACAGCACCACCCATCCTCTCTGGCCTCTATCGCCCGGAAAAGCATCTTGCTCGCTTGGAAACTTACATCTCACCCCTCAATTTCTCGGCAATGGCGTGAGTGAGACAGCCCAGTAGCATCACTTTTCCACCCATTCCTTTGCTCCAGTGGCTCGCCCAGCGACGACCAGACGACGTCCTCATCACTCGGTGACTCTTCCTATCGCCAGGAGACGCACACCAGTCTGAAATCCCTTTTTGAAATTTTGTACCTGTTCGGCCATAATTCTCTTGTGATTCCATACCAATATCATCTCGGTCAAACATGCACAGAATTCATCATGTTTCCATCACACAACAACAATTATATCCTAATAATCATTACCTACGCCAATTTCATAGTATTTCAACATCACGATACATCATAGAATTATCACAATAGCATGTATTGTATTTGTACACGCACATCACTAAATCGTCATCATGAATTACATCATTTACGTCATAACAACATCATTAACAAATCACCACAATAGAACATCCTAATCATCATCATGTTTATCATCAAAATAGCATATCATAGTATAGCAATATGTAATAAATCAATCTCATAAACACATAGATACTAGAATTGTGTATCAAAACACTCATATAAATAAATCCCAATGATTTTTTTAATATTGCTGCTGCATCGCCTCTGGTGTTTGTCTCTTTTGCATTGCCCGGCGCTGCTGGAGCACTTCCTTTGCGACAACACTTTTCAGCCTGCAATTCTTCGCGGTTGAAGGCCTTTCGGACCTCGGAATTTGATTCCGTAAAAAATCCCAGTTTCAGAATTCAAAATCTTATGATTATATAATATTTATAACATCCTATAAAACTTATTTAGAGGTCCTAATATCATACCTTCGTTAAGTATTCATTCATTCATTCAACACATGATTCCTCCCCAATTTCATCAATCCTCATTAAAATCAACACACAAAACACAAACCTACCAACATCTTAACCTGATATCAATTAGAATAAGAGATATTAAACCTCTTACCTTAATTCTTATAAATCGATCTCTTTCAATCTCTATGGAATGAATTCCTCATCTTTTCTCTTTGTGCCCTAGCTCTCTTCACAGCGTCTGTTCTTTTCACGATCGTACCTAATGAATACAAGAATTCTAATATTCCTTGTTTAACCCTTGGACCCTTTCTATTTTCTTCCAATCTTACCCTCACTAATCCACATGACATTAACATTTAGTTCTTCTTGTCTCTATACCATATTTCCTTTCTTTTATTAATAATAATAATTCTAAATATCATTATTAAATCTATTTAATCCACAATAATTATTTAAATTCTAAATAATTATAGATTAATTAAGTGATCCTCATAATTCTCTTATCCCAAACATTACCCCACGACATTGTATCACTGACACACCTCAATGCATCGTATGAATTGTAACGCCTCGTTTTATTTAATGTTATATTATATTAATATTTTTGAATTACCGTTTGACGTTAACTTTTGTGACGAGAATATTTAAATTAACCGTTATATCTGTTAATATATTCGGCGACGTTTTATTCGGTCCGGTATTTGTTTTGAGGGATCAGTAATTATTTTATTCAGTCCGGTATTTGTTTTGAGGGACCGGTAATAATTTTATTCGGTCCGGTATTTGTTTTGGGAGATCGATAATTATTTTATTCGGTCCGATATTTGTTTTGAGGGACCGGTAATTATTTTATTTGGTCCGGTATTTATTTTGAGGGACCGATAATTATTTTATTCGGTCTGGTATTTATTTTGAGGGACCGGTAATTATTTTGTTCGGTCCGGTTTTTATTCTGTTCGGTTCGGTAAAATTTTATTTGGACCGATATTTAATTATTTGGAGTTATTTTAATAATTTGGGTTAATAATATTATTTAGTGTTATTAATAGCAAGACAAGTTGGGGGTGTAATTGCAAATTAGAGGGAATTGGGTGTACACCCTATGGTCTTACGAGTAGAAACAAACAAAATCCACCATTTCCTGGTTTTGTGTCATAACACTAGAACACACTTAGAGAGAACTAGAGAGAGTCTTGGAGGAAGAGAAGAACAAGAACACAAAGCTTGGGTTTTGGGTGGGTTGGTGTGATACGGTGGGAGAACTGACTAGTGTTTTGCGTTTGTTTTCGCAAATGTTTCGGTTGAGCAAGAGTCGCCACCGACTTTTTATTTTATCCTAAGGAAAGGTTAAAAAAGCACAGCAAAAACCTTTGAGATGTTTTCTTGGGTTCGGGGAGTAGATTATAGAAAGGGAAGGTGTTAGCACCCTTTCTATCCATGGTTATCCATGGGCTCTTAGTTACTTGCTTAGATCACTTGCCTTGATTTTCGACTGCTTGAAATTGTGGTGTATGTGTGTGTGTTTTTGAAAATGTTTTTGAAGAGATGCCTTGTCTTAGGCGACCAATGTATTTGACTCGTGTTTGAGTGTTTTACAAAAGTGTGGATCTTTTCGAAAAGATGTTTCAAATGTTTTTGAAAGTTTGTTTGAAAGTGTCGTGGATTGTGGTTTTTGAAAAGAAGGCAAGTGTTTTTGCAAGTTGATCTCAAGTAACTAAGAGTTTTGTCTACCCTATTGTACTCAAAGGTTTTTGTTATGTTTTAACCCCTTTTTAACAATTTTGTTCCACCATTGAATTTGATGGGCAATCTTGCGTTTAGGAAGTTTATTCGGGACGGGCGCGGGTCATCGTATGGACTATGAATGCAATGGTGCCAAGTGTCTTTGGCAATTTGCTTTGAAGGGACTATGATCATTCCGTTTAGGCAACACTTTGAGGGACTTATGATCATTTTGATTTTGTTTTGCCAAAGATACTCGACGTGCAAGCATGGCCCATTTTGGAAGGCAACATGTGGGATTACCCTAGAGGGTGCAAGTGTGATTGTGTATTAATTTCATGTATTTGTCTTGTATTAGGTTATCTAGCATTTGATTTTATGTACATACAAACCCTAAGTCTAATCATGGTATAATTGAAAGCGGTAAATTGCGAAAATGTAAAATCTACGCTATTACAAAATCAGTATCCGGGAGTGGGGGTACATGTGTATGAATGGGGATGAGACTTATAGTATCCAATAAGTTACAACCAAATCGAATTTGCGATCAAATGTAAATATCGAATATACAAACATAAGATAAATAAATGTGTATAGGGCAATGTGAATGTATTTGTCAAAAAGGTATTTTTATATTAAATATTAATAATAATAATAAAAAAGAACAAAAGTGTATATATTTTGTATTTACCCTGAATATATTAATAAATATATGTATATATATATTATTTTAAATATGTGTTATATATATAAATAATAATAAATTTTTTTAATATTTGTAAAAAAGTATTTTTTATGTAAAATATTTTCAGAAGGTAAAATAAAATAAAAATGAAAATAAAAGTATTTTTACATATTTCTCAATATTTTAATGAAATGTAATATATCCATTTATTTATGTATTAATCAAAAGAAAATAACATAAATACCTAATAAATTAAAAAATGGTGAGAAAAAAGATTTTTAAATTTTTAATAGCATGAGAAAAAATAAATGAATCAATCAAAAAAAGAAAAAGTCAGAAATCATTAAAAATAAATGAAATGGGCTCAGGGGGTGTAAAACAAGAAAAGTGGTGTGAAAAGAAATAACCAAACAGGCTCAGCCCAGAAAACTCCTTCTTCAACCTCCAGACTGTATGAACAACAATGAGCACGCGTTTTCTATCTTCCAATTCCTGGACTTTCAAGCAAAACTCATAACATGAAAAGTGTAGAGCATGAGAAAACGAATTCAACCATGTAAAGAACTTGACTTAACTCTCTAAGATGAGGGAGAATTTCTTCTCCCCCAATTTCTGACCTAACTTTTATGCCATGTTCAGACTCAAAATTCTTGCAGCACACATAACATAAATGAAATCTAACTATATGGTCATGTTCAGGGCTATGATTGTGACATATTTCCTTCACAAACCTAAAGCTAACAATGTCTATACTGAGAGATAGAACCTCATGAAGATACCTGTTCAGTTGGAATCGTGCTTCGCAATGGAGGAGTTTTCAGAGCAAGATGATGATTTGTATAGCTTCCTTGAAGTGTGAGGATGCTATTCCAAGTTCTACTTTGTCTTGAAACTCCCTGAATCGTGCTGGAGAACTTCAACTGCAAAACAGAAAAACAAAAATGGTGAAGTGGCTTGGAGGTGTTACAAATCGTGTTTTAGCTTTTGGATAGCTTGCATAGATGGTAAGGAAGGTATGTGAACTGGTTTGTGCAAGAAAGCTTGAGAGAAATGAAAGATAGCACTCAAACTGCAGAGGCAACTCTGTTTTTGCAGTTTGATGGTGTTTTTTCGTTTGATGAAGTTTGGAAGGTGTTTAGCTCGTGTTTTAGGGCAAGGTGATTGTTTGGAATGTGTTTGACAAGTTTTCCTAAGCTGGTTTGTGCTGAGATGATAGTTGTTATTGAAAAACTGGTTTTCTGGTTTTTGACACTTTTTTACACTATACTTCCACCAGTGGAAGTTGTATTGAAAAACTGGTTTTCTGGTTTTTGACACTTTTTACATTATACTTCCACCAGTGGAAGTTGTATTGAAAAACTGGTTTTCTGGTTTTTGACACTTTTTACACTATACTTCCACCAGTGGAAGTTGTATTGAAAAACTGGTTTTCTGGTTTTTGACACTTTTTACACTATACTTCCACCAGTGGAAGTTGTATTGAAAAACTGGTTTTCTGGTTTTTGACACTGCTAGCAGGTTAAAAGGCTTAGCCGGTTTATGCTTGCTTAGCAGTTTTGTATATTTCTTTGGTGTTTTGGAGGCAGGGCTTATGCAGGTTGTGAGTTTCTCAGTTTTGTATTGGTTTCCCCTTTCTTTTGTGAAAATTCTGCCTCTCCTATCTCTTACCTTTTTTTTTGCTCTCTGTCTTTGTTTTTATGCAGTGGGGAGTCTTTGTATATTTCCTTGTATTTTTTTTTGAAAGTTCTGCCTAAGCCTGAAAACCTGCATCTTATCTCTTCTTTTTCTCTCTCTCTCAGTACAGTTTTAATATTAAACTATGCTTTTTTCTGTACTTAATTCTGAAAGTGGCCCTTGGGAAATGATGAAAAGTGAAGCTTGCTTGCATAAAAGATTTCTTCTGCATATTTTCTCTTTTCTTGACAGCTTCTTACACTTTGTGAACTTTCCATATCTTTGCCAAATCTTTTCATGACAGCCTTGAGTAGACTTTGTACTTTTTTTTGACAGTAAGTTTGATACTTTTGGATTTTCAGTTTGGTTTGAACTTGGAGTTTGAGATTGAGTTTATGCAGTTTGACATTTTATGCATTTTGACACTTTGCATTTTTTCTCAACTTTGCATTCATGATTAAATAAAATTCTTCCCTCTTTGTGAACCGGGAGAAATCCCGTGATTTGCAGAGAGGGTTAACTGATCCCAATTAGTGGCCCTTAATGATGATTGCAATTTTATCTGTCTTTAATTAATTATCAGTCACTGACTTTTCTTCTTTTGCAGATAAAAATGGATGGAGGGGTACTAAATGAAGACTGAAGAATTAGAAAAAATAGGATAGTTTTCTTTTTATTTAATATTTAAATTAATGTAAATCATTGTTTGTAATTAAATTATAAACAATAATTGTACAAATAATTCAAATATCAATAAAAGTCTTTATTATCCAACCAATTCTATTTCCTCTTTCTTTATTATTTATCTATTATTTAAAACTCTTTGAATTAAAATAATTGAAAAAATAAATTTCAATCACTTAATTTAGAATAATAAATAATTTAAATAAACAATACTTTAGCACATTGATCAATTAAACCTGGTATCTTCAAAGCGAATCAATAGTTAATCAAAACACTGATCAGGCGCGTTCTCTCTTTTCACTGATTTTCAACAAACACTGTAATTCCAAACTGCGCATATCCTTTGACTGGTGAATTCAAACCAACTGCCTCCTCTTACTGATTAAATTAAAAACAATGCGAATTCGACCCGAATCTCGGAGTAACTTGCAAAGTGCTGTGGAATTTTAACCTTTCTGAGAATATGCCCATAAAACCCTTAATTCCTGATTAAATGCCAAATAGCGTTCGCCTGACCAAAATTGAGCCAGAATCAACCAAAACCCTAAGCCAACTTGTGACTGTTCTAGAGCCATGAAAACCAGTAAAACCCTAATTTTTGTTTGACTGTTAGAAAAGTCCATTTGTCCGATTCTTGAGCCAGTTTGAAAAGTCAGGAAATGCCTGAAGCTGAGATTTCTTGTGGAAAAAATGCGAGGACAAATTTTGGGGTACAACAGTTGCCCCTGTTCAATCTTCTTGGACCTGAAGAGTTAGATTGGCAAGTTTGCCTTTCGCGACTTGAAGGTAAAAGAAGATTGGACACTAAAGTGCCCAGAAAATTTGCACTCGGCGATATGATGGTGGAGGTGAATGGGCTTACAGATGCCATTTGGACATGTTGATCTGTGTGTCAATGGTGAGTGGACGAGTATCAGAAGGGCATCCATGTTTTGAACATCTCTGAATTGGGGGTCTGAGCAAGCAACAGATTGACATCCACGTCTGGAGAATCCGTAAACTACTTTCAGGAGTTGGGATTGAATTAGCAATAGAGCAATGTCCGTTGTTGGGAAGCGTCCGTAAACTGTCTTCAAAAGTTGAGAAGAGTCTGAACAAGTCGGTAGATTGACATCCGTTGTAGGGAAGAATCTGTAAACTGTTTTCAGAAGTTGAGAAGAGTCTGAACAAGTTGGTAGATTGACATCCGTTGTAGGGAAGAATCTGTAAACTGTTTTCGGAAGTCTTGAAGTTGAAGAGGAACCGGTGTAGGGTTTCTTGATGATGCGTCTGAATGGATCTGGAATAAGTATCAGAATGTCGCCGTGCCCGGGTCACATCTGAACTATTTCTGGATGAATCTTGGGAGATGATCTGTGTCTGTCAACTGATCTTACCTGAAAAGGCAAAGGGTTAGTTGTATGCAATATTATGATGCATGATGCAATGTACGTGACATCAATGTTTATGACATGAATGTGATGAATGCGCATGTAAGCTGATGAGCTAATCTTGCTGAGGATAAATGAATCTGAGATGGCCGAAGATAAAAGAATCTTGACTGCTGCCGGGGAAAATAAATCCTTGGCTGCTGCTGGGGAAGAGAATTCCTGATGACCTCTAGTGGGGAGTTCCAAATTAGTAGACTCCTACTGGGGAGGTAAGACTGAGAATCTTCAGCTTGGTGGGAAGTAACTCTGGCGACTTTACTGGGGAACTCAAGATTTGTCCTCCCAAAACTCTGTGGGGAGAAGGTTCAACGATCTGGCTCCGCTGGGGATTGATAATTTGAAGTTTTAGCTTTGCTGGGGATAAATGAAGCTTGACTCTGAGTGGAGCTGGCTTCGAGAAGAATCTGAACAAGCGATAGGTTAACATCCGTTACTTGGAGAACCCGTGAACTATTTTCAGAAATCTTGAGATTGAATCAACAATAGAGCCGCATCCGTTGTTGGGAAGCGTCTGTAAACTAATTTCAAAGGTTGCATCTGAACAAGTTGATAGATTAACATCCGTTGTTGGGAAGAATCCATAAACTGTTTTCAGAAGTCTTGAAGAGGAACCGGTGTAGGGCTTCCTGAAGATGAGCTTGTGTAAAACTGCATCGGGTTTTGAACACTTTTGACATTCGAATGCCCCAAGTGGTGATGTAGATAAATTCCTGGCTTATTACAGGTGTTGGTCTACAATCGGTCGTTCACAGATGTTTTCCTGGGTTGTTACAGGTGTTGATCTGGAATTCTTCAGACATGCCCTGGCTGGATACAGGAATCGAATCTGGAAAGGTGATAGTTGACAGATATGCCCTGGCTGGATACAGGAATCGAATCTTCAAACTCTTCAGACGTGCCCTGGCTAGATACAGGAATCGAGTCTAGAAATATGATCAATAGATATGCCCTGGCTGGATACAGGAGTCGAATCTGGAAAGGTGATAGTTGACAGATATGCCCTGGCTGGATACAGGAATCGAATCTTCAAACTCTTCAGACGTGCCCTGGCTAGATACAGGAATCGAGTCTGGAAATATGATCAACAGATATGCCCTGGCTGGATACAGGAGTCGAATCTGGAATTGTGACAGTTGATAGACATGCCCTGGCTGGATACAGGAATCGAATCTTCAAACTCTTCAGACGTGCCCTGGCTAGATACAGGAATCGAGTCTGGAAATGTGGTCAACAGATATGCCCTGGCTGGATACAGGAGTCGAATATGGAATTGTAATAGTTGATAGATATGTCCTGGCTGGATACAGGAATCGGATCTTCAAACTCTTCAGACGTGCCCTGGCTAGATACAGGAATCGAGTCTGGAAATGTGATCAACAGATATGCCCTGGCTGGATACAGGAGTCGAATCTGGAATTGTGACAGTTGATAGACATGCCCTGGCTGGATACAGGAATCGAATCTTCAAACTCTTCAGACGTGCCCTGGCTAGATACAGGAATCGAGTCTGAAAATGTGGTCAACAGATATGCCCTGGCTGGATACAGGAGTCGAATCTGGAATTGTGATAGTTGATAGACATGCCCTGGCTGGATACAGGAATCGAATCTTCAAACTCTTCAGACGTGCCCTGGCTAGATACAGGAATCGAGTCTGGAAATGTGGTCAACAGATATGCCCTGGCTGGATACAGGAGTCGAATCTGGAATTGTGATAGTTGATAGACATGCCCTGGCTGGATACAGGAATCGAATCTTCAAACTCTTCAGACGTGCCCTGGCTAGATACAGGAATCGAGTCTGGAAATATGGTCAACAGATATGCCCTGGCTGGATACAGGAGTCGAATCTGGAATTGTGATAGTTGATAGACATGCCCTGGCTGGATACAGGAATCGAATCTTCAAACTCTTCAGACGTGCCCTGGCTAGATACAGGAATCGAGTCTGGAAATATAATGATTGATTTGTTGAACACTTTTGACATTCGAATGCCCCAAGCGGTGAAGAAGGAGTCTTGAATCAGATTACTCTGCGTATTGAGAGATTTCTTGAAATCTTGACTGGACTGCCCCAGGTTAACTGAACTTTGAAAGATCTGTTGGACCTTGACTGGACTGCCCCAGGTTAATTGAATTGTGACATGCCATGCCCCTTGTTGATAAGGGGGTTTGATGGAAGTGTCATCCTCTTGAAGTGATTCTGACTTACTGAGAGAGTTTTCGTTCCTCCGAACATTCGCTGTATGAATTTCTTCGCTGTCAAACAAAAAGGTCAAATGCAGACAGTGATATTCGAATAATGCAAAGTTTATGTTTGTCTCGAAGTTTTGCAAAACGCGTTTTTTAGCAGAAAACTTTTTATAAGACAAATCAACACAAGATTTAGAGTAAGCCTTACAGGAGTCAGGATACCTTTTGTAACAGTATGCTTTCGAACTAACCCATGCTTCAATTAGGACTTTTAAAGGGTTGTAACGTGGCCTGGTTCACGGTTTAAGAAAAAATGGATAAAGGCTCGAAGTATATTTGTACCCACCCGCTCTTCGTGATGTTCTCCAACCTAAGCTCAGTTAATTGCGTCATACTTTGTTTTGAGTTTTGAACGACTTTTGGGCGATGGTTCACCAGTTGAATTTGGGGAGACAGTCATCATCTCCTTTTTCTTTTTCAACACTTTTCATGTTGTTGAGGATTTTGTAATGACCTCACTATTTTGATTTTGATTTGTTATTCCTAACTTTTTCCTGACTGTTACCGTTTTCCGGGATTACTGTCAGCGGGATGCCCCAGCTTTCTTAGGCCTCCTTTATAGGTTTTGGCTCGGCGGGCTTTTCTCTTTTGAGAGACTGACTGTCTATGTGATAGGGAACCACCCTTGTCTTTTGATTCCAAAGGAACGCTTTCTCTTTTTTGACGTCGTTCGTTGTATTACGAACTGAGAGTTTGCGACTTCAATGCGCATTTTCTTTTGAATTAACTGAGAGACTACCCTGCCCCGGGTTTATATCAAGGGTTTTGATCGTTTAGAACAGAAAACTCCTACTTCTTTGGCTCGAAGGGGTTGACTAGGGATTAACTTCCTTATAACTCCAGTGTTTGGGAATTGAAAGAAATGCCTGTACATCATCAGCAAGGTCTGTTCAAAAGCATACTATATAAGATCATGGTATTGTTTCGTCATCCTCCCTCTAAAGGCTTACAGCTTTTTATCAAGAGTCGAATATCATAAAGAAAAGCATAAGAGTAGTGAAACGAATGGATGAATTCAAGACAAACATATGCAATGCATTAATGAAAACAGAGTTTAACATCAACAGATAATTGTTTGACAGCAAAAGAAATTACAACTTTGAAAATTCAAAAAGAAACAAAAGTCTTTCAGTTTGAGCTTCGTCATTTCAAGTGGAGAACCCTTTAACGGAAGATCTTCATCTCGCCGTCTGGCATGAATTCCAGCACCCCAATGTCGATCAGATCTTGAATCTTGTTCTTCAAGGCCCAACAGTCGTTGGTGTCGTGTCCCGGGCTGTAGGAGTGGTAAACACAAAATGCGTCAGGATGATAGTTAGGAGAGGAGGTATTGAGCTTCTGAGGAGGGTCCTTTACGGTAAGCAAGTTGACCTCCAACAGACGCTTCAGTATAAAGAATGATGGTATTTCAGTCTCCGTAAACTGTCTTCCCGACTTTTCTTGCTTACGCTGATTACCCCGTTGACGCTGGCGAGGTTGTTGATGGGTTTGTGACCCTGAAGCAAGCAAAGGAGCTTTCCCTTTGTCTTCTGGAATGGATGGAGGCTGAGCGGTGACTTGATCTTCGACCTCAGATGTTTGCCCCAGTTGGTTGTTTGGAAGCAGTTGGCGGACAAGAACTCTGAGTTCCTCTTGTCTTTGAGATAGGTCTTGGATGAGAGCCATCTGGCCCACCAACTGTCCCATCACTTGGGTCCTCAATGTTGTCAGATCAAACTGCAGCTCCGCAAGCTGATCACTCCTGGCATTGTTGGAATTCTCCAAGCCCTTTGTGAGGAGAGCTTTCATCTCTTCTTGCCCCAAAGACAAGTTCAGGAACATCTCCTGCAGCTGAGCAGTCTGGTCTTGAATGTCTTTGACAGACCTTTCTAGAGCCATCTCTTGCTGAAATAAACAGCAGGAGAGTAAGGAAACCTGAAAAAGGAAAGATTGTCAAAATGCAATGCATGATATGTGGATGCATGCTTTCAAGGATCTCTTGGGGTAAACACAAGAAAATGTTAGAGGTTGAACTCTACTCTTGGATTGGAGATCTCTGCACCGGTGGACGTCCTTCCACGAGAATCAAGCTCACCATGTCGAGTGGGTCATAGCCACTGATTCAAGTTGTTGTTTTTGAACTTTGATTGGAGAGCTTTGTATCGGTGGATGTCTTTCCATGAGAATTAAGCTCACCATGTCGAGTGGGTCATAGCCACTGATTCAAGTTGTTGTTTTTGAACTTTGATTGGAGAGCTTTGTATCGGTGGATGTCTTTCCACGAGAATCAAGCTCACCATGTCGAGTGGGTCATAGCCACTGATTCAAGTTGTTGTTCTTGAACTTTGGTTGGCATTGGTTAGAGGAGAAACCCCTTGCCCCTTGATAGACGTCTGGTTCAACATAACCCTGCATCCAAAGAACCCTCGAGATCCTTGAAATGGTTATTGAAAATGCTATGGTATGATGTCATGATGTTATGTACATGTATGCACAAGCAAGTGAGTGTATATACAGGAAAACATATTCACACAAAGCAAACAAGTCCTTAGGTTTAGGCTTGCATGAGGTTCAGGTACTACCCTCTTTCAGTTCGTTGGTTAAAACCTGTCCTATCAAAAGTAACCGGGTTCTAGAGAATCTCATATCATTGGCTACCCTCAATCGGTCATAACTCCAGCATCGCAATCTTTTCTCGCGGCCAGAACCATCTCGAGAGTTTAGCCTCAATGAGTGTAGCATACTGCTACTGTCCTAATAGCCAAGTTGGTCAATTTAGGGTTCTAAGGTTGGTTGGTGTTTAATGACTCCTTAGAAGACCTATATTCTCCCCGTTGCAACACAAGGGATATAGGTACAAACTAAGATGCCACACCAACGTAGCCACTGCTTCACCCATGTCGGTCTACGCCGGACAGGTCCCTCACAGATTATGCTACCTAAAAAGGGTATTCCCCAGATCCGGGTTAGGATCTATGAAACTCCGATACAAAGCCCACAAATGTAAAGCAAACAAAACAATCAATTGAAAATAAAGGTGATCTAAACCCTAAGGTAACCCCACTAAAAATATCCCCAACAGAGTCGCCAGTTCTATGATACGGTGGGAGAACTGACTAGTGTTTTGCGTTTGTGTGATCGGTGGATCTGGAACTGACTGTTTAACGCTGGTTCGCGAAATGTCGCGGTAAGCAAGAGTCGCCACCGTCTTTTATTTTCTCCAATAGGAAAGGACAAAAGCACGGAAAAATTCCTTTAAAGAGATCGCTCTCGGTTCGGGAGGTAGGTTATAGAAAGGGAAGGTGTTAGCACCCTTTCTATCCATGGTTATCCATGGGCTCTTAGATACTTGCTCACTTGTGTTTTCAAAAATGGTTCGTTTGCTTTTCAATGTGGGTTTTTAAAAAGTTTCTTTGAAAAAATTTCAGTTCGACTCGTACGTCAGAGTGTTTGAAAAATTTGTTTTGAAAGCTTTTGAAAATGTGTTGGTGAAAAGTTTTGTTTGTTTTTGAGATTAGAGCAAGTATCCTTGAGAACCTACCTACCCTAAGGAATTCGTCTGTGTAGATGTCCTTTAAAGTAGTGCCATCCCACCATTGAGAGGTAGGTAGCACCACCGTTGGAGGTGTTCGGGTCAATTCGAGTTTTAGGGACGTGGTGATCACCGGAGCAATGGGAAGACACCTTAGAAGCTACCCTCATGCCAGGTTCCCGGATCATGAGGACTTACTAAGACGCCCTCTACTCGACGACCACCTTTCGAAAGGCAACAGTGAGGCGTACCCTAGGGGTGGTGTGTGCGAATCGTGTGTCATGTTTCAGTTATTTGTCTTGCCATGTTTGTCGTGTTCTACGCTTGATTTTAATTTGTCCATTCATTCTTGCATGCTTTTTAACAATTAATATTTGCGGGAAATATAAATCTAAACTATTACAAATGGCGCGGGTCCACATCGCCAAAATAAACCGGACCCGATTTAGCGGAAAAATAAATAATGCGAAGAAATAAAGTGCGAAAAGTAAATTACATGGCTTAGGGACAATTACATAATTATAATTAAACGACATAAGATAAATGCGCAAATTAAATAATTGAAACGAAACTAGGGCGTTGGACCCTTTTTGCAAATAATTAAAAGTTAATGAGAATTAAAAATTAAATGATTAAATGTTTTTTGGTATTTTGTATTTTTTAGATTTAATGAGAAAAAAGGAGAATTAATTAAAATTAAATTAAACGGCAAACCCTAATTCTAATATTTTTTATTTATTAAGAAAGAATTAAAATATGACCTAAATTAACCTAATTCATTTATGTACAATTTAAATAGGAAAATAAATAAATAAATAATAATTATTATTGTGGAAAAAAAGGGAAATAAAAAAGAATTAACAATTAAAACCTAAATTCTACATTTTTGGATTTTTATTAAAAAAAGAATTAAAATTAAAACCTAATTACACTACATAATTTACATTCTAATTTATTTATGAAAATAATTATAATAAAATAAATATTATGTTTTTTCTGTATTTTCTGATTTTTATAATGTTTTTTAGACTTTTGTTAAAAATAATTAATTAAAACAAATAATTAAAATAAACAATCAATTAAAATAAATGAAATAAAAAGGAAATCAAACCAGAGTGGGGTGTAGTCCCCAATTTAGGAGGTATGAATTTGGAAAGCCTGGCCCAATAAGCATGGAATTTCATTGACTTTCTGGATCATGTGTCATGCGTTGACTGATATTCATTGCACTCCTGGAATCCATGCCCTTGATTTGGTTGCCTGGGACACGTGGGCGATGAATATTGAGTGTGTATGGTGAACGTCCTCAAGCGCGCTGCATAAGAATTTTTTATGAAAAATAATGTGAAACTTTTGCCAGACCTGGGACTTGAACCCAGGTCTTGAAGATTATGAGTGTTAGTCCCTGCCAGCTGAGCTACGTGAATCAATTGGTATATTATAATAAACAAATAATAAAAAGGTGACACCAACGCATGATAACTAAAACGCGCGTGAATTTGAAACATCCAATCCCTGCGTGCCACGGAGTTGTCTTCTTCGCGTGCCTGAAAATAAAAACAATATGGCAACGGTTTTAACGCGTTGCTGTATACCATCTACAGGAAAATAGCGATTAGACGGTGGGTGGATATAAATTGTTCGCGAGTATGCATTCTTCTTCATCTTGGTGCGCTGAACTCAACCATGGTATCCAGATGGCCTAATTTTACTTGTATTGGGAAACCCCCTTTTTGAGTTCCTGAAACCCTAAAGACCGTTCATGGTAGATTCATGTTTATGCCACAAAAACTCAATTAACTATAATGGTTAGTTCACAAACTTCATAAGGAGTAAGAATATACAAGAAAAAATGCAAAAAGATGTCTAAATCATGCTATGCGATTTCAATATTTTCTTGGCACGGTTTGAGTTCCAGATACCAGTTCAAGGCGTTTTTGTTGATGTTAACGATTGGCACGCGTTCAGAATCACCCAAGGAAGCTATTGGAATCAAAGTTGAAGCTTGAATCTACCTCTAAGGCACTTTTCAGTTTTGAGTTTTTTATGAAAAAATTCCAATATGCAATGGAGTTATGGGGCGCAGCTTGCAGTCTTTTTGGCATTAGGGCTTCATTCTGATCATATAGGGAGTGATCTAGGTCAACAAAAACCAACAAAATCTCATGAATTCATTATTTGGAGATTTGATTTGCTTAATATCTTTTCCAATCTTTTTTCATGTTGTTTTTGTTCAATCATGATCCAATCACACCAAAACTTGCCTATTTAAGACTTACACGAAATATTGAGCTTATAATGTGCATGAAAAGATTTTTTTAGGTTAGTTTGATATTTTTCATATATTAAAATCATTTAAATGAATATAAATTAATATTAATTCAAATAAATAATTAAAAAATATGAGAATACTTCCCTTTGGGCCTAATGGTCGTGCATAGGCTTGGCATGAAGAAACTTGGAAGAAAATTGGACCCATTTGCATTTTTAGGCCTTTTGCATCAATGTTGATTTTCAAAAATTTCCAAAAATTTCCCAACTTCCACAAGGCATAACTTGGTCAATTTTTAAGATTTTCACATGTTCTTGGACATTTTGGAAAGGTCTTTGAGTCCTTTAACCAATGCCTTTGGTCCCATGTCATTTTGATTTACCAATCTCAAGTTATGGCCTTTGACTTAAAGTCACTTTTTGTTGACTTTTGAAAATGACCTATAATGTTGAAATTGATAACTTTTTGTGAGAGCATTTCTTGGACTTGGAACATGAAGATGAATTGTAGGAAATGTCTTTCTCTTCAAAATGAGCTTTGGATGGAATTTTTCTGATAATCCATGTGAAAGTTATGCCCTGGTCAATTTCAGTTGACTTTTTCAGCTGTCCAAATATAGCAACTTTTGCATCTTTGATGATTTCTCAGCCAAATTTTGAGAATCATGATCAAGCATTGATCAAATGATGTTTGTGGCTTTAAAATGATATGTTGACCAAAAATTTGAACTTTTGACTGTCAAATGACCATTTTGCCCCTACAGTTGACTGTAGTGCAATTTAGGGTTTTGACTGTGCAATTTTGAGCTGAATGCCTTGAAACTTGACATGAAGACACTTGACCATCTTTGTAGGCATATGAGACTTGATTGGGCCTTTGAAAAGTTCATTTGCTTGACCAGAACTCAAACCCTAGTTTTGACTGTATAGGAGACAGTTGAGCTGCACAACCCTTGGGGAATTTTGTGACCTTGACTTGGCAATTTCTTGATGAATATGGGAGGGCAAATTTTGGGGTACAACAGTTGCCCCTGTTCAATCTTCTTAGACCTGAGGATGCAGATTGGCTGACGTGCCTTTCGTAATCCGATGGTAGAAGATGATTGGACACTAGAGTGCCCAGAAATTTGCGCTCACATAGTAGCAGTGATGACGAGGGAATGGGCTTATAGATGCCATTTGGATGTTGATCGCGTAGGAGATTTCTTAGCGCGAACCTGCATACCTGCAAAAGAAAATGAGTACCTGACACGTCGCAGGAGCTGTTTTTAGATGCTTGATATAGATATGTCCTGACAGGTTACAGGAGCTGGGTCTGGAGCTTCAAACGTTGATGAATGAACCAGGGATGGTTACTGCCTTAGCCTGAATGATAAGTGAACCTTGGATGATTTTAACTTCAACAACGCTTGTTGAGAAAACCTTGGTGAGGATTACCATCTTCGTAGTGTCAGGAAGAGAACCAAAGGACATTATAATCTCAAAGGGAGTCACCTCACTCGCCGTTGGAGAGGGAACTATAGGAAATTATAATCTGAAAGGAGATATCACCTCACGCTCATGCCGGAGAGGGAAACATCTGAAGAAGGAATTACCACCTCACGCGCCGTTGGAGAGGGGACCATAAGAGAATATCACCTCACGCTCATGCCGGAGAGGAAAACATCTGAAAAAGGAATTACCACCTCACACGCCGTTGGAGAGGGGACCATAAGAGAATATCACCTCACGCTCATGCCGGAGAGGAAAACATCTGAAAAAGGAATTACCACCTCACACGCCGTTGGAGAGGGGACCATAAGAGAATATCACCTCACGCTCATGCCGGAGAGGAAAACATCTGAAGAAGGAATTACCACCTCACACGCCGTTGGAGAGGGGACCATAAGAGAATATCTCCTCACGCTCATGCCGGAGAGGAAAACATCTGAAAAAGGAATTACCACCTCACACGCCGTTGGAGAGGGGACCATAAGAGAATATCACCTCACGCTCATGCCGGAGAGGGGAACATCTGAAGAAGGAATTACCACCTCACACGCCGTTGGAGAGGGGACCATAAGAGAATATCACCTCACGCTCATGCCGGAGAGGGGAACATCTGAAGAAGGAATTACCACCTCACACGCCGTTGGAGAGGGGACCATAAGAGAATATCACCTCACGCTCATGCCGGAGAGGGGAACATCTGAAGAAGGAATTACCACCTCACACGCCGTTGGAGAGGGGACCATAAGAGAATATCACCTCACGCTCATGCCGGAGAGGGGAACATCTGAAGAAGGAATTACCACCTCACACGCCGTTGGAGAGGGGACCATAAGAGAATATCTCCTCACGCTCATGCCGGAGAGGAAAACATCTGAAAAAGGAATTACCACCTCACACGCCGTTGGAGAGGGGACCATAAGAGAATATCACCTCACGCTCATGCCGGAGAGGGGAACATCTGAAGAAGGAATTACCACCTCACACGCCGTTGGAGAGGGGACCATAAGAGAATATCACCTCACGCTCATGCCGGAGAGGGGAACATCTGAAGAAGGAATTACCACCTCACACGCCGTTGGAGAGGGGACCATAAGAGAATATCACCTCACGCTCATGCCGGAGAGGGGAACATCTGAAGAAGGAATTACCACCTCACACGCCGTTGGAGAGGGGACCATAAGAGAATATCACCTCACGCTCATGCCGGAGAGGGGAACATCTGAAGAAGGAATTACCACCTCACACGCCGTTGGAGAGGGGACCATAAGAGAATATCACCTCACGCTCATGCCGGAGAGGGGAACATCTGAAGAAGGAATTACCACCTCACACGCCGTTGGAGAGGGGACCATAAGAGAACTTCTACTGAGTCTTTATCAGAAAAATCTGTTTGGAGTTGATTTAACTGGACTAGAGAAGTCCTTGAAATATGTTTAAGAATTTCCACTGCATATTTCCTGAAAGGTAAAGGTCAGTTATATGCGATGCATGATATGGATCAAGCAATGATGTTATCAATATAAATGAGACTTGTATGATACAATACGTTATGCATGCTACAATGATGTATGTAAAGTTTCATGTATGTTTTCGTCTAGGAAAATAAATCCTTGACGGGTGCCGGGAAGTCATATCCTGGGCTGATGTTGAGGAAGAGATTTTGCTTCCGCTGTGGATGATTCGTTGCGAGAATACCAGTAGGAGGAGATAACTCCGTTGAGGAGTGAAACAATTCTGCGGGGGAAAAGATACTCTAGCGATCATGCTGGGGAGTGCTACTCTGTGGGGATAGCGATGCTTTGCTGAGTTGATGAAGATAACTCCGCTGGCGATACCCTTGTTGTGCTGGAAGTGTTGATAGACTTCGCTGGGGTAAGAAGACTTCGTCGAGGACGCTCTTTCTGTGGCTTTTGGCTGAGGATAACCCAGTTATATCCTGTTACGGAAATAACTCTTTAAATCAAGCCGGGACGACGCGTTCGTGCTCTGCGAGGGGATAAGCTTCCAGAATCTACTGGGGATGAGCTTATTGCTTGTGGAGGTATGAATTCCAACTTTCCTGGGGAAACTGGATTGGACTCTCCTGGGGAGTTTTGATATGTTGGGATGTTCTTCAGCGGAACCTACCCTGATGCCTTGGAGGATAGAACAATCAGACTGCTCAGACCAACTTTATTGCCCCTGTTTTTGTGGAAGAAGATACTGGTGGAGTCTTGATAACTGCCTTTTGACAAACCTTCTTCTGATAGGCAAGTGACGAGGCGCCGGGACATAGTCGTACGCTTTTGATCCCTAACTTTTGCCTGGACCGCCCTTTCGGGTTTTCAGTCCACCGGGATACCCATTTTTGCCCAAGCCGCCTTTTCAGGTTTTCGACTTGTCGGGTGTACAATTTTTCATTTCATCCCTTATTTTGCCCGAACCCTTTTGGTTCGCCGGGAAGCCCTTGTTTTTGCCTAGGTGTGTCAACCTAGCGGGTCTTTGATTTTGCGTAGTATCTTTTCGACTATGTCTGTGCTTTCAGAATGTAGGGAGTTGCCCCTGTTATAAGTGCTTTGTCATGCCACCAGAAGGTGTTTGATCATGCAAGATTTGTTGTTGGAATGCCCCAAGTGACTCAGGCGGAGATTTGCCCCAGGCCATTTGGCCTTTGAGAGATTCTCCGAATCTTGATTGGATTGCCCCAGATAATGGACCAAGATCAGGTCTGCCCCTTGATTGGAAGAACTTTTGTTCACTAGGTATTCATCGTGCGAATTTCCCTGCTGTTCAAACAAAAAGTCATATGCAAACAAAGTTATGTTAAAAATGCAAAGCTTATGTCTGTCTTGAAGATTTTGAAAATGCATTCTTCTTTTCATAAAACAAATGAATGTTTGTAAAACGTGATGTCAACACCGTATTTACCGTAGGCCTTCAGGAGTCAGGATACCTTTTGTCACAATATGCTTTTGAACTAACCCATGCTTCAGCTAGGACTTTTAAGGGTTATAACGTGGCCTGGTTCACGGTTTAAGAAACAAAGGATAAAGGCTCAAATTATTTGTACCCACCCGCTCTTCGTGATGTTCTCCAAACCTAAACTCAGTTGATCGTGCGTTAGACCTTGCTTGAGTCTTTGCTTTGATGTTCCAATAATGGTTCAGATGTTGATGATTTTTTTTTTGAATAGGCAATCATTTTTGCTTTGGTTGAGGGTTTGTGAGACCTCTTTCTTGATTTTTGTTATCCCTTTCTTTTTTTTTTTTTGCCTGAACTGTTTCCTTTTTTGGAATTACAGTCAGCGGGATGCCCCAGTTTCATAAGTCCCCTTTGTAGGTTTAGACCTTTTGGGTTTTTCGTTTATGAATTTAGATGATGACTGCCTGTCCTTTTGATTGTTCTGAACCATTACTGTCTTTGTTCGTTTTGTAAAGATCTCTTCGGTGCCATTCGTCATGCACTTGGATCAACTGAGAGACTACCCTGCCCCAGGTTATGATTAAGGGTTTTAAATTTCGAAAATAAAAACTCCTACTTCTTTGGCTCTGATGGGTTGACGAGGGTTTATCATCCTTATAACTCCAGTGTTTAGGGATTGAAACAATGCCTGTACCTCATCAGCGGGGTCTGTTCAAAAGCATACTGTAATGATTGTGGTATCGTTTTCGTCATCCTCCCTCAAGAGGCTTAGAATTATTAATCGAGAGTTGAACATCAAGAAAAATATGAAAGCAATTTGCAATATAGTGAATACGAAATAATTACTTCAAAACAGACATGTGCAATGCATTAATGAAATAACAATGTTTGATATGAATAAAATGTTTAAACAATCAAAGAAAAATACAACTTGAACATTCGAATGAACAAAAGTTTCTTAGTTTGAACTAGCTATCTCAGATGGAGAATTCTCAGCGGAAGATTTTCATCTCGCCATCCGGCATGAACTCTATCACCCCTTCGTCAATCAAATCCTGGATTTTGTTCTTCAAGGTCCAACAGTCGTCTGTAGCATGCCCCGGACTGTCTGAATGATAAGCGCAGTGGGTGTCGGGGTTATACCTCGAAGCTGTCCTGTTGGGATTTTTGGGAGGGTCCTTTAGAGTGATCAGATTGACCTCCAGCAAGCGCTTCAGTATAAAGGATGAGGGTATATCAGTCTCCGAGAAATGTCTTCCGGGCGCATTTCGTTTACGTTGACTACCCCGTTGAGGCTGGGCTCGTGACCCTGAAGCAAGCTGAGGAGATTTTCCTTTGTCTTCTTGCCCCGCATGTGGCTGAATGATGGCTGGAGCTTCCACCTTGGCTGTTTGCCCTACTGGATTATTTTGAAGCAGCTTGGTGACGAGGACCCGGAGCTCTTCTTGTTTTTGAGCTAAGTCCTGAATGAGAGTCATTTGGCCCACCAACTGCCCCATCATTTGGATCTTCATGGTTGCCAATTCAATTTGTAGCCCTTCAAGCTGATCGTTCCTGATGCCCCCTGCATTCCCTAAGGTCAAGTTCCTGGTGAGGAGAGTCTTTATTTCTTCTTGCCCCTGGGATAGGTTTAAGAACATTTCTCGCAGTTGGGCGTTCTGAGTACGGAGATCTTGGTTGTCTGGTTGGAAAGCCATTGCTGAAATAAACAGCGAAGATGGTGAGTGACCTGCAAAAGGGATACCTGTAATGCAATGATGAGTATGACATGTATGCAATGTTTTCAAGGACCTCGCGGGGTAAACAAGAAAATTTGTTAGCATTGGAATTTATAGCTTGATTGAAGGACACCCTTGTTGTTGAGAATTCTTCTTCAAGGGTCAAAGGCTCACCATATCCAGTGGGTCATAGCCCCTGATAACCTTAGCTAGGGGATCATTCTTCAGGTGTCAAAGCTCACCATATCAAGTGGGTCATAGCCCCTGACAACCTTGGCTAGAGGAAAATAAATCCTCTTTGCCCCTTGCTGGGATAGTTGTTCATCGTGACCTGCATCACAAGCCCTTGAGATCCTTGAAATGGTTGGGATGTATGCAATGGTATGATGTCATGCTATGCATGGGGTGATGTAGGTAAACCCTGTTATGAGTCCCAGTTAAGGACTATAAACAAACCCTGCAAGAAATTTAGTATACTTTGTTATGAGTCCCAATTAAGGACTATAGACAAAACCTGTAAGAAATTTGGTAAACCCTGTCATGAGTCCTAGTTGAGGACTATAAACAAAACCTGCAAGAACTTAGTAACCCTGTTATGAGTCCTAATTAAGGACTATAAACAAGACCTGCAAGCAATTTGGTAAACCCTGTCATGAGTCCTAGTTAAGGGCTATGAACAAGACCTGCAAGTGGTTAGTACACCCTGTTATAAGTCCTAATTAAGGACTATGAACAAAACCTGCAAGGCATCAAGGGTCAGATAACAAGCATGCAAGTAGTCAAGTACGAAGGCACACAAGTCACACAAGATAAGCCCTTAGGGTTTAGGCCAGCATGATGTCTGGGTATTACCCTCTTGAGTTGGTGGGTTTCAACCTGTCCTAATCAAAGTAACCGGGTTCTAAGGTTCCCAATATCACGGGATTACTTTCATTGTTCATCGTTTCGATTTAGCCACTGAACTGGCGACCGAAATATTCCAGGAAAGCAACCCTCAATTGAGCGTAGTATCGAGTATCAACCAACCTCGGACTGCACCAAAGTCAGTTATCTCACTACCCTAAAGAGGCCAAGATAGTTCAATTAAGGTTCCTAAGGTCTGTTGATGCTTCATGACACCACGCGGAGGCCCCGTACTCTCCTTGACTGAACTCAAGGGTTACCGGTACACACCAAAGTGCCACATCAACGTAGCAGACTGTTTCAACCGTGTCGGTATACCCCGCACAGTTCCCTCACAGCCTTGTTGCTACTTTCTAAGAAAGGTATCCCCCAGATCCGGGTGTAGGACCTATAGAACTCCCAAGCAACCCACAATTTAAAGCACACAAGGAAAACAATTGAAAACATAGTTATAAGCTAGCCCTAAGGTACACCTCACTTTAAAAGATAATCCCCAGCAGAGTCGCCAGTTCTGTGATCGGTGGATCTGGAACTGACTGTTTAACGCTGGTTCGCGAAATGTCGCGGTAAGCAAGAGTCGCCACCGTCTTTTATTTTCTCCAATAGGAAAGGACAAAAGCACAGAAAAATTCCTTTAAAGAGATCGCTCTCGGTTCGGGAGGTAGGTTATAGAAAGGGAAGGTGTTAGCACCCTTTCTATCCATGGTTATCCATGGGCTCTTAGATACTTGCTCACTTGTGTTTTCAAAAATGGTTCGTTTGCTTTTCAATGTGGGTTTTTAAAAAGTTTCTTTGAAAAAATTTCAGTTCGACTCGTACGTCAGAGTGTTTGAAAAATTTGTTTTGAAAGCTTTTGAAAATGTGTTGGTGAAAAGTTTTGTTTGTTTTTGAGATTAGAGCAAGTATCCTTGAGAACCTACCTACCCTAAGGAATTCGTCTGTGTAGATGTCCTTTAAAGTAGTGCCATCCCACCATTGAGAGGTAGGTAGCACCACCGTTGGAGGTGTTCGGGTCAATTCGAGTTTTAGGGACGTGGTGATCACCGGAGCAATGGGAAGACACCTTAGAAGCTACCCTCATGCCAGGTTCCCGGATCATGAGGACTTACTAAGACGCCCTCTACTCGACGACCACCTTTCGAAAGGCAACAGTGAGGCGTACCCTAGGGGTGGTGTGTGCGAATCGTGTGTCATGTTTCAGTTATTTGTCTTGCCATGTTTGTCGTGTTCTACGCTTGATTTTAATTTGTCCATTCATTCTTGCATGCTTTTTAACAATTAATATTTGCGGGAAATATAAATCTAAACTATTACAAATGGCGCGGGTCCACATCGCCAAAATAAACCGGACCCGATTTAGCGGAAAAATAAATAATGCGAAGAAATAAAGTGCGAAAAGTAAATTACATGGCTTAGGGACAATTACATAATTATAATTAAACGACATAAGATAAATGCGCAAATTAAATAATTGAAACGAAACTAGGGCGTTGGACCCTTTTTGCAAATAATTAAAAGTTAATGAGAATTAAAAATTAAATGATTAAATGTTTTTTGGTATTTTGTATTTTTTAGATTTAATGAGAAAAAAGGAGAATTAATTAAAATTAAATTAAACGGCAAACCCTAATTCTAATATTTTTTATTTATTAAGAAAGAATTAAAATATGACCTAAATTAACCTAATTCATTTATGTACAATTTAAATAGGAAAATAAATAAATAAATAATAATTATTATTGTGGAAAAAAAGGGAAATAAAAAAGAATTAACAATTAAAACCTAAATTCTACATTTTTGGATTTTTATTAAAAAAAGAATTAAAATTAAAACCTAATTACACTACATAATTTACATTCTAATTTATTTATGAAAATAATTATAATAAAATAAATATTATGTTTTTTCTGTATTTTCTGATTTTTATAATGTTTTTTAGACTTTTGTTAAAAATAATTAATTAAAACAAATAATTAAAATAAACAATCAATTAAAATAAATGAAATAAAAAGGAAATCAAACCAGAGTGGGGTGTAGTCCCCAATTTAGGAGGTATGAATTTGGAAAGCCTGGCCCAATAAGCATGGAATTTCATTGACTTTCTGGATCATGTGTCATGCGTTGACTGATATTCATTGCACTCCTGGAATCCATGCCCTTGATTTGGTTGCCTGGGACACGTGGGCGATGAATATTGAGTGTGTATGGTGAACGTCCTCAAGCGCGCTGCATAAGAATTTTTTATGAAAAATAATGTGAAACTTTTGCCAGACCTGGGACTTGAACCCAGGTCTTGAAGATTATGAGTGTTAGTCCCTGCCAGCTGAGCTACGTGAATCAATTGGTATATTATAATAAACAAATAATAAAAAGGTGACACCAACGCATGATAACTAAAACGCGCGTGAATTTGAAACATCCAATCCCTGCGTGCCACGGAGTTGTCTTCTTCGCGTGCCTGAAAATAAAAACAATATGGCAACGGTTTTAACGCGTTGCTGTATACCATCTACAGGAAAATAGCGATTAGACGGTGGGTGGATATAAATTGTTCGCGAGTATGCATTCTTCTTCATCTTGGTGCGCTGAACTCAACCATGGTATCCAGATGGCCTAATTTTACTTGTATTGGGAAACCCCCTTTTTGAGTTCCTGAAACCCTAAAGACCGTTCATGGTAGATTCATGTTTATGCCACAAAAACTCAATTAACTATAATGGTTAGTTCACAAACTTCATAAGGAGTAAGAATATACAAGAAAAAATGCAAAAAGATGTCTAAATCATGCTATGCGATTTCAATATTTTCTTGGCACGGTTTGAGTTCCAGATACCAGTTCAAGGCGTTTTTGTTGATGTTAACGATTGGCACGCGTTCAGAATCACCCAAGGAAGCTATTGGAATCAAAGTTGAAGCTTGAATCTACCTCTAAGGCACTTTTCAGTTTTGAGTTTTTTATGAAAAAATTCCAATATGCAATGGAGTTATGGGGCGCAGCTTGCAGTCTTTTTGGCATTAGGGCTTCATTCTGATCATATAGGGAGTGATCTAGGTCAACAAAAACCAACAAAATCTCATGAATTCATTATTTGGAGATTTGATTTGCTTAATATCTTTTCCAATCTTTTTTCATGTTGTTTTTGTTCAATCATGATCCAATCACACCAAAACTTGCCTATTTAAGACTTACACGAAATATTGAGCTTATAATGTGCATGAAAAGATTTTTTTAGGTTAGTTTGATATTTTTCATATATTAAAATCATTTAAATGAATATAAATTAATATTAATTCAAATAAATAATTAAAAAATATGAGAATACTTCCCTTTGGGCCTAATGGTCGTGCATAGGCTTGGCATGAAGAAACTTGGAAGAAAATTGGACCCATTTGCATTTTTAGGCCTTTTGCATCAATGTTGATTTTCAAAAATTTCCAAAAATTTCCCAACTTCCACAAGGCATAACTTGGTCAATTTTTAAGATTTTCACATGTTCTTGGACATTTTGGAAAGGTCTTTGAGTCCTTTAACCAATGCCTTTGGTCCCATGTCATTTTGATTTACCAATCTCAAGTTATGGCCTTTGACTTAAAGTCACTTTTTGTTGACTTTTGAAAATGACCTATAATGTTGAAATTGATAACTTTTTGTGAGAGCATTTCTTGGACTTGGAACATGAAGATGAATTGTAGGAAATGTCTTTCTCTTCAAAATGAGCTTTGGATGGAATTTTTCTGATAATCCATGTGAAAGTTATGCCCTGGTCAATTTCAGTTGACTTTTTCAGCTGTCCAAATATAGCAACTTTTGCATCTTTGATGATTTCTGAGCCAAATTTTGAGAATCATGATCAAGCATTGATCAAATGATGTTTGTGGCTTTAAAATGATATGTTGACCAAAAATTTGAACTTTTGACTGTCAAATGACCATTTTGCCCCTACAGTTGACTGTAGTGCAATTTAGGGTTTTGACTGTGCAATTTTGAGCTGAATGCCTTGAAACTTGACATGAAGACACTTGACCATCTTTGTAGGCATATGAGACTTGATTGGGCCTTTGAAAAGTTCATTTGCTTGACCAGAACTCAAACCCTAGTTTTGACTGTATAGGAGACAGTTGAGCTGCACAACCCTTGGGGAATTTTGTGACCTTGACTTGGCAATTTCTTGATGAATATGGGAGGGCAAATTTTGGGGTACAACAGTTTGTTTTCGCAAATGTTTCGGTTGAGCAAGAGTCACCGCCGACTTTTTATTTTATCCTAAGGAAAGGTTAAAAAAGCACAGCAAAAACCTTTGAGATTTTTTCTTGGGTTCGGGGAGTAGATTATAGAAAGGGAAGGTGTTAGCACCCTTTCTATCCATGGTTATCCATGGGCTCTTAGTTACTTGCTTAGATCACTTGCCTTGATTTTCGACTGCTTGAAATTGTGGTGTATGTGTGTGTGTTTTTGAAAATGTTTTTGAAGAGATGCCTTGTCTTAGGCGACCAATGTATTTGACTCGTGTTTGAGTGTTTTACAAAAGTGTGGATCTTTTCGAAAAGATGTTTCAAATGTTTTTGAAAGTTTGTTTGAAAGTATTGTGGATTGTGGTTTTTGAAAAGAAGGCAAGTGTTTTTGCAAGTTGATCTCAAGTAACTAAGAGTTTTGTCTACCCTATTGTACTCAAAGGTTTTTGTTATGTTTTAACCCCTTTTTAACAATTTTGTTCCACCATTGAATTTGATGGGCAATCTTGCGTTTAGGAAGTTTATTCGGGACGGGCGCGGGTCATCGTATGGACCATGAATGCAATGGTGCCAAGTGTCTTAGGCAATTTGCTTTGAAGGGACTATGATCATTCCGTTTAGGCAACACTTTGAGGGACTTATGATCATTTTGATTTTGTTTTGCCAAAGATACTCGACGTGCAAGCATGGCCCATTTTGGAAGGCAACATGTGGGATTACCCTAGAGGGTGCAAGTGTGATTGTGTATTAATTTCATGTATTTGTCTTGTATTAGGTTATCTAGCGTTTGATTTTATGTACATACAAACCCTAAGTCTAATCATGGTATAATTGAAAGCGGTAAATTGCGAAAATGTAAAATCTACGCTATTACAAAATCAGTATCCGGGAGTGGGGGTACATGTGTATGAATGGGGATGAGACTTATAGTATCCAATAAGTTACAACCAAATCGAATTTGCGATCAAATGTAAATATCGAATATACAAACATAAGATAAATAAATGTGTATAGGGCAATGTGAATGTATTTGTCAAAAAGGTATTTTTATATTAAATATTAATAATAATAATAATAATAAAGAACAAAAGTGTATATATTTTGTATTTACCCTGAATATATTAATAAATATATGTATATATGTATTATTTTAAATATGTGTTATATATATAAATAATAATAAATTTTTTTAATATTTGTAAAAAGGTATTTTTTATGTAAAATATTTTCAGAAGGTAAAATAAAATAAAAATGAAAATAAAAGTATTTTTACATATTTCTCAATATTTTAATGAAATGTAATATATCCATTTATTTATGTATTAATCAAAAGAAAATAACATAAATACCTAATAAATTAAAAAATGGTGAGAAAAAAGATTTTTATATTTTTAATAGCATGAGAAAAAATAAATGAATCAATCAAAAAAAGAAAAAGTCAGAAATCATTAAAAATAAATGAAATGGGCTCAGGGGGTGTAAAACAAGAAAAGTAGTGTGAAAAGAAATAACCAAACAGGCCCAGCCCAGAAAACTCCTTCTTCAACCTCCAGACTGTATGAACAACAATGAGCACGCGTTTTCTATCTTCCAATTCCTGGACTTTCAAGCAAAACTCATAACATGAAAAGTGTAGAGCATGAGAAAACGAATTCAACCATGTAAAGAACTTGACTTAACTCTCTAAGATGAGGGAGAATTTCTTCTCCCCCAATTTCTGACCTAACTTTTATACCATGTTCAGACTCAAAATTCTTGCAGCACACATAACATAAATGAAATCTAACTATATGGTCATGTTCAGGGCTATGATTGTGACATATTTCCTTCACAAACCTAAAGCTAATAATGTCTATACTGAGAGATAGAACCTCATGAAGATACTTGTTCAGTTGGAATCGTGCTTTGCAATGGAGGAGTTTTCAGAGCAAGATGATGATTTGTATAGCTTCCTTGAAGTGTGAGGATGCTATTCCAAGTTCTACTTTGTCTTGAAACTCCCTGAATCGTGTTGGAGAACTTCAACTGCAAAACAGAAAAACAAAAATGGTTACAGATCGTGTTTTAGCTTTTGGATAGCTTGCATAGATGGTAAGGAAGGTATGTGAACTGGTTTGGGCAAGAAAGCTTGAGAGAAATGAAAGATAGCACTCAAACTGCAGAGGCAACTCTGTTTTTGCAGTTTGATGGTGTTTTTTGGTTTGATGAAGTTTGGAAGGTGTTTAGCTCGTGTTTTAGGGCAAGGTGATTGTTTGGAATGTGTTTGACAAGTTTTCCTAAGCTGGTTTGTGCTGAGATGATAGTTGTTATTGAAAAACTGGTTTTCTGGTTTTTGATACTTTTTTACACTATACTTCCACCAGTGGAAGTTGTATTGAAAAACTGGTTTTCTGGTTTTTGACACTTTTTACACTATACTTCCACCAGTGGAAGTTGTATTGAAAAACTGGTTTTCTGGTTTTTGACACTTTTTACACTATACTTCCACCAGTGGAAGTTGTATTGAAAAACTGGTTTTCTGGTTTTTGACACTTTTTACACTATACTTCCACCAGTGGAAGTTGTATTGAAAAACTGGTTTCCTGGTTTTTGACACTGCTAGCAGGTTAAAAGGCTTAGCCGGTTTATGCTTGCTTAGCAGTTTTGTATATTTCTTTGGTGTTTTGGAGGCAGGGCTTATGCAGGTTGTGAGTTTCTCAGTTTTGTATTGGTTTCCCCTTTCTTTTGTGAAAATTCTGCCTCTCCTATCTCTTACCTTTTTTTTTGCTCTCTGTCTTTGTTTTTATGCAGTGGGGAGTCTTTGTATATTTCCTTGTATTTTTTTTTTGAAAGTTCTGCCTAAGCCTGAAAACCTGCATCTTATCTCTTCTTTTTCTCTCTCTCAGTACAGTTTTAATATTAAACTATGCTTTTTTCTGTACTTAATTCTGAAAGTGGCCCTTGGGAAATGATGAAAAGTGAAGCTTGCTTGCATAAAAGATTTCTTCTGCATATTTTCTCTTTTCTTGACAGCTTCTTACACTTTGTGAACTTTCCATATCTTTGCCAAATCTTTTCATGACAGCCTTGAGTAGACTTTGTACTTTTTTTTTACAGTAAGTTTGATACTTTTGGATTTTCAGTTTGGTTTGAACTTGGAGTTTGAGATTGAGTTTATGCAGTTTGACATTTTATGCATTTTGACACTTTGCATTTTTTTCTCAACTTTGCATTCATGATTAAATAAAATTCTTCCCTCTTTGTGAACTGGGAGAAATCCCGTGATTTGCAGAGAGGGTTAACTGATCCCAATCAGTGGCCCTTAATGATGATTGCAATTTTATCTGTCTTTAATTAATTATCAGTCACTGACTTTTCTTCTTTTGCAGATAAAAATGGATGGAGGGGTACTAAATGAAGACTGAAGAATTAGAAAAAATAGGATAGTTTTCTTTTTATTTAATATTTAAATTAATGTAAATCATTTTTTGTAATTAAATTATAAACAATAATTGTACAAATAATTCAAATATCAATAAAAGTCTTTATTATCCAACCAATTCTATTTCCTCTTTCTTTATTATTTATCTATTATTTAAAACTCTTTGAATTAAAATAATTGAAAAAATAAATTTCAATCACTTAATTTAGAATAATAAATAATTTAAATAAACAATACTTTAGCACATTGATCAATTAAACCTGGTATCTTCAAAGCGAATCAATAGTTAATCAAAACACTGATCAGGCGCGTTCTCTCTTTTCACTAATTTTCAACAAACACTGTAATTCCAAACTGCGCATATCCTTTGACTGGTGAATTCAAACCAACTGCCTCCTCTTACTGATTAAATTAAAAACAATGCGAATTCGACCCGAATCTCGGAGTAACTTGCAAAGTGCTGTGGAATTTTAACCTTTTTGAGAATATGCCCATAAAACCCTTAATTCCTGATTAAATGCCAAATAACATTCGCCTGACCAAAATTGAGCCAGAATCAACCAAAACCCTAAGTCAACTTGTGAACTGTTCTAGAGCCATGAAAACCAGTAAAACCCTAATTTTTGTTTGACTGTTAGAAAAGTCCATTTGTCCGATTCTTGAGCCAGTTTGAAAAGTCAGGAAATGCCTGAAGCTGACATTTCTTGTGGAAAAAATGCGAGGGCAAATTTTGGGGTACAACAGTTGGAACATCAAGAATCTTTCAAACATCTAAGGTAAGGGGTTTGATTTTTCAATTCTTATAGTTAGGGTTTGATTTGGTATATTTTGATTTGGGATGAAATTAATGTTAGGGTTCTTGAGATTTGTTGAGATAAATTAAGAGAGTTAATTTAGGTGTTAGTGTTATGGGATTAATGCTATGTTAATAAAAATTAAATTAGGAAAACTAAATTATATTAATTAAATTTAGTTTATAATTACTAGAACTAGCGGTATGTCCATTTTGTGAAGTTTAAGAAACTAGAACTAGTAGTATGTTCATTTTATGTAGTTTAGAAAACTAAAACTAGCAGTATGTTCATTTTATGAAGTTTAGAAAACTAGAAAAGAAGAACTAGCAGTATAATTAAATGGAGTTTAGTTTATAACTAAAAAAGAAGAACTAGCAGTATAATTAAATGGAGTTTAGTTTATAACTAAAAAATGAAGTTAGAAACTAAAGCATGTGTAATTGAAGTGTAGTTTTGAAAAAATAAAACTAGCAGTATATTAAGCAAAACAAAAAAACGAAACAGCAGAATAGTTTAGCAAAATTAACGTAGTAGCAGTATGCAAATTGAAAGTAAGTTTAGAAATTAATTAATTTATGTTTTTTTTTCTTAATTTAATATATTTAATATTAATATTAATTAAATACAAATATGACATAAGTTTACCGATTTAATTTGAAACCCGATTATGTTCCGATTTCCCGATTTCGGTAATTTCGGCGACGGAGCAAGTTACTCCGAATTTAACGAAAATTGGCGTGCTAGCTAATTTCGACATGTAGAACATTGTGGTGAGGTTAGTTTTTCGAGATTTCAAATTTCTATGAAGCAACCTGAAATAGGCCAATTTACGGTTTATTTGAAATGGGTTGCGTTTTAGTCGGTTTAAGTCGCGTATGGAAAATCCGATTGCGACGTTAATGATTATAATTGATGTCGGTTATTATGAATAACTTTCGTGACGATTATTGATGTTTGACTTTTTTCCGTGTTTGAAATTTAGTGAATTATTTGATAATAATGTGGTGTGATTAAACATGATGTTTGCGACGGTTTATTTATAATGAATACTTGATGATATGCGATGCGATGATATGTTTATCTCGATGTGGATAAATACGGCGATGTGGGCTTTATACCAATTTTGATGTGCGATGATGATGTTTTGTTGTGTCGTGTTTGTGATGTCGTGTTGTCGAGTCACATACATTGCATTGGCGACGAGGGCTTTTATGCCAAGCGACGAGGGCTTTTATGCCAAAGCGACGATGGGCTTTTATGCCGAATGTCCCTAATTATGGACAAAGTGACGGGTACCACATGCATAACATAGTCGTGTCTCATGGAGTCAGTTATGTTTATTTTTGAGTCTTTTGGTGTTGAGTTTTATTTCATGGCTTATGATGAATTGCGATGATGCACGATACTTTGTTTTGTGATGATTTTTGTGTTGAACATAAAGTGAATATGATGCGATAATTTTATGATGAGTAAGCGATGAATATAACATGACGGTAAAGCGACGATATGAGTTTATGGCGATGAAGTTTATGTCTTGTTTTGGTATGATTATGATGATTACGTGACGAAATTAAAGTGTTGATTTTATACACTAAATGATGATTTAAAGTGTGTGAGTTTTGGATATGTGCTGACATACCCTTATTAACCTATATCATTTATGGTTCTAAAACTATTTATATATTTTATCATGCCTTTAATTATATGTTTTGAGTATCTCACCCTTTACTTGTTTCGTCGTTGCCTTTATATTGGTAACGTGCAGGTGATCCGCGAGGATGATGAGGATTAGCTCGAGTCTCTTTATTTTGAGTCGCTCTGCTCTGATAGTAGTAACACTCGGGATTTGGGCGACGTTATGATTTTGATAGGATAGTTTATGTATACTATCTTATGACTTTATGTATTGATGATAACATGATGATACATACATTTTGTGAACACATTTGTTGTGCCGTGATTAGTCATATATTTATATGATGATTTATGTTATGAATCAGTATATCTGAATTTTGACTTTGTGATGTGCATTATAATGCAAAGTGATGAAAAAAACGAATATGTGATACCTCAATTTATGTTTGGATGAAATTTTGAAACTCTGATTTTATTATTACTTACGAGGGGTAGAATTGGGGTGTTACATTAGTGGTATCAGAGCAGGTCAGTATGTCTGGCCAAGTTGTTGAGTTTGTTGTCGTTTATCAATCAAGTATTGTTATTTGTAGATTCTAATCCTTGTTTTGTTTTGTGCTGAAGTTGTTATGGCTGGAAGGAACACTGGTAGGAATGATGAGGCTCTTGTTGCTGCTATGCAGGCAATGGCTCGGGCTTTCCAAAACCCGCCGAATGCTGACGAGAACGCTGGGTCTCGTAGTTTGGCAACCTTCCAAAGAGAGAACCCTCCTACTTTCCAAGGAAAGTATGATCCCGAAGGTGCTTTGGCGTGGCTGAAGGAGATTGAAAGAATCTTCCTTGTGATGGATTGCACTCTTGTGCAAAGGATCCGTTATGGTACTCATGAACTAAGTGCAGAAGCGGATGACTGGTGGGTTGAAACCCGTCAGAGGCTTGAGGTTATTGGTGAGGAAGTGACATGGGAAGTTTTCCGAATGGAATTCATGAGGAAGTATTACCCGGAAGATGTTCGGGGAAAGAAGGAGATAGAGTTCCTTGAATTAAAGCAAGGAAGCATGTCTATCACTGATTATGCTGCAAGGTTCACTATGTTGGCCAAGTTCTATCCGTATTATGATGGGTCGAATGGCGAGTTCTCTAAATGAATCAAGTTTGAAAATGGTTTGCGTCCTGAGATTAAGAAAGCTGTTGGTTATCAAAAAATCCGTGTCTTTTCAGATTTGATTGATAGTTGCAGGATCTTTGAGGAGGAAAGTAATGCTCATTATAAGATTATGTCTGATAAGAGAAACAAAGGTCAGCAAAGCCGTGGAAAACCATATGATGCTCCAGCTGGTAAAGGGAAACAGAAAGTGTTTCAAGGGCGAAGAACTAGTGGGGGAGATGCTCCTGCTAGTATTGTTTGTTACAAGTGTGGGAAACCTGGCCACAAAAGTAATGTTTGTTGAAGCGATTTTAGAGCTAAGGAGAATGAGATGAGATGTTTCCGATATGGAGAAGTGGGCCATATGACTCGCGATTGTAGACATAAGGATGTGGTCTGTTTTAATTATGGCGAGGGAGGTCACATTAGTGCTCAATGTAAGAAGCCTAAGAGGACTCAAGGAGCAGGAAAGATGTTTGCTTTGTTGGGTGCTCCTACGGCAAACGAGGATGGTCTTGTTCGAGGTACTAGTTTCATTAATAGCTTTCCTCTTATTACTATTATTGATACTGGTGTTACTCACTGTTTTATTGTTGTTGATTGTGTAAAGAGATTGGGTCTCACTTTGTCGTCTCTGGATAGAGATATGGTGGTAGAAGTTCCGGATAAGGGAACGGTTACTACTTATTTTGTATGTGCAAGTTTCCCTTTATCAATCTTTGATAGAGACTTTATGGTGGATCTTGTTTATTTACCGCTTGTCGGGTTGGATGTGGTTTTAGGTATGGACTGGTTAAAAGCTAATTATGTCCATATCAATTGCTATGATAACACTGTGAGGTTTTCTTCCTTAGTAGAAGAATAACAATCTATGTTGGTGTCAACGAAGCAGTTGAATGAGTTCATGAAGGATGAGGCGTTGGTTTTCTTGTTGATGGCGACTCTTTCTGTAGAGAGTCAAGCTATGATAGCAAACTTTCTGGTGGTGTGCAATTTTCCCGAAGTATTCCCTGATGATATTCCTAGTGCACCTCCAGAAAGAGAAGTTGAATTTTCTATGGATCTTGTCCCTGGTACCAGACCTATCTCTATGGCACCATACAGGATATCCGCATTTGAGTTAGCAGAATTGAAGAGCCAATTAGAAGATTTTCTCGAGAAGAAGTTTGTTAGACCTAGTGTGTCGTCGTGGGGAGCTCCTGTGTTATTGGTGAAGAAGAAAGACGGTAGCATGAGACTTTGCATTGATTATCGTCAATTGAATAAAGTGACTGTCAAGAATAGGTATCCACTTCCTAGAATTGATTATTTGATGGACCGATTGGTTGGCGCTCGCATGTTTAGTAAGATTGATTTGAGATCAGGTTACCATCAAATAAGGGTGAAAGAAGAAGATGTTCAGAAAACTGCTTTCAGGATGAGGTATGGACATTACGAATATTTGGTGATGCCTTTCGGTGTCCCTAATGCACCGGGAGTATTCATGGAGTACATGAATTGTATATTCCATCCTTACATGGATCGTTTCGTGGTTGTTTTCATTGATGATATTCTGGTTTATTCTAAATCGGAGGAAGAGCACGCAGAACATTTGCGCATCATGTTAGAAGTTCTGAAAGAGAAGAAGCTTTATGCTAAGTTGTCAAAGTGCGAGTTTTGGTTAAGTGGAGTGAGCTTTTTGGGGCATGTCATTTCTGGTGATGGCATTGCAGTTGATCCTTCTAAAGTTGATGTTGTGTTGATATGGGAAACTCCTAAGTCTGTTACTGGGATTAGAAGTTTCTTAGGATTGGTTGGTTAGTATAGAAGGTTCATTGAAGGTTTTTCTAAGTTGGCACTCCCTTTGACAAAGTTGACTTGTAAAGGAGCTGCATTTGTGTGGGATTTTAAGTGTGAATAAAGTTTTGTTGAATTGAAGAAAAGGTTGACAACGGCTCCGATCTTGATTCTACCTAATCCTGAAGAACCGTTTGTTGTTTATTGTGATGCTTATAAGATGGGTTTAGGTGGTGTACTTATGCAAAATGGAAAAGTAGTTGCTTATGCTTCTAGGCAATTGAAGGTTCATGAGAAGAATTATCCTACGCATGATTTGGAGCTTGCAGCGGTTGTTTTTGTGCTTAAGATTTGGAGGCATTATCTTTATGGTTCTAGATTTGAAGTATTTAGTGACCATAAAAGTTTGAAGTACTTGTTCGATCAGAAAGAGCTTAATATGAGACAAAGACGGTGGCTTGAATTGTTGAAAGATTATGATTTTGGATTGAATTACCATCCTGGTAAAGCTAATGTGGTGGCCGATGCTTTAAGTCGAAAGACTTTGCATATGTCACTTTTGATGGTGAAAGAGTTGGAATTGATTGAGCAATTTAGAGATATGAGTATCGTAGTAGGAATGACGCCGAAGAGTGTTATCTTGGGAATGTTAAAGATCAATAATGATTTAATTGATAGTGTTAGAGAAGCTCAGAAGCTTGATGTGAAACTTGTTGATTTGTTGGTTGGTATTGGACAAACTGAAAATGAAGATTTCAAGTTGGATGCTCAGGGTGTATTGAGGTTCCGAGATAGGATTTGTATTCCCGATGATGTGGATTTGAAGAGAATGATCTTGGAAGAAAGTCATAGAAGCAATTTGAGTATTCATCCCGGAGCGACCAAAATGTATCAAGATTTAAAGAAACTATTTTGGTGGTCGGGCATGAAGAGAGAGGTGGCTCAGTTTGTTTATGCTTGTTTGACTTGTCAGAAGTCTAAAGTGGAGCATCAAAAACTTGCAGGGTTGATGCAACCGTTAGAAATTCAAGAATGGAAATGGGATGGCATTTCTATAGATTTCGTAACGGGGTTACTGAATACACCAAGAGGACACGATGCGATTTGGGTGATTATTGATAGGCTTACGAAGTCGACTCACTTTATTCCTATTAACATCACTTATCCCGTATCGAAGTTGGAGGAAATTTATACGCATGTGATTGTGATATTACATGGTATTCCTTTGTGTATTGTTTCGGATAGAGATCCTAGGTTTACTTCTGAATTTTGGAAGAGCTTGCAAGAGGCTTTGGGTTCAAAGTTGAGGTTGAGTTCGGCTTATCATCCTTAAACTGATGGTCAGACGGAAAGGACGATTCAATCGTTGGAAGACTTGTTACGTGCTTGTATTCTTGAACATGGTGGTTCATGGGATACATATCTTCCTTTGATTGAGTTTACTTATAACAATAGTTTTCATGCTTGTATTGGAATGGCACCGTTTGAGGCTTTGTATGGTCGGAGGTGTAGAACTCCTATGTGTTGGCATGAGTCGGGCGAAAGTGTGGTGCTTGGACCAAAATTGGTTAGAGAGACTACTGAGACAGTGAAGATGATTAGAGAAAAGATGAGAATTTATCAAAGTCGACAAAAGAGTTATCATGATAAAAGAAGAAAAGACTTGGAATTTCAAGATGGTGATCATGTATTTTTGCGAGTTACTCCTACAACCGGCGTTGGGCGAGCATTGAAGTCGAAGAAGCTAACTCCTCGCTTTATTGATCCTTACCAAATTACTAGTAAAGTGGGAAAAGTGGCTTATAGAGTGGCGTTACCGTCAAATCTTTCGAAGTTGCATGATGTGTTCCATGTGTCGCAACTTCGGAAGTATGTTCCGGATCCTTCACATGTGATGGAGATGGATGATATTCAAGTGCGAGACAATCTTACGGTGGAGACAATGTCATTAAGGATCGAAGATCGTGAGATGAAGTCTCTTCGTGGCAAAGAGATCTCCTTGGTTAAAGTTGTTTGGATAGGAGCAGCTGGTGAAAGTGCGACGTGGGAGTTAGAAAGCAAGATGCGGGATTCTTATCCCGAGCTTTTCGAGTCAGGTAATTTCGAGGACGAAACTTTTTTTAGTGGGGGAGAGTTGTAACGCCCCGTTTTATTTAATGTTATATTATATTAATATTTTCAAATTATCGTTTGACGTTTATTTTTGCGACGAGAATATTTAAATTAACCGTTATATCTGTTAATATATTCGGAGACGTTTTATTCGGTCCGGTATTTGTTTTGGGGGACCGGTAATTATTTTATTTGGTCCGATATTTGTTTTAGGGGACCGGTAATTATTTTATTCAGTCCGGTATTTGTTTTGAGGGACCGATAATTATTTTATTCGGTCCGGTATTTATTTTGAGGGACCGGTAATTATTTTATTCGGTCCGGTATTTATTTTGAGGGACATATAATTATTTTGTTCAGTCCGGTTTTTATTCCGTTCGGTTCGGTAAAATATTATTCGGACCGATATTTAATTATTTAAAGTTATTTTAATAATTTGGGTTAATAATATTATTTAGTGTTATTAATAGCAAGACAATTTGGGGGTGTAATTGCAAATTAGAGGGAATTGGGTGTACACCTTATGGTCTTAGTAGTAGAAACAAACAAAACCCACCATTTTCTAGTTTTGTGTCATAACACTAGAATACACTTAGAGAGAACTAGAGAGAGTCTTGGAGAAAGAGAAGAACAAGAACACAAAGCTTGGGTTTTGGGTTGGTTGAAACATCGAGAATCATTCAAACATCTAAGGTAAGGTGTTTGATTTTTCAATGCTTATAGTTAGGGTTTGATTTGGTATATTTTGATTTGGGATGAAATTGATGTTAGGGTTCTTGAGATTTGTTGAGATAAATTAGGAGAGTTAATTTAGGTGTTAGTGTTGTGGGATTAATGCTATGTTAATAGAAATTAAATTAGAAAAACTAAATTATATTAATTAAATTTAGTTTATAACTACTAGAACTAGCAGTATGTCCATTTTGTGAAGTTTAAGAAACTAGAACTAGCAGTATGTTCATTTTATGTAGTTTAGAAAATTAGAACTAGCAGTATGTTCATTTTATGAAGTTTAGAAAACTAAAAAAGAAGAACTAGCACTATAATTAAATGGAGTTTAGTTTATAACTAAAAAAGAAGAACTAGCAGTATAATTAAATAGAGTTTAGTTTATAACTAAAAAATGAAGTTAGAAACTAAATCATGTGTAATTGAAGTCTAGTTTTGAAAAAATAAAACTAGTAGTATAATAAGGAAAACAAAAAAAAAAACGAAACAGCAGAATAGTTTAGCAAAATTAACATAGTAGCAGTATGAAAATTGAAAGTAAGTTTAGAAATTAATTAATTTATGTTTTGTTTTTATTTTCTTAATTTAACATATTTAATATTTATATTAATTAAATACAAATATGACATAAGTTAGCCGATTTAATTTGGAACTCGATTATGTTTCGATTTCCTGATTTCGGCAATTTCGGCGACGGAGCAAGTTGCTCCGAATTTAACGAAAATTGACGTGCTAGCTAATTTCGACGTGTAGAACATCGTGGTGAGGTTAGTTTTTCGAGATTTCAAATTTTTATGAAGCAACCCAAAATAGGCCAATTTACGGTTAATTTGAAATGGGTTGTGTTTTAGTCGGTTTAAGTCACGTATGGACAATCCGATTGCGACGTTAATGATTATAATTGATGTCGATTATTATGAATGACTTTCGCGAAGATTATTGATGTTTGACTTTTTTCCGTGTTTGAAATTTAGTGAATTATTTGATAATAACGTGGTGTGATTAAACATGATATTTGCGACGGTTTATTTATAATGAATACTTGATGATATGCGATGCGATGATATGTTTATCTCGATATGGATAAATACGGCGACGTGGGCTTTATACCAATTTTAATGTGCGATGATGATGTTTTGTTGTGTCGTGTTTGTGATGTCGTGTTGTCGAATCACATACATTGCATTAGCGACGAGGGCTTTTATGCCAAGCGACGAGGGCTTTTATGCCAAAACGACGATGGGCTTGTATGCCGAATATCCCTAATTATGGACAAAGTGACGGGTATCACATGCATAACATAGTCGTGTCTCATGGAGTTGGTTAGGTTTATTTTTGAGTCTTTTGGCGTTGAGTTTTATTTCATGGCTTATGATGAATTGCGATGATGCACGATACTTTGTTTTGTGATGATTTTTGTGTTGAACATAAAGTGAATATGATACGATAATTTCATGATGAGTAAGCAATGAATATAACATGACAGTAAAGAGACGATATGAGTTTATGGCGATGAAGTTTATGTCTTGTTTTGGTATGATTATGGTGATTACGTGATGAAATTAAAGTGTTGATTTTATACACTAAATGATGATTTAAAGTGTGTGAGTTTTGGATATGTGCTGACATACCCTTATTAACCTATATCATTTATGGTTCCAAAACTATTTATATATTTTATCATGCCTTTAATTATATGTTTTGGAGTATCTCACCCTTTACTTATTTCGCCATTGCCTTTATATTGGTAACGTGCAGGTGATCCGCGAGGATGATGAGGATTAGCTCGAGTCTCTTTATTTTGAGTCGCTCTGCTCTGATAGTAGTAACACTCGGGATTTGGGCGACGTTATTATTTTGATAGGATAGTTTATGTATACTATCTTATGACTTTATGTATTGATGATAACATGATGATACGTACATTTTGTGAACACATCCGCTGTGTCGTGATTAGTCATATGTTTATATGATGATTTATATTATGAATCGGTATATCCGACTTTTGATTTTGTGATGTGCATTATAATGCAAAGTGATGAAAAACACGAATATGTGATACCTCAATTTATGTTTGGATGAAATTTTGAAACTCTGATTTTATTATTACTTACGAGGGGTAGAATTGGGGTGTTACATGAATCACATAATTCATATATTCGTCAATAGTCATCAATATTCACACTAAATCAATTAAATAACTAATTAAATAATTAATTCTATTTTTTGGGTGTTACATAGAACTCCATTGTGCTCGGACCCGAGATTGTACAGGAGACGAATGAAAAGGTTAAGATAATCCAAGAGAGAATGAAAGCTTCTCAGATTCGTCATAAGAGTTATCATGACAAGAGGAGAAAGGCTCTTGAATTCCAAAAAGATGATCATGTGTTTTTGAGAGTTACCCCAATGACTGGTGTTGGTAGAGCTTTGAAGTCAAGAAAGCTTACGCTGTATTTTGTTGGTCCATATAAGATATCAGAAAAGATAGGTGAAGTTGCCTATCGAATTACTTTACTGTCGTTGTTTGTGAATCTTCATGATGTGTTTCATGTGTCTAAATTGAGGAAGTATATTCCATATTCTTTGCATGTGATCCAAATGGATTATGTACATGTGAGAGATAACCTGACTGTTGAAGCATCACCAGTTCAAAAAGAAGGACGGGAAATGAAGCAATTACGGGGTAAATACATCGCCTTAGTGAAGGTATTGTGGGTTGGATCAGTTGGTGAAAGTTGGATGTGGGAACGTGAGGATCAGATTGAGAGAGTCTTATCCGATTTTGTTTCCTCCATGTAATTTTCGAGGTTGAAAATTCTTTTAAGTGGGGAAGAGTTATAACACCCCAAAATAATTAGATTATTTATTTAATTATTTAACTGATTTATGATGAGTATTTGTGACATATTTGTGAAGTATATGTGATGTTGTGATGAACATGATACTTGATATAAAGTTTTGTGTGGTGTATGATGGGGTAGTGAGAATTAAGATGATATTGAGTATTTTTAGGATAACTTGGAAAATTAGAATAATTAGTTGGAATTATTTTAATTAGTTAAATAGAATAATAATAAGAGATAGAGACTATGAGGACAAAGTGGTAATATTGTGATGTAAGTGAGGGTAAGATGGGAAGACCATAGACAGGGTCCAAGGGTTAAACAAGGAATGGAAGGGAAAGTGTCTCATTTTGTGCTATCGTGAATGTGAGAAGAACATTGTGAAGAGAGCTAGGGCACTGAGGAACTCAGAAGGTTCTATAGAACACAAAGAGGAAGAATCTAAGGTAAGGGGAGTTTATCGTTATTATTATAATCAATCTATGGTTTAAATAATTGTAGGTTTGTGTTGGGGTTTTGGGATGAAGATGCAAATATGATGATGTGACGAAAATTGATGAATTTGTGAGATTGTTTTCCAATAAATTGAGGTATATGATGTATGATAAATTATGTTGGTATTTGTTGTACCCCAAAATTTTCCCTCTCATTATTCAAGGCCTTTCTCACAAGGATTCTCAAGGTTCAAGCTTGCACAAGTACTTTGGAATTTTCCGGTACCAAAATTAAAAGGAAACTGTCAAAAAGGGAGAAAACAGATAAAAATATTATTTTGACAAAAATTGGAGAAATAAAAGTGTGCTTCGTTTCAGATCTTTTGATTGGCCTTTAGGCCTCTTTAGATCAGCATCCTTCGATTGACTCTTGGTCTCCTTCGATTGCTCAAAATGGCTACTAGTGTGCCTCTTTCGCCTGGGCCTGTAACTTCTCGTTGCAGGCTTCGTTTGTGCCTTTTGCTGCCTGCGTACTTGCAATTGAAGTCCATGACCTATTGGCCACACATGCCCCCTGCAAAGAAACCCTTTTCGATTCACCAAACGTGTTGCCTACAAGCCTGCTTCGACTGGACAAGTTTGCTGCCTGCATGCTTGCTTTGTTTGGACATGTTTCGATGGGACAAGAAACACCATTCGATTCAGAAGCCAGGAACTTCCCTCATGCTAAAAAGACACAAGGCAATGACTCCCTTTATGTTTGTTTCGATCCACATGCTTCGATTGGGCAATATGCTTCCTTCGAGCATGAGCTTTCAATTGGGCGTTAGCTTCCTTCGAGTAAGCTTGTTTCGACCACAAGCTTCGACTAAGGCAAAGACTTCCTTCGAACATGCGTGCTTCGATCTTGCTCTTGCATTCGACTCAGGAATGTCCTTCGAATCAAGAAGGAAAGGCTTCCTTTTGGTTTTCTTCAATTCAAAGAGTCAATAATGTTCTGAAAGCTTCCTTCGATTCAGAAGTTAATAACCTTCTGAAAAGGGCCATTCGAAGGACACACAGCTGGTGAAAACGAATGATGTGTTGTTCCAGTCTGGTTGAAAGGTGTAGAAAGATGGAGGATTCGACTCAAAAGATCAAGTTGAACATTCAGGCCCATAGGCTAGGCCACGTGTCTTCCCTTTTTAGGCCTGTACCCATCTGTTGTGTAAGACCACTTGCACTTAATAGCACAATACTACCTTTTAGGAAAGTCTGTCTTGAGCCTTGCGCTATTTTCCTTCAACATGAAGCAACCCCATCTGAACCATTCATCTTGCTTTTGTGGCACAAGTGGACATTTACTTTCCAGCTGGGCTTTATTTTATTATTATTATCTGCACCCCAACTGCCAAGAGGCCCCCACATGTATTATTTTATCATTTATTTGCAAGGCTGGCTTTGGACAACATGTCCATTCTTTCTCTATAAATAGAGGAACGTTTGCAACAGCAAAGGAGTCAGAAAAGAAGAGGAGAACGTATCTTCAAAATTCTCACACACCACAAAATTCTCAAACACTTAAACACTTAAACACTTAAACACTTAAACACTCAAACACATACCCAGAATCCAAACGACAAATCCAGAACTGCAAGCTTGCCTGTATCAAAACTAACAAAAACTCAGACCTGCCTGTATCAAACCAAAGAGCAAACACTTATCCCCTTAGAATCTGAAACATCCCTATACCTTGTTACCCTTTGAATCCAGTAGGAAGAACCTCACACTTATCCAGTATCAAAGACATAACTCCTGGTTCCTCCCTTCGAATCCAGAAGCATTCAAGGAAACCACTTAAAGGCCCAGCACACGTTCCAGCCTCAAGCAAGGTAAGTCATTCTTAATCTTGAACCCTTCATTTGTAGCACAACATGTGAATAAGCTTCCTTTTCGTTTCAAACATGTACATAGTGTTTTTTTACCTTTTCGTTTCCACTCTTTTAGTTTGTTTTTATTGTCTCTCCTTTTGGTTTTGTTCTTTGGTTTGTTACAAATGCTCTAAGAACTAACATGGCCCTGAGGTAATGATAGCATGGCCTTGGGCCATGTTGCTGTTTAATATCTCAAACGAAATAAACAAAAGACAGGAGTATGAAACGAAGCCCCAGGCTTCTTGCACAGATTCCAGGCCCAAACGAAAGAGACAACCAGGAGGAAAACCATGCTGACTTCCAGGCTCAGTCGAAAGGCATTCCCTCATTGCTTTCAACCTCTAATCGAAGAAGGCAACAAGGTAGAAAGGCCCAGCCAGAGGCACACTTGCACTAAGTCCAGGCTCAGACGAAAGGCACTCCCATGCTGGTACCAGCCTCCAATCGAAGTACATGACCTGACTGGTGCCAAAGCCCAATCGATAGACAGGACTTTGTTGTTGCCATCCCCAATCGAAGGAGGCCAACAGAATGCAAATCGAAGGCAGCTCCTGCCCAAATCGAAGGAGCTCATTTTTTACTTCTTTTATCTTATTTTTTCCTTTACATTTCTATGCACTTCAATATGGTTGTAATAGTGTAGGATTTATTTTTTGCACTTTTTATTACTTTTGTACAAATGCTAGTAATTAGGTGTGTATGGCAAGATAAAATCAACAAGTAGACAACCCAAAAATCAAAGACAAAATGCATGCAATCAAACACACTTGCACACATGCACCCTTAGGGTAATTACACTTGTTGCCTTACAAAAATGGCCATGTTATGCATGTGGGATGTCTTAGCACAAACGAATTGAAAAAAGATCATAGTCCCTCGATGACGCTATCAAAGTTGCCTTTCAAAAAAAATGATCTTAGTCCCTACAGAAAAGTGCTAAGTCATTTCTCAACATTGTTATCATGGTCATACGATGACCCGCGTCTGTCCCGTTAATATCCTAACACAAGGTTGTTCACCAAATACAATGGTGAAACAACACTGTTAAAAGGGTTAAAAACATAAGAAAGATCTTTGAGTAAAATAGGGTAGACAACTCTTAGTTACTTGATCAAAAATCTTGCAAAACATCCTTGTTATTTTTCAAAACACACTCCACAACACAATTTCAAAACAACTTTCAAAACATTGAAAACCTTTCAAAAGGACATACACCTTTGTATACATTCAAACAAGAATCATTACAAAGATTGCCTAGACAAGGCATCTTTTTCAAAACATTTTCAAAACCACACACACAAAGCACCATTTCAAACAATTGAAAAGCAAAGGCAAGTGATCTAAAACAAGTAACTAAGAGCCCATGGATAACCATGGATGAAAAGGGTGCTTGCACCTTCCCTTTTCATAATCTACCCCCCAAACACACGAAAACATCTCAAAGGTCTTTCCTATGCTTTTTGACCTTTCCTTAGGATAAAATAAAAAGTTGGTGGAGACTCTTGCTAAACCGAACATTTGCGCACACAAACGCAAAATACCAAGTCAGTTCTCCCACCGTATCACAGAACTGGCGACTCTGCTGGGGAGTTTATTCTAAAAGTGGGGTTACCTTAGGATTAGATCACTATGTTTTCAATTGTATGCTTTGTATGCTTTAAAATTTTGTGGGATTGTATCGGAGTTCTATAGATCCTAACCTGAATCTGGGGATACCCTTTAGGTAAGTAGCAATAAGCTGTGAGGGATCTGTCCGACGTAGACCGACACGGATGAAGCAGTAGCTACGTTGGTGTGACACCTTGGTCTGTACCGATATCCCTTGTGTTGGAACGACGAGAATATGGGTCTTCTAAGGAGTCATTAAACACCAACTGACCTTAGAACCTTAAATTGACCAACTTGGCCATAGAACAGTAGCAGTATGCTACACTCATTGAGACTAAACTCTCGCGATGATTCTGGCTGCAAGAAAAGGTTGCTAAACTGGAATTATGACCGATTGAGGGTAGTCAGTGATATTGAGATCCTCTAGAACCCGGTTACTATTTTTAGGACAGGTCTTAAACCAACTGAACTGAAAAAGGGTAGTACCTAAGCTTCATGCCAGCCTGAAATCTAAGGGTTCTTTTGTGTGACTTGTGTGCCTTTACCATGTTTGCTGTTTGTGAATACTTGTGGTGTGCCTTTACCATGATATCATAACATCATAACATTGCATATATCTTGCATAAGGACTAACCTATTTCAAAGACAAGAGGGTTTCATCTTTGCTCTATTTTGTAGGACATTATGATGCCCATGCGTAGGAATACTATCCGGATCAACTTTGTTCAAGTACCTACTTTGCTTAAAGAGTTGGTTGTCAGGATTCCATACACTACTTCCTTTATCAGGAGGCATGGTTCTCTTCTCAGTTTGGTCACCTCAAAATTGGACGAACAAATGATGAGTGTCTTGGTCCAGTTTTATGATCCGTTATACCATTGCTTCACCTTTCAAGACTTCCAGCTGGTCCCTACCCTGGAAGAATTCTATGAGTTGCTCGGTATCTCTATTATGGAGCAGACTCCATTTACTGGTTGGGAAAAGACTCTTAAGCCCGAAGAAATTGCTGCAGCCCTTCACTTGACCAAAGAAGAGGTAATGGCTAACTGGGAGACTAGGAGTGGAGCTAAGGGTTTTTTGGCTAAGTTTCTGGTTGGCAAAGCTAATTACTTCTGGAATGGCTTAGACTTCAAGGCGTACAAGGACATTCTGGCTCTCTTAATTTATGGTCTGGTATTGTTTCCAAATCCTGACACTTTTGTTGATGTTAATGCCATAAAGATCTTCATCTCTCGGAACCTTGTACCCACTCTCTTGGGTAATATCCTTCATCAACTCTATGCTCGTACTGCCCGAAAGCGAGGAACTTTGATGTGCTGTGCTCCTTTATTGTCGAGGTGGTTTATTTTGCACCTCCCTAAGTCCATACTGAATAACAAAGAAGTAATGGGCTGGGCTTGTAGAGTAATGTCTCTTACTAATAATGACATTATCTGGACTCTCAAAGGCTTGGATGAGGTGACCGTCATTGATCGTTGTGGAGAGTATCCTAATGTTCCATTGATCGGAACCTATGGAGGAATCTCTTATAACACATGTTTAGCTCTCCGTCAGTTTGGGAGAGCCAGAAGAGATGGGCCTCATGAGATGTTGATGCCTCATATCATCTTTGATTTTCAGGGAGATAGCGACGAGCTGCATCGTAGATTCATCAGGGCTTGGGATAGAGTTCACCAATCTGACCCACATGAGTTGAGACCAAAGACTTCTCTGCCAATGGAGCCATATCTCAGATGGGTCTGCATCCGTGCCTAGAAGTTAGGTATGCCATATGAAGCTGTCAGGCCTGTTACTCTTGAAGTTGCTGATAAAGACGGGGTTCTTCCAACTATTCTCCATCCTCATATGCCCACTGATATCAGCCCACTGAAGAGGTCTTGGATGCAACTGCAAGAAGAACGGGATTCTTATCGGGAGAGGTTCAATGAACAAGAACAGAAGATCCAGAAGCTGACTAAGCAACTGGAAAATGAGCGGATCCTGAATGATTATGTCCGCACTGAGAAAAAGAGACCATAGGAGCATTGATGGACCTTTGATGATTTCTTTTACAATTTGTATTTACTTTTCAGTATTTCCATTCTTGTAACGCCTAAGGGCAATTTGTTGAATAATTTAAATTCTGAAGTTAAATCTAATAAAGTGTGTTTCCTTTCTTGTTTACAAATTTGAATCCCGATTGTCTTTGAAATCATAAATCATACGCATTTCATCTCATGCACTTCATAAACAGGTACCCTTTTACAGGTCTCTTATCTTCTTCGCTGTTTATTTCAGCAATCATCATGTCTGCTGAACCTTCGACTGAGCAAGCTATCAAGGCCCTCCAGGCCCAGAATGCCCAGTTTCAAGAGCTGTTCATGAATCTGGCTAAGGGTCAGCAGGACTTGAAGACCCTGATTCTAAAAGAGAAAAAGAAGAAGAAAAAGAGGAGCATCTTGTTCAACACCGGACACAGGTTTGGAAACGGGCTACAGAATGAGGTTGATCTGACCACCTCATCTGGGGGGAAGGATAGTCCACAAGAAAGGAGGGCTCCCAGTCCTATGGTCTCCGACAACGAGACGGACTATGATGAAGAACAATATCCTCCTGCTGAGTATAAGTACAAACAGCTGGAAGACCGTTTGAGCGCTATGGAAATACAAAAGGTGCCCGGTCTGGACTTTGGAGATCTAGGTCTATCATCTAGGGTGGTGATTCCCCATAAGTTCAAGGCACCTGCCTTTGCCAAGTATGACGGAGCTTCATGTCCAAAGCTGCACCTCTGGTCATATGTGAGGAAGATCCAACCTTACACTACTGATAAGAACTTGTGGATCCATTTCTTTCAAGACAGTCTTTCAGGGACTCAGCTTGAACGGTTCTATCAGTTGGACGGAGCCAGTATCCGCAGCTGGGAGGATTTGGCTACTGCGTTCTATAGGCAGTATCAGTATAACTCCGACCTCTCTCCTACGCGTACACAACTCCAGGGTATGTCAATAGGGACGGGTGAAGGATTTAAAGAGTATGCTCAAAAATGGAGAGACCTTGCCGGAAGGGTGCAACCACCTTTAGCTGATCGTGAACTTGTTGATATGTTTTTGGGGACCTTGTCTGGTCCATTCTTTAACCATTTGATTGGAAGCTCTTCAACCGGGTTTACAGACCTTATCTTGACTGGTGAGAGGATTGAAGCTAGTATTAAAGCTGGGAAGATACAAAAGGGTGCCTCATCGAGCATCGAGAAGAAACCATTTAAGAAAGAGTCCAGTGATGTCTACAGTTCAAGAAGACAGAATAGACCTGAACACCGCCAAGCTGTCAATGCGGTTGTTATTTCAAAACCTGCTGGTACTCCTCAGCATCACAGCCAACAAAGGGACGAGAGACCTCGAAGACAATTCACTCGTCTCAGCATGACTTTGTCTCAGATTCTACCGCAGTTACTGAAGACCAATCTGGTGACTATAAAAGAAGCTCCAAAGAATTCAAATACAACGTCACCAAGATATAACCCTAATGCCCGTTGCGCTTTTCACTCTGATAGCCCGGGGCATAATACAGATGATTGTTGGGTTTTGAGGAACAGGGTGCAAGACCTAATTGATGCAAAGGAGATTGAGTTTGAGGCGCCCGAGAGGCCTAATGTTGTGATTGCTCCCATTCCCAAACATGGAGTAAATTCTGTAGAGGAATACTTGTTTGTAGTTTCCGTGGACGATATTGTTACCCCTCTGATGACTGTCAAGAAGAACCTGTTGCTAACCGGTTTATTTTCGGGTTGTGGCGAAGATTTCCATATGTGTTCTGTGTTACCTACTGGTTGCCCATTGCTGAAGTCAGGTATCCCAAGCTTGATGGATAGCAAGGAGATCCTGTTTGAGAAAACTGTTGTTCCCTCCTTTCCTATTGAAGAAGTTGCCATTATTACCATTTTCGACAATTCTTCCAAGGTTCCCTCGAGGAAGCCTGTTAGAATTACATCCACTCCGAAGATTGCACCTGTAATCATCATTGTTCCGGGGCCCATCCCCTACACCTATGACAAAGCTGTCCCTTGGCATTATGGGGCAGATGTTTATGTTTTAGGAGTTAAGCAAGAGTTGGATGCTGATACCGGCGTCAGCAACATTACTGGGCCTGCTAAAGTCACCCGCAGCGGTAGACTTTTCTCACCTGATATTGCTCCACCAACTGTCCGAAGACCTATTATCATTACATCTGCAAGTGTACCTGCTGCCATTCCTGATCAAGTTCTTAGTCCTCCCCCTGTCGCCGAGTCATCTAGCGCTTGGGGCAAAGGGACCACCACTAATATGCCTACCCAGACGGAGGCACCAAAGACCATTACTGTTGAAGCTTCCAAACAGGAGATGGAAGAGATTTTGAAGATTATTAAGAAGAGTGATTATAATGTAGTTGAGAAACTGGGGCAAACCCCATCCAAGATTTCTATGTTATCACTGTTGTTGTGATCACAGGCCCATGCCAAGGCTCTGATTACCTTCCTAAAGTCTGCCCACGTGCCGCAAGAGACCTCAGCTGATCAGTTTACCGATTGTGTGGCCAATTTAACTGCTGATAATGGTTTGGGTTTCTCCAACACTGATCTGACTGCTAAAGGGAAGAACCATAACGATGCCCTACATGTCTCCATTGAATGCAGGGGCACTACTCTTGCACATGTGTTGGTTGACACTGGTTCCTCGTTGAACATTTTGCCCAAGAAAGCTCTGGACAGGCTGGATTGCGAAGGGTTGGAGCTAAAGCCAAGTAACATTGTCGTCCGGGCCTTTGATGGGTCTAAGAGGATGGTGCATGGTGAGGTTGATATTCCAATCAAAGTTGGTTCTCAGGTCTTCAATTCTACATTTTACGTGATGGACATTCGGCCATCCTATTCTTGTTTGTTGGGTCGTCCATGGATCCACAAAGCTGGAGCTGTGCCCTCAACGCTCCACCAAAAGCTGAAGTACCCGGTCAGAGGGAAGATTGTGACAGTACAAGGGGAGGAAGAGTATATGGTCAGCCACCTTAACTCGTTCAGATACGTAGATATGGATGGGGAGTTCATTGAGACCCCATTTTAGCACTTTGAAAAGGTTCCTCAAACACTGGCATCAGCTGAGACTGTGGTTGAAGATTCTCCTATGAAGATGGCTTCCTTAAAGGATGCTCGGGCTGTTATTGAGAAGGGTGAGTATTCAAACTGGGGCCGACTTCCTGATTTCACTCAGAAGACTAACAAGTTTGGTTTGGGTTTCACGGCAGAAGCTCAAAGGATTGTTCGTAGTACAAGGATGGGAAGACCTCCTGTGTTCATCAGCAACTCGGGAGTAAATGCCATTGAAGATGATGTGGAGGAGTCTGAATTCGACAGCTAGATCTATCCTACGACCAACGGTGGACCAAGCAACTGGACAACAAAGGACTTCATTCATATTACTTTTGTTACCCAGTAATGAACTCTTTGTTTTAAATTTGTAACAGACAATGTTTTGAAACTTTATGGCCCGGTGTCTTACCCAGGACACCGTGGCTTCATTTGTGAGGGCTTTTGTGTGCCATTTTCATATATCATTAAGCATTGGACGTTTTTTGCATTTTTTCGCTCCTTGTTTTTCTCTGTTATATATTGCAAAACAGCTATTTTACACACACTCACATATACAGGTCTCCATCCACTCTAGATCTCACTGGTAACGACTCTGCTACTGTCGGTTATGACTTCGAAAATCCGATCAACTTTGCCGAAGACGAAGGTGAAGATGATTGCGAAGTTCCTGGTGAACTTGCAAGACTGCTACTCCAAGAAGAGAGCGCCATTCAGCCACATGAAGAGCCAGTGGAAACGGTGAATCTGGGTACTGAGATAGACAAGAAGGAAGTCAAGATCGGTGCAAATCTGGAGCTTAGTTTAAAACAAAGGTTGATTCAGATGTTGTGTGACTATGTTGAGATCTTTGCCTGGTCTTACGAAGATATGCATGGGTTGGATACTGACATTGTGGTTCATCGCCTGCCTACCAAGGAAGACTTCCCTCCGGTAAAACAGAAGGTTCACCGTATGCTCCCGGAGATGTCTGAGAAGATCAAGGCCGAAGTTATGAAACAATTTGATGCCGGTTTTCTAGCAGTGACTTCTTACCCTCAGTGGGTCGCCAATGTGGTTCCGGTACCGAAGAAAGATGGTAAAGTCCGAATGTGTGTTGATTACAGGGATTTGAACAGGGCAAGCCCTAAGGATGACTTCCCTCTGCCTCACATCGACGTTCTGGTTGACAATACTGCTCAGCACAAGGTATTCTCCTTTATGGATGGTTTCTCCGGTTATAATCAAATCAAGATGGCTCCTGAAGACATGGAAAAGACCACTTTTGTTACTCAGTGGGGTACCTTTTGTTACAAGGTCATGCCTTTTGGGTTGAAGAATGTTGGGGCAACATATCAGCGTGCCATGGTTGCTTTATTTCATGACATGATCCATCATGAGATTGAAGTATACGTCGACGATATGATTGCGAGGTCCCAAACTGAGGAGGAACACCTTGACCATCTACAAAAGTTGTTTGATAGGTTGAAGTGGTACAAGTTGAGATTGAACCCAAACAAATGCACCTTCGGGGTAAGGTCCGGTAAGCTGCTGGGTTTCGTTGTAAGCGACAAAGGTATTCAAGTGGATCCTGCCAAAGTGAAAGCCATACAAGAGATGCCAGCTCCCAAGACGGATAAAGAAGTCAGAGGCTTTCTAGGACGACTGAATTATATTGCCTGATTTATCTCGCACCTAACTGCTACTTGTGAGCCAATCTTCAAGCTGCTGAAGAAAGATCAAGTGGTGCGTTGGAATGATGAATGTCATGCCACTTTCGAAAGAATCAAAGAGTATCTCCAGGAGCCACCCATCCTAATGCCACCAGTTGAAGGGATACCTCTGATCCTATACTTGACAGTACTTGACAATTCAATGGGGTGTGTGCTGGGGCAGCATGACGAGTCTGGCCGAAAAGAGCATGCTATTTATTACCTTAGCAAAAAGTTTACCGACTGTGAGACCCGATACTCACTGCTTGAGAAAACTTGTTACGCTTTGGCATAGGCTGCTCGCCGAATGAGACAGTATATGTTGACTCACACTACTCTGTTGATTTCAAAGATGGATCCAATCAAGTATATCTTCGAAAAGCCTGCCTTGTCCGGAAGAATAGCAAGATGGCAGATGATCTTGACTGAGTATGACATCCAGTACACAACTCAAAAAGCAATCAAGGGAAGTGTATTGGCAAACCATTTGGAACATCAGGCAGTGGATGATTACCAGTCTATGAACTTTGAATTCCTGGAAGAGAATATCATGGTAGTGGCTGATTGTGAGACACCTGGACCGGATGAAGGACCTGAAGAGGGATCTCGATGGTCTATGTACTTTGATGGAGCTTCAAACGCTTTGGGTAATGGCATTGGCGTTGTGATCATATCTCCTAAAGGCTATCATACTCCGTTTACCGCCCGATTATGTTTCAACTGCACCAACAATATGGCGGAGTATGAAGCTTGCATCATGGGTCTTCGAGCAGTAATTAACCTAAGGATTAAGTTTCTGAGTGTCTTCGGAGATTTCGCTCTCGTGATCAGTCAAATCAAAGGAGAGTGGGATACGAAACACCCAAATCTTATTCCTTACAAGGAGTATGTGTTGAAGTTTCTTCCCCACTTTGAGGAGATAACCTTTGAAAACTTCCCGAGAGAAGAAAACCAGTTGGCGGACGCGTTAGCTACGATGTCTTCTATGTTCAAAGTTAAATGGGACAACGAGGCCCCCAGGATCATTATTTGGAAATTGGATGAACCGAAACATTGTTGTGATCTTGAGACTGAAGAGGTGACAGAAAAGCCCTGGTATCATGAGGTGAAGAGATACCTTGAAGCTCAGGAGTACCCTGAGGGTGCAGCTGTTAATGACAAGAAGTTTCTGAGGAGATTCGCGGCGAAGTTCTTCATCAGCAATGACATTCTTTACAAGCGTAACCATGTTTCAACCTTACTGCGTTGTGTGGATAAGACTGAAGCAGAAGCGATCATGGCAGAGCTGCATGAAGGTACTTTTGGAACTCATTCCAGCGGACATACCATGACAAAGAAAATCCTCCGGGCAGGATATTACTGGTCTACAATGGAAGTCGACTGTCATCAGCATTCTCGGACATGTCACAAGTGCCAGGTCTATGCTGATAAGGTGCACATTCCTCCAGTTCCTCTGAATGTTTTGACATCACCTTGGCCTTTTGCAATGTAGGGCATTGATATGATCGGCGAGATTAGACCTACGGCATCCAACGGGCATTGTTTCATCCTGGTAGCGATTGATTACTTTACGAAGTGGGTTGAAGCAGCCTCCTTTGCTACGGTAACCAAGAACGTCTTGGCACGGTTCATTCGGCACAACTTGATATGTCGATACGGTGTGCCAGAGAGGATCATTACAGACAATGGTACCAATCTTAATAACAAAATGATCATTGAGCTCTGCGAACAATTCAAGATACAGCACCACAACTCTTCTCCCTATTGGCCAAAGATGAATGGGGCTGTCGAAGCAGCAAATAAGAACATTAAGAAGATTGTGCAGAAGATGACAGTGACATACAAAGACTGGCACGAGATGTTACCATTTGCTCTTCATGGGTATCGTACCTCAGCGCGAACGTCAACAGGGGCAACATCCTTTTCCTTGGTTTATGGCATGGAGGCAATCTTGCCTATTGAAGTTCAGATACCCTCTCTTCGAATCATGAAGGATGCAGGTTTGAGCGAAGATGACTGGATTCAGACCCGACTTGATCAACTGAATCTTATTGACGAAAAGAGACTTACTACTATTTGTCGTGGTCATACGTACCAAAAACGGATGATAAAGGCATTTAACAAGAAAGTCAGACGACAAGAGTATCAAGTTGGAGACCTGGTAATCAAGCGCATTATTCTACCTCAAGGTGATCCCAGGGGCAAATGGATCCCTACTTACGAAGGGCCATTTGTGGTTAAGAACATTTTCTCAGGAGGAGCTATGATTCTAACCACCATGGATGGTGACGACCTCCCTCACCCCGTCAATGCAGACATAGTGAAAAGATACTACGCATAAGCAAAGACCCGCTAGGTTGACTGGCCTAGGAAAAAATAAGGGCTTCTCGGCGAACCAAAAGGGTTCGGGCAAAAATAAGGGACGAAAATGAAAATTTGTACACCCGGCAAGTCGAAAACCTGAAAAGGCGGCTTGGGCAAAAATGGGTATCCCGGTGGACTGAAAACCCGAAAGGGCGGTCCAGGCAAAAATTAGGGATTAAAGCGTAATACTATGTCTCATTGGATCACCTCACATCCAGACTTCGGTATCAACTATCAAGCTCAGACGGCACTAATCAATCAGATTCATCTTCAACTAAGTAGTAAAGTGATGAGACGCTTGAATATATAAAGGAAATAGCAGAATTGGAATCCAATGGGATTGTTCATATAGCTGTTTTGTTTTCATAAATTGTATAGATTCTATTTGTTCGGCGGCGTTCTCTTACTAGGACGTCAGCCTCTTGTACAAAAAACGCCTATTTTCAGGCCAAAACTTCAAAATCAATACAAATTCATGTCCAGACAAAATTCAAATTGTTTTTCCTTTATCTGTTTCGTTTTGCAAAGAACGTCCAATGTTCATTTTTGATATATGCATTTGACATTAATTGCTGCTCATAAATGTTTACATGCGAAAAAAGGATGAATTACGGGTAATGTCAGAAACAGGGGCAATAAGAATTGTCCGAGCTGTCTAGTTGCTCTATCCCCCCAAGGTACCAAGGTAGGTTCAGCTGAAGAATGTGACCAAGATATTGTCACTCCCCGCAGAGTAAAAAAATAATGGTAGCTCTCCCCACTAGGACTTGCAGCTATGAATGAATCAGCAATACTCTCCCCCAAGCAGAGTTAGTCTACCATCAGCCCCGAAAAGGGTGGGTATCCCTAGAAGGTCTTAACATTCCCCAACGAAGTATAAAGATATCCTTCAGCAAGTATAAGAGGATCCCCCGCAGTCTTAATATTCCTCAATAGAATATAAGAATGTTCCCCGGCGGAATACAAGATACCGCAATGGAGTCATTTCCCCAACGCAGTCTAAAAAAAGCTTCCCCGATGGAGTTGAATCATCTTCCCCAGTAGACTCTAGAAGCTTATCCCCTACGAAACACAAATAAGTCTCCTCAGCCAAATTCAGAAGTTATCCTCACAAGAGTCTAACTGGGTTATCCTCAGCAAGTTGCAACTGAAAGATCATCCCCAACGAAGTTCTTTCTATCCTCAGCGGAGTTCATCTTTAAAATCCCCAACGGGTCTTATCAACGGAATCCCCAGCGGAGTTTATCGTTAAAATCCTCAGAAGAACATCTCTTCCCCGCAGAGTAATCTCTTCATCAGCTTATTGCCCAATGGAGTTCTCTTCTCTTGCAGGCTTCTTCTCACAATCATCTTCGTCCATCATCCCCAGCGGAAACGAAGAACTCAACGCTATTCTCCAGCGGTTCCGAGATTTATTTTCCCCAGCTGAAACATCACGTTTCCATACATCATGATACATGCATGTACGCATCATATCATACGATCTCATTTATGTTGAGGACATAATTGCTTGATTCATCTCATGCATTGCATGTGATTGACCTTTACCTTTCAGGAAAAATGCAGTTAAGTTCTCAGCTTAGTCAAAGATCTGACCAGTTCTGAAACCTCAATTGAATTATCCTCGGTTGAATTTCAGATAAGGTTCCCAATCTCGACAGTTTCTCTATGTCATAGTGTGGACGAGTACTATAACCTCAGCGGTATACTCTTGGTGAGCACGAGTCAGTTCCTGGATCTTGATGTTTTCCTCCATCATAGTGTGGACGAGTTCTATAACCTCAATGGTATACTCCCGGTGAGCACGAGACAGTTCCTAGATCTTGATGAAGATGCTTCTCTACGTCATAGTGTGGACGAGTACTATAACCTCAGCGGTATACTCCCGGTGAGCACGAGTCAGTTCCTAGATCTTGATGTTTTCCTCCATCATAGTGTGAACAAGTTTTATAACCTCAACGGTATACTCCCGGTGAGCACGAGACAGTTCCTAGATCTTGATGAAGATGCTTCTCTACATCATAGTGTGGACGAGTACTATAACCTCAGCGGTATACTCCCGGTGAGCACGAGTCAGTTCCTAGATCTTGATGTTTTCCTCCATCATAGTATGGATGAGTACTATAACCTCAGCGGTATACTCCCGGTGAGCACGAATCAGTTCCTAGATCTTGATGTTTTCCTCCATCATAGTGTGGATGAGTTCTATAACCTCAATGGTATACTCCCGGTGAGCACGAGACAGTTCCTAGATCTTGATGAAGATGCTTCTCTATGTCATAGTGTGGACGAGTACTATAACCTCAGCGGTATACTCCCGGTGAGCACGAGTCAGTTCCTAGATCTTGATAAAGATGCTTCCCTACGTCATAGTGTGGACGAGTACTATAACCTCAACGGTATACTCCCGATGAGCATGAATCAGTTCCTAGATCTTGATGAAGATTACCCCCCAGTTGAATTATGGACAGGTTCTTAATACTCAGTTGAGGCTTTCTCTCGGTTGAAGCACAGGCAAGTTCCTAAATCTCAACAAAAGTTAGACTTCCCCAGCAGAATCTTCTACAAACAACAAGTATGCAGGTTCTCGCTAAGGAATCTCTTATGCGACCGACACTCCTGCAGATGGCATCTATAAGCCCATCCTCCTACCAACAACCTCCAAATGGCATCTGTAAGCCCATTCCCGACATCACAATGCTGATACTACACCATGCGAGTGCAAATTTTTGGGCACTCTAGTGTTCAATTATCTTCCACCTTCGGATCACGAAAGGCTCGAAAGCCAATCTATATCCTCAGGTTTAAGAAAATTGAACAGGGGCAACTGTTGTACCCCAAAATTTGCCCTCTCATTCTTCAAGGCCTTTCTCACAAGGATTCTCAAGGTTCAAGCTTGCACAAGTACTTTGGAATTTTCCTGTACCAAAATTAAAAGGAAACTGTCAAAAAGTAAGAAAACAGATAAAAATATTATTTTGACAAAAATTGGAGAAATACAAGTGTGCTTTATTTCAGATCTTTCGATTGGACTTTAGGCCTCTTTCGATCAGCATCCTTCGATTGACTCTTGGCCTCCTTCGATTGCTCAAAATGGCTACTAGCGTGCCTCTTTCGCCTGGGCCTGTAACTTCTCGTTGCAGGCTTCGTTTGTGCCTTTTGCTGCCTGCGTACTTGCAATTGAAGGCCATGACCTATTGGCCACACATTCCCCTGCAAAGAAACCCTTTTCGATTCACCAAACGTGTTGCCTACAAGCCTGCTTCGACTGGACAAGTTTGCTGCATGCATGCTTGCTTTGTTTGGACAAGTTTCGATGGGACAAGAAACACCATTCGATTCAGAAGCCAGGAACTTCCCTCATGCTAAAAAGACACAAGGCAATGACACCCTTTATGTTTGTTTCGATCCACATGCTTTGATTAGGCAATATGCTTCCTTTGAGCATGAGCTTTCGATTGGGCGTTAGCTTCCTTCGAGTAAGCTTGTTTCGACCATAAGCTTCGACTAAGGCAAAGGCTTCCTTCGAACATGTGTGCTTCAATCTCGCTCTTGCATTCGACTCAGGAATGTCCTTCGAATCAAGAAGGAAAGGCTTCCTTTTGGTTTTCTTCAATTCAAAGAGTCAATAATGTTCTGAAAGCTTCCTTCGATTCAGAAGTTAATAACCTTCTGAAAAGGGCCATTCAAAGGACACACAGCTGGTGAAAATGAATGTTGTGTTGTTCCAGTCTGGTTGAAAGGTGTAGAAAGATGGAGGATTTGACTCAAAAGATCAAGTTGAACATTCAGGCCCATAGGCTAGGCCACGTGTCTTCCCTTTTTAGGCTTGTACCCATCTGTTGTGTAAGACCACTTGCACTTAATAGCACAGTACTACCTTTTAGGAAAGTCTGTCTTGAGCCTTGCGCTATTTTCCTTCAGCATGAAGCAACCCCGTCTGAACCATTCATCTTGCTTTTATGGCACAAGTGGACATTTACTTTCCAGCTGAGCTTTATTTTATTATTATTATCTGCACCCAAACTGCCAAGAGGCCCCCACATGTATTATTTTATCATTTATTTGCAAGGCTGGCTTTGGACAACATGTCCATTCTTTCTCTATAAATAGAGGAACGTTTGCAACAGCAAAGGAGGCAGAAAAGAAGAGGAGAACGTATCTTCAAAATTCTCACACACCACAAAATTCTCAAACACTTAAACACTTAAACACTTAAATACTTAAACACTCAAACACATACCTAGAATCCAAACGACAAATCCAGAACTGCAAGCCTGCATGTATCAAAACTAACAAAAACTCAGACCTGTCTGTATCAAACCAAAGAGCAAACACTTATCCCCTTAGAATCTGAAACATCCCTATACCTTGTTACCCTTTGAATCCAGTAGGAAGAACCTCACACTTATCCAGTATCAAAGACATAACTCCTGGTTCCTCCCTTCGAATCCAGAAGAATTCAAGGAAACCACTTAAAGGCCCAGCACACGTTCCAGCCTCAAGCAAGGTAAGTCATTCTTAATCTTGAACCCTTCATTTGTAGCACAACATGTGAATAAGCTTCCTTTTCGTTTCAAACATGTACATAGTGTTTTTTTACCTTTTCGTTTCCACTCTTTTAGTTTGTTTTTATTGTCTCTCCTTTTGGTTTTGTTCTTTGGTTTGTTACAAATGCTCTAAGAACTAACCTGGCCCTGAGGTAATGATAGCATGGCCTTGGGCCATGTTGCTGTTTAATATCTCAAACGAAATAAACAAAAGACAGGAGTATGAAACGAAGCCCCAGGCTTCTTGCACAGATTCCAGGCCCAAACGAAAGAGACAACCAGGAGGAAAAACATGCTGACTTCCAGGCTCAGTCGAAAGGCATTCCCTCATTGCTTTCAACCTCCAATCGAAGAAGGCAACAAGGCAGAAAGGCCCAGCCAGAGGCACACTTGCACTAAGTCCAGGCTCAGACGAAAGGCACTCCCATGCTGGTACCAGCCTCCAATCGAAGTACATGACCTGACTGGTGCCAAAGCCCAATCGAAGGACAGGACTTTGCCGTTGCCAGCCCCAATCGAAGGAGGCCAACAGAATGCAAATCGAAGGCAGCTCCTGCCCAAATCGAAGGAGCTCATTTTTTACTTCTTTTATCTTATTTTTTCCTTTACATTTCTATGCACTTCAATATGGTTGTAATAGTGTAGGATTTATTTTTTTGCACTTTTTATTACTTTTGTACAAATGCTAGTAATTAGGTGTGTATGGCAAGATAAAATCAACAAGTAGACAACCCAAAAATCAAAGACAAAATGCATGCAATCAAACACACTTGCACACATGCACCCTTAGGGTAATTCCACTTGTTGCCTTACAAAAATGGCCATGTTATGCATGTGGGATGTCTTAGCACAAACGAATTGAAAAAAGATCATAGTCCCTCGATAACGCTATCAAAGTTGCCTTTCAAAAAAAATGATCTTAGTCCCTACAGAAAAGTGCTAAGTCATTTCACAACATTGCTATCATGGTCATACGATGACCTGCGCCTGTCCCGTTAACATCCTAACACAAGGTTGTTCACCAAATACAATGGTGAAACAACACTGTTAAAAGGGTTAAAAACATAAGAAAGATATTTGAGTAAAATAGGGTAGACAACTCTTAGTTACTTGATCAAAAATCTTGCAAAACATCCTTGCTAGTTTTCAAAACACACTCCACAACACAATTTCAAAACAACTTTCAAAACATTGAAAACCTTTCAAAAGGACATACACCTTTGTATACATTCAAACAAGAATCATTACAAAGGTTGCCTAGACAAGGCATCTTTTTCAAAACATTTTCAAAACCACACACACAAAGCACCATTTCGAACAATTGAAAAGCAAAGGCAAGTGATCTAAAACAAGTAACTAAGAGCCCATGGATAACCATGGATGAAAAGGGTGCTTGCACCTTCCCTTTTCATAATTTACCCCCCGAACCCACGAAAACATCTCAAAGGTCTTTCCTGTGCTTTTTGACCTTTCCTTAGGATAAAATAAAAAGTCAGTGGCGACTCTTGCTAAACCGAACATTTGCGCACACAAACGCAAAATCCTAAGTCAGTTCTCCCACCGTATCACAGTATTATATGACGAACTATGTGAAACCATGATGAATTGAGACATGTAATGTGAAGAAATCATGTAAAAATTGGACTGGTACAGTGCAGAGATGTCTTGATGATGATTGTTGATTGATGTTATAATGATGCTATGAATAAATAATGAACAAGTTATGGGTATAACATGAAGTTTTGATGGTGTGTGGTGTCTTGTTATTATGCTATAACTACTATATGTTGAAGTTTTAATGGTGTGTGGTGTCTTGTCATTGTGGGTATAACAATTTTTCCGATGTGATGTGTTGAAGTTCTTGGTGATATTTTCCAAGAGATAAATGTTTAATTTTAGAAAAACCTGGGTTATGGAGTAAGATATGTTTGTATGATATTTATATGAAGATGTGACACCTTTTTTGATGATTTAATTTCGTAAAATATATACGAAATGTGTGTGGGTTTATAAGGGTGTTTCACCAGTCATCTCAGTCTTCGGGTCTTTTTACCAATTTCTCCACCTCATGCAGCCAAACCTGAAAACAATAACATGATTGGCATGAGATTACTAATTTTATGTGGAGTTCCCTATCTTAAGGGTCCATTCGTCTCAACAAGGTTACTAATTCTCTCTGCAATCTATTAATACTACACTCTCCTATTGATTACATAACTTAGAGCTCGAAGCATATTAGCTTCATACACAAATGGAAGATGGCTTCCTACTTATCCTTTCCAAGAGAACTAAGGAGCTACATATTTTGGTCTGGTTGAATCGGATCTACCAATAACTAATATGTTACCCATGCAAATTGCCCTACTTTTGGGTCTTACTACCCTCAAGGGAAGACTAGGGATGTCTTACTATATCCTATGTCAGGACTTACTCTCTTATGTTTCAAACTACCAATTTGCCAAGATGTAGGAACCGAATTTCCACTTAAGAGATTTTACATAATCTTGGAAGATACTTCAAGTCTATTGCAAAGGAAGCATGTCACTTTTGTACGACCTTACTTAGGATTATTTATTAACCATATATTACACACTTACCTTGTATCAACTTTTAGGCAAGTATACACATACATACATGAGTTAATTGTAGGTTTCTTATTTGTCCTAAGTCATTTCTTTACTAATCAAACACTAATATTCACATTTTGGGTACAAATATGTCCTCACAACCAACTAGGGTTTTGTATACTATTTTACGCATTTCGTGAGTATTCAAGTGTTTCCATCAAGCATCTTAGGCTACACAAGCACACTGTTCAATCGCATTCGGTAAGTATCCTAGTGTTTCCGCCAAGTATATTAGGCTACAAAAGCACACCGTTTATCACACAATACGGTTCATCTCAACAAAACCAACTAGGGTTTCGTCATAACAATCTAATCACTTAAGATTTATGTGCAATCATCAATCAACGAGGGTTTTTACAATTATTCAACTAATTAAGGTTTGAAATGCAATCATTTCATTTTCGTATATCTCACCTACCATTACATTTCGAGTTAGGAAATATGATACAAAACATGGTATACATAACCCACATGAACTCATAGATCAAACATTGCATAAGAGCATTCAATAAACAAGAGGCTTGGCCTAGTGGTAAGGTGCTTGCACTATGATGGAGAGGTCATGGGTTCAACTCCCATTAAGTGCAACATTTTCGTTTTAAAGGATTTTAAGGAGTCAATTTATTGAAACAGAGGAGTCAATCGATTGATCATCTCTTTGCAAAACCAAAAGTTGAAAAATTAGACATGTCAATCGATTGCTACAAGGAGGTCAATTGATTGATCACCTCTTTTCCAAACAATTTTTTTATAAATTGAGCATGTCAATTAATTGACACATGGGGGTCAATCGATTGACTTCTGGAATTTCCAGAAAATCTTCAAACATTCATACGATCAATCGATTGGTTCTTCATGTCAATCGATTAATCCCTGAAATTTTTCCAAAAATTGTGATTATAACCCTCTTTTTACAGCATCTCTAGCATACCAAACTACTCCTAAACATGTCCTAACATTTTGTGTTTCATTTCACATCATGAATCAGAAAATGCAACATACATTCAAGCATTTATACAACTCAATCAACAATCATGATCATGTGATGGATTTTCATGCTTTCATCAAGATCTGACACATTCATCACAACAAGAAAACAAAATGCAAGAAATTCAAACTTAATCCCTCTCCCACATGAATCTCTAACGTGCATCAATTATACCCTAAGACGGTTTTTACCTAGAACCCCACCTTTTATAAAAACCTGGATTTTTGCTTTGACGAAGGAAGATGATGATGATGATGATGATGATGGTGATGATGATGATGATGATGATGATGATGATGATAAAAACCCTAACTCTGAAGAATTTTCACGTGCAAAGAGGTCCATTCAAGCTTGATCCAAGATTCTCCTCTTTATTATGAACTCTTATATTTAAGATGACAAGACGATGATGATTTGTTTCCTTGGTCAAAAACCAACTTTTGATTTCCTTCGAAGCTCCAATTCATTCATACAAGGACACCTTCCTAGATGAGAAACTAATAATCCATCCCTTTCTTCTTCTTTCCCTCACACGCCTCACTCTCTCTCTCTCTCTCTCTTTTAGCCTCTTGAAGATTTTCAATTTTTGAGAGTGAAAAATGAGGAAACATGAGTGTTCTCATTAGCCTTGGCCCTTTTTATACTATACAAATGAAATACCTAAATTTCCCTTGCTAATTAAGGCTATCTATGTATCATGCCCTTGACTCTAAATTACACTTGATCTAAATGCATTCCCATTAATTTACTAATTAGTGGATGATAAACATGCTTAGTTGAATTTGGGTTATTATAAGATGGTTCATTAAGTTACTTCACAAATGAAGTTATGTGCTTGAATATAAAGAAGTATTTTTAAAGTCAACATTATGGTCAAACTAATTTCAAGTGAAGACTTCAATTTCAAGGGACACTGGTGGTTTGTCTTCTCAAATGATGTAAACATGAAGATGTCTCAAGCCTCAGTTATAAGATTCAAATTTCTTCTGTGATGCTAAACTCAAAGATAATGATGGAAAAAGTTGAAGCTTCAGAGTTGTGAAAGAGAGGAAGTGTGAAAGATTTTATGGTCGTGTCTGTTTGAGTGACCAGTGTCGTGTAAAGACATAAGGGAATTTATATAAATACTATGGCTAAATTACATACATACTAAAACATTTGAGAAACCTATCATTATTTTATTTAAACCTGCAGAAAAAAATTTAGGCCATATCTGATTGATTAAGTGATTGGAAGACCTTTTTCAACTAAGTAATTAATTTGACCAATAACCTAATCAATTATTTGATGCTTTCTTGAGTCAAAAAATTATTGTGACAACGTATTAATTATTGGTAACTTCTATATATCAAAACCTTCCAATTATGGCTGTAACAATCGATTATTCAAGGTCTATAATCGATTATAGCATTGATTTGGCCCATGGATTATTTCCAAATTTATAGCACGCATTTTCTCATAAATAGAGAGCTTTTATATCACTTATTCACATCCAAAAAATGAGTTTAAATCTCACTTTCATTTCTCTCGTCACTTTTTCTAAATCTCTTACTTTTCTCACACATATTTAGCCATAATGCTTCAAGAGTATTCTTGAGTCTAAGTGCGGAACATTATTCTAGGAGAAGGATAAATTTCCATTTACCAAGAGTGTATTATATCTTGTGTAAAATATCATTCCATAGGAAGTTGTTTGATTTCGATCTAAATCACTAGAAGCTCTTGTATTTTTTAGGGATTGTCTTAGGAAGTCTCTATTTGGTTCATAAGTTTCGCCTTGAAGAAAAATCTCTCTTGTGGTTCTTGAAGATCAGCCAGTAAAATCTCCACAACACCTCTTCAGCTAAGCCTAGTTAAAAGCTTTATCAGTTTGAGATCAATCTATTTAAATATCTCTTGGTTCTTGAGGTCAGCCTGGTGCAAAAGCTCAGCTGATTCGAGATCATCCCTGTTAAAATCTTATTTTGGTTCATGGTCATCTTTTATAAAATATTGGTTCAATTTGGAGGATATCCAACTCAAAACTTTATCTTTGCTAAAGATCATCCCATGGAAAAATATTTGTTTGGTTTGGAGACTAACCGCTCTAAGCCTTGTTTGTTGTTTGGTTAAAAGTTAGCCTGAAAACTTTATTTCCTTCTATAAGGAGGTTCATGGGAGAATCCTTTTAAAAACTCTCAAGTTTATTAGATGCTCTCAAGAATAATTCTTGAGTACAGAAGTGGGTCATCTTAGGTAAAAAAAATTATAATTCTCTGGTGTTATTTCTTCTCCCTAATTTCTTTTATTTCCAATTACTTTCTTTCCTTTGATTTTACGCTATTTATTTACTCGCTTATTTTACAAAACATTTTCAATCTATGATTTTGCAAATGATTTTGTTTTAAACCAACACTTTCAAACCTGTAAAATTCACCCCCCCCCCCCCCCCCCCACACACACACACACACACACTCTTGGGTATGGGAGTCACATGTCCAACATACTCTCCTCCTTGATTATGTCGAGCGCTCATCCATTTATCATGGCTAGGTGGTGTTGTTGTCTCTATTTTATTTGTTTCATTAATTATTGTCTAATCAAATTTTTCGTAGCCTCCACGGGACAATCTATATGGATAAATATTTTTAGTAATGTTTTGCTTTCTCTTTTGAATCTTAGTCTGTTATAAACATAGTAGTGGAAATTTTAATTTTCATGTTTATCTTTATATATCATCATAAAAACATAAGATTATACTCCACAGCATAAGATTTCTACTAACCTTAAATGCATGAGAATTTCGAGACTCGACAAAATTCTAACAAACCTCCTTTGAAATAAAATTATACTTCACAACAGGATAAACAAGATTAGGCTTGAGATTTATAATGTAATCTAACATGAGTTGTATCTTAAATCCCATTCAATGCTCACCCACATAAGAAATCCATTTTTTCCTTCAAAATATCACAAGACATATTTACATTTACATCAAAATGTTGGTATTAGTATTAAAGAAACGAAATGGTTATATATATATATATATATATATATATATATATATATATATATATATATATATATATATATATATATATATATATATATATATATATATATATATATATATATATATATATATATATATATATATAGTTTTAGTTGAGGTGACTTCTATAAGATAAATCATATAAATTAAAATGAATACCTCAATATCATCTCATATATTGATTTTCACTTGACCTAATACACGGTTTCACTTGTCTATGAAAAAACTAACTTTACATCGACCGATGAATGCCACATAAATCCTAAATGTTGAATCATTTTTACCAAAACACCTCCCATTTTTTAGATCAAACTTGATATGCAACTTAACACATTTATTTTGGACTTTGGTCAAGGTTGTCATCATTTTGGTACCTTTAGTATTTTTTTTCTTCTACTGATTACACGAACCATCAATTGTAGGATGGGTGTTGGATGAATCATTCATCTATTTGTTTAAATAAATAAAAATGACACAAAGTTATAATAATATTGAAAATAAATATTAACAATAAATATTAAAAATAAAAATTAACAATAAATTATGGATAAACAATAAAAAAACATTAACTTGTTAATGTTCTCATATCCCTTCTTGATGATCGTAATGGATAACACCCACATCATCTACATAATTTTTGCATATGAGGTGTGCACGTGTGTTGAGAAAGAAGGGGTCTCATAAATATTAAGAGTTAAATCTTAATTTTCATCATGCGAGATTGTGTTTTCCTTGGAGAACCATTGACCACCTATTGTTAGAAAGATCAGTGACATAAAAACACTTGTCTTGTTTGGGATACCATAATATAATGTTCATTTATATAAGCTTCCCAGCAAAGTTAAACCCATGTGAATCTTAATTCATTGATATGTACACCATTGTTGTTGTCAATCCACTTTCATTTAAATAAAGACACTTTAAATATAAAATAATAAATCTCCAAAATGTCTTCAAGGATCCCAATGTACGATCTAGATGCCATTATAGAATTCTTATATTTGAAACTAGATAAGTATATGGCTTCATCCTCAACTACAATCCCACTATTTTTCATTGTACTACAATCATCCTTTGATTTTGTATAGAAGAGAAATTTTAGTAATGTCGTATGCACTCCAATTTATTACATTAAATTTAGTCCTATATGATATCCATTTAATTGTATCAGATGCATTCTCATATTTAGAAGTTCTTTTTAAACCAATATATGAAACTATTGTTATACTTTTTCAACAACTATTTTCCGCTCATCTGATAGAATTTTTCCTTGATAAGTATTTTGTGAGCAAATAAGTAAGCTTTAACTTCATCAATTTTATTCAATATAGACAAATGTGCTTGAAGGACTACATCCTATACCATTTACATAAATATTAAACCTTGAGTTCCAATATCTTCACATCTTCCATATGCGAGATTTGAGAATTCCTATAGAATTTTCTTCTAATAAACAGTTTTAACAAAATTCAATAGCTTCTTCGATGATGCATCTTTCAATGATCGAAGCTTCTAGACAATGAGGATTATATGTATACCCTTTTAATATCTTCAAATTACACAAGATAATTTCATCCTCATGTTCCAACTCATCTAAATTTTGTGGATCAATGACTTTATTACTTATAGCATTGAAGAATAAACATAACCTAGGTATAGTTTTCCTAACATTTTTTAGCAAGATGCCATGAATCGTCACTGGTAGAAGTTATCGCATCAAGACATGAAAATCATGAGATTTTAAGTCAAATAGTTTGAGATATTTCATTAATACAAGCTTATTAACAATTGATGGCTATCCTTACAACACTTTAATATCCTACAAACACTCACAATTTTTTTTCTTTTCCAGACTTTGGGGACAAATATGTTCTTTAACCTATTTCATCTAGGGATAACTATTGTCATGTACCCATATCCATCATATCTAACCAAGACTTTATATCATATTTTTCTTGCATTGAATACTGAGAAGTGTTCTAGTTGCACTATCACACACATTTTTCTTCATATGCATCATATTAAGATAATGTCTTACATCTAGACTAGACCAATATGGAAGATCAAAGAAAAATGGCCTCTTTTCCATATATTTTTCTTAGCAAACTCACTTAAGTTCTTTCCAAAGATGAAATTCTGGTATTCAGATCTCAGATATCCTAAAAGATGTGGAGACACCTTTCTCAGAACAAACACACAATGACTTATGGATACAGATCTAAAGGTAGAGTAATTGGTGTTGGGATGCTGGATTTTGCAAGGCAACCTAGCCTTAATGATGTGTTGCTTGTTGAAGGATTGGATGTCAACCTAACAAGTGTAAGTAAACTATGTGATCAAGGTCACAATTTTAGCTTTACTAATTCTGCATGTTTGATAATAAATGAGATGGGTGAGAACATCATGAAAGGGAACAGGTCAAACGAAAATTGCTATTTATGGAGCGCTGAAGAAACAAAATGCTATGTAGCATGTGTGAGGGCCAATAATGATGTTGGGAGAAGTATTAAGTTGAGCCAAAGGTTGTATGCTTATAAAGTCACACAAGATGTCAGGACATTGTACTTTGACAACTTAAGCATGACTAAAAGTGAAATTTTTATTCAGCAGAAAAGTCTTAAGCCCATAAATGCCAAGATATAGGACATAGAGGATCAAACCAAAGTGGAAAACTTAGTCTTTAAATGTGTAAGAATTAAAAAATTAGGAAAACGACTTGAAGTGCATGCACATTGGGAATTACCACAGTTAATGAAAATTAGTTGGGAAATTCAAATTTTCAAATCTGATGAATCATACGTCCACCTAAGCCCACTCCCACAAGGCCTCATCTCCTAGACACATTACTTATACCAAAGTTATTTCTCCTTAATGACTATTGCATCCATTCAAAAAACCTTTTGGGTGTGCGTGTATTTTTTCTCATCGTCAAATTTCTCTCAACAAAAATCAACAATGTCTCAACGTATTTCATATGACCTTAAATATGGGCCGACTGAACACTATGGATCGGCTCAATCAAACCCTAAGGAAATTGATGCTAGCAGAATGGTAAATTCATATGACTTAGTTCTGGATATTGTTCCTTTATCTATTGTTCCCGCTTTTACTTCAGAGGAAGCAAGAACATCGGATTCAAAGGCTGTCAAAATCTCTGGTAAGTTTTCCTCATCTATGACTAGTAAAAATAGGGTCAATACTAGTTTAGAGATATAACCTAAAAAGGAAAATCCCATTGGACCTATTATTGTTGATGATGGCTTGTCTAAAGATGATAATGATAACCTTGATCAGAGACGTAGAAGGTTCGTGTGATACGATGGGAAGAGAACTGATTGTTTTTTAGAATGTCGGTTCGCTTTTTGCGTTTGTTTTTGCAAAATATCGCGGTAAGCAAGAGTCGCCACCGTCTTTTATTTTATCCAACAAGGAAAGGAAAAAAGCATAGAAAAATTCCTTTTTCGACATGTTTCTCGGGTTCGGGGGGTAGATTATAGAAAGGGAAGGTATTAGCACCCTTTCTATCTGTGGTTATCCACGGGCTCTTAGGTACTTGCTCAAAGTGTTTTCAAAATTTGCTTTTCTTTGTGTTTGTGGGTTCGAAAAGAGTTTTTGTTTGAAAGGTGTAAGTGCGAAAAGTTTTGTTTTGTTTTAGAAAGGAGCAAGTACTTAAGAACCATCTACCTACTCGAAAAAGGAATCAATCTGTGCTAATGTCCTTTAGACGATGCTATCCCATTATTGATGAGTAGGAAGCGTCGTCGTTGGAGTTTTGAGGGTCAATTCGATTAAGGGACATGTGGTCACTAAAGCAATGTTAGGATGCCTTAGCGGTAACCCTAATGTCTTAGATCATTTTTTCGAGGCAACCGTTTCGAGGCAACTATGATCTTTGGACAAGAGGACGACCTCTAAAACTTCCTATACTTAATGACCATGTTCGAAGGCAACCAAGTGAGGTGTACCCTAGGAGTGCGCATGTGCGAGTGTGTTATTTTTAGTTAATTTGTCTTTGTACATGTCAATGGTTATCTATGTTGATTTTAAGTTCATACATTTGATCTTGTCATGCATTCCCTATTATCAAACATCTAACAGTTTATAAGTTGCGGAAATTAAATAGCGGAAACTAAACTAACTATTACAAGGCGTCGGGTATTTACATCGCCAAAAATAACCCTTGAAATTAAAATGCGGAAAATAAATAAAGCGGTAAAATAGTAACGGTCCTATTAAACTATTATATTCCGGGAAACAGATACAATAATATAATAAAAATGAAACGCGTGCGGGAAATTAAATCGGGCGCATTTTTTAGGGTTTTGACCCTTTTTGAAAGAATGTGATTTTTTTGTTATTTTTTGAATTAAAAAAGTCAACAATTAAATAAATTAATTAATTAATTAATTAAAAAAAGATATTTTTGGATTTTTGAGTATTTAAAGAAATAAAAATAAATTAATCAAAGTTAATGAAACTTAATTATCTAAATTAATTTTAATTATTTGCAAAAGATATTAAAAATTACCTAATTAAAACTAAGTTAATTCGATTAATATTTATTTACAAAAATAAAATGTTGAATTTAATTTTAATAAATAAAATATATTTTTTGTTTTTTTTTATTTTTATGAGGAAAAAATTTAATTGGTTAGTGAAATTATGAAAAGTAAATAAACAATATAAATAAATAAAAGAAAGAAAATAGAGAAAGTTAGAAATATATGGGACTGATTAGGGGGGCTGATTAGCAATTTCAAAGGCCCAATTGACCTGGTCTGGCTGACTTTTCCTGCTTCCATGCGTGTACATTGACTAGGCACCATGGTGGGTCTCCCATCTGGACCATCAGATTTGGCCTGGAGGCCATCTGTCCACTGATTGCATGAGGGTGTATGGTGAACCACGTGTTTGGTTGTGTAGTGAATGACCTGCAGAAAAATAATACAAAGCTTTTTGGGGACCTGGGACTCGAACCCAGGTCCTGTTGGACTATGCACTAACACCTTCGCCATTGAACCACTGCACTTTATTTGTTAATGCAATAAGAATAAAATAAAATATTGGAAAACACATAAATGCCAGAAAATATAAAACAAAATGCACCAAATTATGAATGGTCCAATAAGAGAGGGGCACGTCTTCATCTTCTTCGCTGGAACCTGGATATTTACCTGCGGATTTTTATCCGCAGCTAAATCCGTATGCTCATTCCAAAATCTATTCTAGGCCACTAAAACCAAACCCAAGACCATGGTTGTGCTCGTCTGGACAACCTGAGCACGTCTATGTCCATTAATGGCCTTGATTTCACCTGTACATAAAACGCCCAAAAACAAAGACCAAGAACCAGCGCTTTAGGACGTGTATGGGGATTGGTTTTGAGTTGGCTTCGCTTTAGTCATGGCCTGGCAATAGATTCACGTTGAGTTTTGGTTCTCAATTGGCCTCTAGGAGTGATTTCAGTTTCAAGTTTTCTCAAGTTTGCTTTTGATGTTTATGCAGCCTCCAACCTCTCAAACTCATGCCTTTACCTTGTATATGTAACATGGAGTGAATTAGGTTAACTTTCTTGGGATGAATCCTTATGCATTGATGTTTTAGGATTTGATTTGATCCTCCATTGAAAACCTTCCAACTTTGTCCAAAATCCAATATTTTGTTCATGATATGGCTTGATACGTATTTGATCATGTCCATGATGACAATTAAGACATATAACAATCAAAAAGATCCTAAATGATCAATATTTAGATTTTATTTGATTTAAATTGATTTAAAATGAATTAATTCAATAAAAAATCAAATAAAATAGAAAAATTAATAAATGGATACAAGGCTGAAGCTAGGACACGTGTTTAGTGTGACAAGATTAAATCAAGTGGAAAAGAATGGGCCCATTTGACAAAATTTGAAGTTTTGGGGATAGTTGACTTTTGGCAATTTTGCAAAAATGCCAAACTTCAACAAAGCATAACTTCTTAAATTTTGAACTTTTTGAAGTGTTCTTGGACTTTTTAGAAATATTGAGATGTCCTCTAACCATCCCTTTTGGTATCATCTCATTTTAATATTCTATGCTTAAGTTATAAGCTTTGGAAAAAAAGGTGTTTTTGTTGACTTTCAAAAATGACCTATAATGTCCAAATTTGTAACTTTTTGTGAGTGCATTTCTTGATCTTAGGGTGTGAATATGGATTGTAGTAAATTGAATCCTCTTAAAAATGATCTTTGGATGGGTCATTTCTCATAAAGTATGAGAAAGTTATGCTTGGTCAAAGTTGAGTTGACTTTTCCTACAAAACCCTAATTTAGCAACTTTTGAGTCTTGATGAATTTTGAGCAATCCTTGATGAATCATGATCAACCCTTGATCAAATGATGAAATATCCTTCAAAATGAGAATGTTGACAAAAAATCTTGAAGTTTGACTATTTATAGGTCACAGTTGACTTTTTCTCTAGCACAGTCGATTTTTGGACCCTTTGAGTAATTGACTGACCAAACTTCCTCTGCAAGGCTTGAAATTTGACATGGATGAACTTGAGAACATATTAGGACATTGGGATCATTTGAGTCCATTTGAATGCAAGGACTTTGATTCAACACAAAACCCTAATTTGAGATTGACTGCCTTAGGAGATTACTTGAATGTCCAACTCTTGAGCAATCTTGAGCCACTTGGGGATCTTTCTTGCAATGTTTTGGGAAATATGAGAGGTCAAATTTTGGGGTACAACAGCTGCCCCTGTTCAATTTTCTTAAACCTGGGGATATAGATTGGCTTTCGGGCCTTTCATGATCCGAAGGTGGAAGATGATTGAACACTAGAGTGCCCAGAAATTTGCACTCGCATAAAATGGTATTAACATGGTGATGTCGGGAATGGGCTTACGAATGCCATTTGGAGACTGTTGATGGGTGGTCTGAACTTTGACTGGATTATGAATCAGGGAGATCTTAGCGTCGATCTGATGGAACTAGAGAAGGTCTCGGATTAACTTTGACTGGATCGGCATTAGAAAAATCTTTAGGAATCAATTTAACTGGACCAGACAAGGTCTTGAAATAACTTCAACTGGAACGGCATCAGAAAAGTATTTAGGAATCGATTTAACTGGACCAGAGGAGGTCTTAGATTAACTTTGATTGGATCGGCATCAGAAAAATCTTTAGGAATCGATTTAACTGGACCAGACAAGGTCTTGGAATAACTTCAACTGGATCGGCATCAGAAAAATCTTTAGGAATCGATTTAACTGGACCAGAGGAGGTCTTAGATGAACTTCAACTGGATCGGCATCAGAAAAATCTTTAAGAATCTATTTAACTGGACCAGACAAGGTCTTGGAATAACTTCAACTGGATCGACATCAGAAAAATCTTTAGGAATCGATTTAACTAGACCAGACAAGGTCTTGGAATAACTTCAACTGGATCGGCATCAGAAAAATCTTTAGGAATTGATTTAACTGGACCAGAGGAGGTCTTGGATGAACTTTGACTGGATCAGCATCAGAAAAATCTTTAGGAATCGATTTAACTGGACCAGAGGAGGTCTTGGATGAACTTTGACTGGATCGGCATCAGAAAAAACTTTAAGAATCGATTTAACTGGACCAGACAAGGTCTTGGAATAACTTCAACTGGATCGGCATCAGGAAAATCTTTAGGAATCGATTTAACTGGACCAAAGAAGGTCTTGGATTAACTTTGACTGGATCGGCATCAGAAAAATCTTTAGGAATCAATTTAACTGGACCAGACAAGGTCTTGGAATAACTTTGACTGGATCGTAATCATAAAAATCTTTAGGAATCGATTTAACTGGACCAGTCAAGGTCTTTGACATAGCTGAGAACTTAACTGGATCTTTCCTGAAAGGTAAAGGCCAGTTATATGCAATGCATGATATAGATCAAGCAATGATGTTCTCAACATAAATGAGATTGTATTATATGATGCATGTATGCATGTATCATGATGTATGGAAATGTGATGTTTTAGCTGGGGAAATAAATCTCGGATAACTGCTGGAGACAGGAACTGAATTCTTTGTTTTCGTTGGGGATGATGAACGAAGATGATTGTGAGAATCAACCTGTGGGAGAAGAGAACTTCGTTGGGGGATAATCTGATGAGGAGATTACTCTGTGGGGAAGAGATGCTCTGTTGAGGACTCCACTGATAAACTCTACTGGGGATGGATTACCATTGTTGATGATATTGAATCTGTTGAGGATTGAACTCCTGTTTGTGAAAGGAAAGAACTCCGATGGGGATGATCTTTCAGTTGCAACTTGCTAGGGATAACCCCGTTAGACTCTTGTGGGGATAATCCTCTGAATTCTGCTAGGAATGATCCTTTGAACTTGGCTGGGGAGATTTATTTTTGTACTCCGCTGGGGATAAACTTCCAGAGTCTACTGGGGATGATGCTTCAACTCCGTTAGGGAAGCTTTTTTAGACCGTGCTGGGGAAATATTGACTCCACCGGGGTATCTTGTATTCTGCGGGGAACATTCTTACACTCTGCTAGGGAATATTAAGACTTCTGGGGATATGAAGCCCTTCTAGTATCTGATGGTAGATCAACTCTGCTTGGGGAGAGCATTGCTGATTTGTTCATAGTTGCAAGTCTCAGCTGGGAGAGCTATCATTGCTGCTTTACTTTACGGGGAGTAAAAGTATCTTAGCCATATTCTTCAGCTGAATCTACCTTTGTACCTGGTGGACTAAGCAACTTGTACAGTTCGGACAATTCTTATTTGCCCCTGTTTCTGATATTACCCGTAATCGTTTTTTGTTTCGCATGTAAATATTTATGAGCAGCAATTAATGTCAAATGCATATATCAAAAATGAACATTGGACGTTCTTTGCAAAACAAAACAGATAAATGAAAAACAGTTTGAAATTTGTATGAAAATGAATTTGTATTGATTTTGAAGTTTGGCCTGCAAATAGACGTTTTTGTACAAGAGGTTGACGTCCTAGTAAGAGAACGCTAGCGAATAATAGAATTTACACAATTTGTGAAAAGAAAACAAAATAGCTACGTGAATAATCCCACTGGGTTCCAACTCTGTTATTGCCCTTATGTCTTCGAGCATCTCATCACTTTGCTGTTTGGTTGAAGATGAATCAGATTGATTAGTGTCGTCCAAGCTTGATAGTCGATACCGAAGTCTGGATGCAAGGTGATCCAATGAGACATAGTGTTACGCTTTAATCCCTAACTTTTTCCTGGACTGCCCTTTCGGGTTTTCAGTCCACCGGGATACCCTTTTTTGCCCAAGTCGCCTTTTCAGGTTTTCGACTTGTCGGGTGTACATATTTTTTTTCATTTTCATCCCTTATTTTTGCCCGAACCCTTTTGGTTCGCCGGGAAGCCCTTATTTTTGCCTAGGCCAGTCAACCTAGCGGGTCTTTGATTATGCGTAGTATCTTTTCACTATGTATGCATTGACGAGGTGAGGAAGGTCGTCACCATCCATGATGGTTAGAATCATAGCTCCTCCTGAGAAAATGTTCTTAACCACAAATGGCCCTTCGTAAGTAGGGGTCCATTTGCCCCTGGGATCACCTTGAGGTAGAATGATGCGCTTGATAACCAGGTCCCCAACTTGATACTCTTGTCGTCTGACTTTCTTGTTAGATGCCTTGATCATCTGTTTTTGGTACGTTTGACCGTGAGAAATAGCAGTAAGTCTCTTTTTGTCGATTAGGTTCAGCTGATCAAGTCGAGTCTGAATCCAGTTATCTTCTCTCAAACCTGCATCCTTCATTATCCAAAGAGAGGGTATCTGAACTTCGATAGGCAAGACTGCCTCCATGACATATACCAAGGAGTAGGGTGTTGCCCCTGTTGACATCTGCGCTGAGGTATGGTACCCATGAAGAGCAAATGGTAACATCTCGTGCCAATCTTTGTATGTCACAGTCATCTTCTGCACAATCTTCTTAATGTTTTTATTAGCCGCTTCAATAGCCCCATTCATCTTCGACCGGTAGGGAGAAGAGTTATGATGTTGTATCTTGAATTGCTCGCAGAGCTCAGTGATCATCTTGTTGTTAAGATTGGTACCATTGTCCGTAATGATCCTCTCTGGTACACCATATCGACACATCAGATTGTGCAGAATGAATCGTGTCACGACGTTCTTGGTTACAGTAGCAAAGGAAGCTGCTTCGACCCACTTCGTAAAGTAATCAATTGCTACCAGGATGAAACGATGCCCGTTAGATGTTGTAGGTCTGATCTCGCCGATCATATCAATGCCCCATATTGCAAAAGGCCAAGGTGCCGTCAAGACATTCAGAGGAACTGGAGGTATGTGCACCTTATCAACATAGACTTGGCACTTGTGACATGTCCGAAAATGCTGATAACAGTCGGCTTCCATAGTGGACCAATAATATCCTGCCCGTAGGATTTTCTTCATTGTGGTGTGTCCACTGGAATGAGTTCCGAAAGTACCTTCATGTAACTCCGCCATGATCCTTTCTTCTTCATTCTTATCCACATAATGCAGTAAGGTTGAATCATGGTTACGCTTGTAAAGAATGTCATTGCTGATGAAGAATTTCGTTGCGAACCTCCTCAGAAACTTCTTATCATTAACAGATGCACCCACGGGGTACTCCTGAGCCTCAAGGTACCTCTTCACCTCATGATACCAGGGTTTATCCGCTACCTCTTCAGTCTCAACGTCACAGTAATGTGCAGGTTCGTCCAATCTTTTAATGATAATCTGGGGAGCCTCATTGTCCCAATTGACTTTGAACATAGAAGACATCGTAGCCAGCGCGTCCGCCAACTGATTCTCCTCTCTAGGGAAGTATTCAAAGGTTATCTCCTCAAAATGGGGAAGCAACGTCAATACATACTCCTTGTAAGGAATAAGATTCGGGTGTTTCGTATCCCACTCGCCTTTGATCTGACTGATCACGAGAGCGGAATCTCCGAAGACACTCAGAAACTTAATCCTTAGGTCAATTGTTGCTCGAAGACCCATAATGCATGCTTCATACTCCGCCATATTGTTGGTGCAGTTGAAACATAGTCGGGTGGTGAACGGAGTATGAGAGCCTTCAGGAGATATGATTACGGCGCCAATGCCATTACCCAAAGCGTTTGAAGCTACATCAAAGCACATAGACCATCGGGATCCTTCCTTAGGTCCTTCATCCGGTCCAGGTGTCTCACAATCAGTTACTAACATGATATTCTCGTCCGGGAATTCAAAGTTCATAGACTGGTAATCATCCACTGCCTGATGTGCTAAATGGTCTGCCAACACACTTCCCTTGATTGCCTTTTGGGTCGTATATTGGATGTGATACTCAGTCAAGATCATTTTCCATCTTGCTATTCTTCCGGATAAGGTAGGCTTTTCGAAGATATACTTGATTGGGTCCATCTTTGATATCAATAGAGTAGTGTGAGTAAACATATACTGTCTCAGCCGGCGAGCAGCCCATGCCAAAACACAGCAAGTTTTCTCGAGAACGAGTATCGGGTCTCGCAGTCGGTAAACTTTTTGCTAAGGTAATAAATAGCATGCTCTTTTCGGCCAGACTCGTCATGTTGACCCAGCACACACACCCCATTGAATTATCGAGTACTATCAAGTATAAGATCAGAGGTCTCCCTTCAACTGGAGGCATCAGAATGGGTGGCTCTTGTAGATACTATTTGATCCTTTCGAAAGCCGCCTGGCATTCATCGTTCCAACGTACCACTTGATCTTTCTTCAGTAACTTGAAGATTCGTTCACAAGTAGCAGTCAGGTGCGAGATGAATTGGGCAATGTAGTTCAGTCGTCCCAGAAAGCCTCTGACTTCTTTCTCTATTCTGGGAGATGGAATTTCCTGTATAGCTTTCACCTTTGCAGGATCCACTTGAATACCTTTATCGCTTACGACGAAACCCAGCAGCTTACCAGATCTCACCCCGAAGGTGCACTTGTTCAGGTTTAACCTCAGCTTGTACAACTTCAGCCTGTCAAATAACTTCTGCAGATGGTCAAGGTGTTCCTCCTCAGTTTGGGACCTTGCAATCATATCATCGACGTATACTTCAATCTCATGATGGATCATGTCATGAAACAAAGCAACCATGGCACGCTGATACGTTGCCCCAGCATTCTTCAGTCCAAACGGCATGACCTTGTAGCAAAAGGTACCCCATTGTGTAACGAAAGTTATCTTCTCCATGTCTTCGGGAGCCATCTTAATCTGATTATAGCTGGAGAAACCATCCATAAAGGAGAATACCTTGTGCTGAGCGGTGTTGTCAACCAGAACGTCAATATGAGGTAGAGGAAAATCATCCTTGGGGCTTGCCCTGTTCAGATCCTTGTAGTCGACACACATCCGAACCTTACCATCTTTCTTTGGCACAGGAACCACGTTGGCCACCCACTGAGGGTAAGAAGTAACTGCTAGAAAACCGGCGTCAAACTGTTTCCTAACCCCGACCTTGATTTTCTTAGACATCTCTGGGCGTATTTGGCGGACCTTCTGTCTCACTGGAGGATATTCTTCCTTGGTAGGCAGGCGATGAACCACAATATCGGTATCCAACCCAGGTATATCTTTATAAGACCAGGAAAAGATATCAACATAGTCATGCAGCATCTGAATCAACTGTTGCTTCACACTAAACTCTAGATTTGCACCGATCTTAACCTCCTTCTTGTCTATCTCAGTACCCAGATTCACTGATTCCACCGGCTCTTCGTGTGGCTAAATGGCCCTCTCTTCCTGAAGTAACAGTCTTGCAAGTTCACCAGGCACTTCGCAATCATCTTCACCTTCGTCTTCGGCTAAGTTGATCAGATTTTCGAAGTCATAACTGGTAGTAGCAGAGTCGTTACCAGTGAGATCCACAGTGGATGTAGACCTGTATATGTGAGTGTGTGTAAAATAATTGTTTTGCAATATATAATAAAGAAAAACAAGGAGCACAAAATTTGAAATGCAAGAACGTCCAATGCTTTTTTTAGTGATATATGAAAATGACACACACAAAGCCCTCACAAATGAAGCCACAGTGCCTGGGTAAGACACCAGGCCATAAAGTTTAAAACGTTGTTTGTTACATATTCAAAACAAAAGGTTCATTAATGGGTAACGAAAGTAATAGGGATGAAGTCCTTTGCTGTCCAGTTGCATTGTCCACTGTCGGTCGTAGGATAGATCCAGTTGTCGAACTCAGACTCTTCAACGTCGTCCTCAATGGCATTCACTCCCGAGTTGTTGATGAACACGGGAGGTCTTCCGATCCGTGCATTTCGAACAGCTTTTTGAGCTTCCGCAGTGAAACCCAAACCAAACTTGTTAGTCTTCTGTGTAAAATCAGGGAGTCGGCCCCAATTCGCACACCCACCTTTCTCAATAACAGCCCGGGCATCCTTAAGAGAAGCCATCTTCATAGGAGAATCTTCAACAACCGTCTTAGTTGACGTCAGCGTTTGGGGAACCTCTTCAAAATGCTGGAACGGGGTCTCAATGAACTCCCCATCCATCTCTATATATCGGAAAGAGTTGAGGTGGCTCACCATGTACTCTTCCTCTCCTTGCACTGTCACAATCTTTCCTTTGACCGGGTACTTCAGCTTCTGGTGGAGTGTTGAGGTTACGGCCCCAGCTTTGTAGATCCATGGACGACCCAGTAAACAAGAATAAGATGGTTGAATGTCCATCACATAGAATGTAGAGTTGAAGACCTGAGAACCAACCTTAATCGGGATATCAACTTCTCCGTGCACCATTCTTTTAGACCCATCAAAGGCCCTGACAACGATGTTGCTTGGTTTCAACTCTAAACCTTCACAGTCCAACCGATCTAGAGCTTTCTTAGGCAGGACGTTCAATGAGGAACCAGTATCCACTAATACATGAGCAAGGGTAGTTCCCCTGCATTCAATGGAGACATGCAGGGCATCATTGTGATTCTTCCCTTTAGCAGTCAAGTCGGTGTCAGAGAAACCCAACCCATTATCAGCAGTCAAATTGGCCATGCAATCTGTAAATTGATCAGCTGATGTATCTTGTGTTACGTGTGCAGTCTTTAGAAATGTAATCAGAGCCTTGGCATGGGCCTCTGATCATAGAAACAGTGACAACATAGAAATATTGGATGGGGTTTGCCCCAACTGTTCAACTACATTGTAGTCATTCTTTTTAATGATTTTCAGAATCTCTTCCATCTCTTGTTTAGAAGCTTCAACAGTAATCGTCTTTGGCGCCTCCGTCTGGGCAGGCTCACTGGTGGTCCCTTTGCCCCGAGTGTCAGATGACTCGGCGATAGGGGTAAGAATAGGAACTTGAATAGGAATAGTAGCGGGTACACTGGCAGGTGTAATAACAACAGGTCTTCGGGCAGTTGGTGGAGAGATATCCGGTGAGAAAAGTCTTCCACTGCGGGTGACTTTAGCAGGTCCAAAAATATTGCTGACGTCAGTATCAGCATCCAACTCTTGTTTAACTCCATGAAAATAAACATCAGCCCCGTAGTGCCAAGGGACAGCTTTATCAGAGGTATAGGGGATGGGCCCCGGAACAGTGATGATCACAGGTGCGATTCTTGGAACAGATGTAATTCTAACAGGCTTCCTCGAGGGAGCCTTGGAAGAATTGTTGAAAATGGTGATAATGGCAACTTCTTCAGTATGAACTAGAGGAACAACACTCTTATCAAACAAAATTTCTTTACTATCCATCAGGCGTTGGACGCCTGATTTCAAAAGATGGCAACCGGTAGGTAGAGCAGAACACATATGGCAATCTTCGTCACATCCCGAAAATAAACCGGCTAGCAAAAGGTTCTTCTTCACAGTCATCAAAGGGGTAACAATGTCATTTACAGAAACCACAAACGAGTCTTCATCTATAGAATTTACTCCATGTTTGGGCATAGGAGCAGTCACAACATTAGGTCTTTCGGGCGCCTCGAACTCAATCTCCTTAGCATCAATTAAATCCTGTATCTTATTCTTCAAAGTCCAACAATCATCTGTATTATGCCCTGGGCTATCAGGGTGATAAGCACAGCGGGCATTAGGTTATACTTCGGTGATGTTGTATTTGGATTCTTCGGGGCTTCCCTTGGAATCACCAGATTGGTCTTCAGCAATTGTGGCAGAATCTGAGATAAGGTCATGTTGAGACGGGTGAATTGCCTTCAAGGTCTATCATCCTTTTGTTGATTGTTGTGTTGAGGAGCACCAATAGGTTTTGAAATAATAACCGCATTAATAGCTTGGCGGCGTTCAGGTCTATTCTGGTTTTTCAAACTGTAGACAGCACTGGACTCTTTCTTAAAGGGCTTCTTCTCAGTGCTCGATGAAGCACCCTTTTGTATCTTACCAGCCTTAATACCAGCCTCAATCCTTTCACCAGTCATAATTAGCTCTATAAACCCAGATGAAGAGCTTCCAATCAGGTGGTTGAAAAATAGACCAGACAAAGTCCCCATAAACATATCCACAAGCTCCCGATCAGCCAAGGGTGGTTGTACTCTTTCGGGGAGGTCCCTCCACTTCTGAGCATAATCTTTGAAACCTTCACCCGTTCCCATTGACATACCCTGGAGTTGGGTACGCGTAGGAGCGAGGTCGAAATTGTACTGGTACTACCTGTAGAAAGCAGTAGCTAAATCTTTCCAACTGCGGATACTGGCTCCGTCCAACTGGTAGAACCATTCAAGCTGAGTCCCTGAGAGACTGTCTTGAAATAAGTGGATCCATAGGTTCTTATCAGCAGTGTATGGCTGAATCTTCCTTACATATGACCGGAGATGCAGCTTCAGACAAGAAACTCCGTCATATTTGGCAAAGGTTGGTGCCTTGAACGTGTGGGGAATCACTACCCCAGATGATAGACCCAGATCACCAAAGTCCAGACCAGGTACTTTCTGAACTTCCATAGCACTCAACCGATTTTCCAGTTGTTTGTATCTATCCTCGGTCAGAGGATACTGGTCTTCGTCGAAGTCCATCTTGTTGTCGGAGACCACAGGGCTAGGAGCCCTCCTTTCCTCCTGACTATCTTTCTCTCCAGATGAGATGGTCAAATCAACTTCATCCTGTAGCCTGTTTCCAAACCTGGGACCAGTATTGAACAGGATTGTCCTCTTCTTCTTCTTCTTCTTGTCTTTCAGAATCAGGGTCTTCAGATCTTGCTGACCCTTAGCTAGATTCATGAACAACTCTTAGAATTGGGCATTCTGGGCCTGGAGGGCCTTGATGGCTTGCTCAGTTGAAGGTTCAGCAGACATGATGAGTGCTGAAATAAATAGCGAAGAAGATAAGAGACCTGTGATGGGTACCTGTTATGGAGTGCATGGGATGAAATGCGTATGCTATGATTTCAAAGACAATCGGGAGATTGAAATTTGTAAGCAAGAAATGAAACACACTTTATTAGATAAACTTTGAAATTCAAATTGTTCAACAAGTTTCCCTTAAGGCATTACAAATATGGAAATACTGAAAAGTAAATAAAAACTGGAAAGGAAATCATCAAATGGCAATCAGTGCTCCCATGGCCTCTTCTTGTCTGTGCGGACATAGTCATTGAGAATCCGCTCGTTCTCCATCTGCCTTGTCAAATTCTGGATCTTCTGCTCTTGCTCGTTAAACTTCTCTCGGTAAGCATCCCGTTCCTCTCTCAACTGCATCCAAGACCTTTTCAGTGCCCCAATGTCAGTGGGCATGTAAGGATGGAGAATGGTAGGAAGAACCCCTTCTTAGTTAGCAACTTCAACAATGATAGGCCGGACGGCTTCATATGGCATTCCCAGCTTTTGGGCACGGATACGGACCCATCTGAGATATGGCTCCATTGGAAGTGAAGTCTTTGGGCCCAGCTCGTGTGGATCAGATCTGTGAACTCTATCCCAAGCCCTTATGAATCTGCGGCGTTGCTCGTCGTTATCCCCTTGAAAATCAAAGATGATACTAGGCATTAGCAGCTCATGAGGTCCTTCTCTTCTGGCACGCCCAAATTGACGTAAGGCCAAGCACGGGTTGTGAGAAATTCCTCCATTGGTTCCTATCAGTGGAACATTGGGGTACTCCCCACAGCGATCAATGATAGCCACCTCGTCCATACCCTTGAGAGTCCAGATGATGTCATTATGAGAGAGAGACATAACCCTATAGGCCCAACACATGCCTTTTATGTTCTTCAGCATTGATTTGGGGAGGTGCGAAATAAACCACCTCGCCAATAATAGAGCACAACACATCAAGGTTCCCCGCTTTCGGGCAGTACGAGCATAAAGCTGATGAAGAATGTCACCCAAGAGAGTGAGTACAGGATTACGAGAGATGAAGATTTTCACCGCATTCACATCAATAAAGGAGTCAGAGTTCGGAAACAAAACCAAGCCATATATCAAAAGAGCCAGAATATCTTCGAATGCCTTGAAGTCTAGACTATCCCAGAAATAGTTAGCCTTACCAACCAAGAATTTAGTCAGAAAGCCCTTTGCTCCACTTCTAGTCTCCCAATTAGTCATTACCTCTTCTTTGGTCATATGAAGGACTGCAGCAATCTCTTCGGGCCTAAGAATATTCTCCCAACCAGTAAACGGGGTCTGCTCCAGAATAGAGATACTGAGCAGCTCAGAGAACTCTTCTAAGGTTGGAACCAACTGGTAGTCTTGAAAAGTAAAGCAATGGTACATCGGGTCATAGAATTGGACCAGGACACTCATCATCTGCTCGTCCAATTTGGAGGTGACCAAACTGAGAAGATACCCATGTCTTCTGATGAAGGAAGTAGTATCAGGCATCTTTGCAATCAATTCTTTAAGCATGGTGGGAACCTGGACAAAGTTGATCCGGATGGTATTCCTACGCATGGGCATCATGACCTACAAAACAGAACAAAGATGAATCCCTTCTGTCTTTGAAATAGGTTAGTCCAATGCAAGATGTATGCAATGTTATGATATCATAATGTCATGATAGATAGCACACCACAAGTATCCACAAATAGCAAACATGGTAAAGGCACACAAGTCACACAGAGAGCCCTTAGATTTCAGGCTGGCAAGGAGCTTAGGTACTACCCTCTTTCAGTTCAGTTGGTTTAAACATGTCCTAAAAATAGTAACCGGGTTCTAGAGGATCTCAATATCACTGACCACCCTCGATCGGTCATAATTCCAGTTTAGCAACCTTTTCTTGCGGCCGGAATCATCGCAAGAGTTTGGTCTCAATGAGCGTAGCATACTGCTACTGTTCTATGGCCAAGTTAGTCAATTTAAAGGTTCTAAGGTCAGTTGGTGCTTAATGACCCCTTAAATGACCCATATTCGCCTCGTTCCAACACAATGGATATCGGTACAATCTAAAGTGCTACACCAACATAGCTACTGCTTCAACCGTATCGGTCTACGCCGTAAAGTTCCCTCACAGTTTATTGCTACTTACCTAAAGGGTATCCCCAGATCCGAGTTAGGATCTATAGTAACTCCGATACAAGCCCACAAAGATAAATCATACAAAGCAAATAATTGAAAACACAATGATCTAATCCTAAGGTACACCCCACTTATTAATCTCCCCAGCAGAGTCGCCAGTTCTGTGATACGGTGGGAAGAGAACTGACTATTTTTTGGAATGCTGGTTCGCGTTTTGCGTTTGTTTTTGCAAAATTTCGCGGTAAGCAAGAGTCGCCACCGTCTTTTATTTTATCCAACAAGGAAAGGAAAAAATCACAGAAAAATTCCTTTTTCGAGATGTTTCTCAGGTTCGGGGGGTAGATTATAGAAAGGGAATGTATTATCACCCTTTCTATCTGTGGTTATCCACGGGCTCTTAGGTACTTGCTCAAAGTGTTTTCAAAATTTTCTTTTCTTTGTGTTTGTGGGTTTGAAAAGAGTTTTTGTTTGAAAGGTGTAAGTGCGAAAAGTTTTGTTTTGTTTTAGAAAGGAGCAAGTACTTAAGAACCATCTACCTACTCGAAAAAGGAATCAATTTGTGCTAATATCCTTTAGACGATGCTATCCCATTATTGATGAGTAGGAAGCGTCGTCGTTGGAGTTTTGAGGGTCAATTCGATTAAGGGACATATGGTCACTAAAGCAATGTTAGGATGCCTTAGCGGTAACCCTAATGTCTTAGATCATTTTTCCGAGGCAACAGTTTCGAGGCAACTATGATCTTTGGACAAGAGGACGACCTCTAAAACTTCCCATACTTAATGACCATGTTCGAAGGCAACCAAGTGAGGTGTACCCTAGGAGTGCGCATGTGCGAGTGTGTTATTTTTAGTTAATTTGTCTTTGTACATGTCAATGGTTATCTATGTTGATTTTAAGTTCATACATTTGATCTTGTCATGCATTCCCTATTATCAAACATCTAACAATTTATAAGTTGCGGAAATTAAATTGCGGAAACTAAACTAACTATTACAAGGCGTCGGGTACTTACATCGCCAAAAATAACCCTTGAAATTAAAATGCGGAAAATAAATAAAGCGGTAAAATAGTAACGGTCCTATTAAACTATTACATTCCGGGAAATAGATACAATAATATGATAAAAATGGAAGGTGTGCGGGAAATTAAATCAGGCGCATTTTTTAGGGTTTTGACCCTTTTTGAAAGAAAGTGATTTTTTTTGTTATTTTTTGAATTAAAAGAAATTAAATTAAGTCAACAATTAAATTAATTAATTAATTAATTAAAATATATATATTTTTGGATTTTTGAGTATTTAAAGAAATAAAAACAAATTAATCAAAGTTAATGAAACTTAATTATCTAAATTAATTTTAATTATTTGCAAAAGATATTAAAAATTATACCTAATTAAAACTAAGTTAATTCGATTAATATTTATTTACAAAAATAAAATGTTGAATTTAATTTTAATAAATAAATTTTTTTTTATTTTTTTTTTATTTTTATGAGGAAAAAATTTTAATTGGTTAGTGAAATTATGAAAAGTAAATAAACAATATAAATAAATAAAAGAAAGAAAATAGAGAAAGTTAGAAATATATGGGCCTGATTAGGGGGTCTGATTAGCAATTTCAAAAGCCCAATTGACCTGGTCTGGCTGACTTTTCCTGCTTCCATGCGTGTACATTGACTAGGCACCATGGTGGGTCTCTCATCTGGACCATCAGATTTGGCCCGGAGGCTATCTGTCCACTGATTGCATGAGGGTGTATGGTGAACCACGTGTTTGGTTGTGTATTGAATGACCTGCAGAAAAATAATACAAAGCTTTTGGGGGACCTGGGACTCGAACCCAGGTCCTGTTGGATTATGCACTAACACCTTCGCCACTGAACCATTGCACTTTATTTGTTAATGCAATAAGAGTAAAATATAATATTGGAAAACACGTAAATGCCAGAAAATATAAAACAAAACGCGCCAAATTATGAACGGTCCAATATGAGAGGGGCACGTCTTCATCTTCTTCGCTAGAACCTGGATATTTACCTGCGGATTTTTATCCGCGGCTAAATCCGTATGCTCATTCCAAAATCTATTCTAGGCCACTAAAACCAAACCCAAGACCATGATTGTGCTCGTCTGGACATCCTGAGCATGTCTATGTCCATTAATAATCTTGATTTCACCTGTACATAAAACGCCCAAAAACAAAGACCAAGAACCAGCGCTTTAGAACGTGTATGGGGATTGGTTTTAAGTTGGCTTCGCTTTAGTGATGGCCCATCAATAAATTCACGTTGAGTTTTGGTTCTGAATTGGCCTCTAGGAGTGATTTCAGTTTCAAGCTTTTTTCAAGTTTTTTCAAGTTTGCTTTTGATGTTTATGCAGCCTCCAACCTCTCAAACTCGTGCCTTTGCCTTGTATATGTAACATGGAGGGAATTAGGTTAACTTTCTTGGACTGAATCCTTATGCATTGATGTTTTAGGATTTGATTTGATCCTCCATTGAAAACCTTCCAACTTTGTCCAAAATCCAATATTTTGTTCATGGTATGGCTTGATACGGATTTGATCATGTCCACGATGACAATTAAGACCTATAACAATCAAAAAGATCCTAAATGATCAATATTTAGATTTTATTTGATTTAAATTGATTTAAAATGAATTAATTCAATAAAAACTCAAATAAAATAGAAAAATTAATAAATGGACACAAGGCTGAAGCTAGGACACGTGTGTAGTGTGAAAAGATTAAATCAAGTGGAAAATAATGGGCCCATTTGACAAAATTTGAAGTTTTGGGGATAGTTGACTTTTGGAAATTTTGCAAAAATGCTCAACTTCAACAATGTATAACTTCTTCAATTTTGAACTTTTGGAAGTGTTCTGGGACCTTTTAGAAAGCTTAAGATGTCCTCTAAGCAACCCTTTTGGTCTCATCTCATTTTGATATTCTATGCTCAAGTTATAAGCTTTGGAAAAAAAGGTGTTTTTGTTGACTTTCAAAAATGACCTATAATGTCCAAATTTGTAACTTTTTGTGAGTGCATTTCTTGATCTTAGGGTGTGAAGATGGATTATAGGAAATTGCATCCTATTCAAAATGAGCTTTGGATGGGTCATTTCTCATAAAGTATGAGAAAGTTATGCTTGGTCAAAGTTGAGTTGAGTTTTCCTACAAAACCCTAATTTAGCAACTTTTGAGTCTTGATGAATTTTGAGCAATCCTTGATGAATCATGATAAACCATTTATCAAATGTTGAAATATCCTTCAAAATGAGAATGTTGACAAAAAATTTTGAAGTTTGACTATTTATAGGTCACAATTGACTTTTGCCCTAGCACAGTCGATTTTTGGACCCTTTGAGCAATTGACTGGCCAAACTTCCTCTGCAAGGCTTGAAATTTGATATGGATTAACTTGAGAACATATTAGGACATTGGGGATCATTTTATTCCATTTGAATGCAAGGACCTTGATGCAACACAAAACCCTAATTTGAGATTGACTGCCTTAGGAGATGACTTGACTGTCCAACTCTTGAGCAATCTTGAGCCACTTGGGGATCTTTCTTGAAATGTTTTGGGAAATATGAGAGGACAAATTTTGGGGTACAACAGCTCGTAACCAATTTATTGAAAGGGGTAGGTTAAGATATCGGGTCGGATGATCAAACATCTGTAGAAAAGGAAACTAGTATTATTAAGACATTTAAGAGAAGAACTGAGGAACCTAATCCTATATAAGTTACTCGTGAGAGACGCGGCAAGAAAAAGGTTGATGTTATAGTTAGGGATGTGGCCAAAGTGGATGATCTAGCCTCTGATGATGAACCAATAATTAATAGTTTTAGTATAGCCAGAAGACTTAATACTAGAAAAGGAGAACCTATAATGGATGATAACTCTTCTTCTAAGAAAAGTCAAGGAAATACGGATGAAACAAAAGGCAGTCCTCAAAAGAGTTGGAGAAGGGAAATCCTATTGGGCCCCTAAAGTATGATAGAAAAGTTATTATCCCTATAAAGAAGATGAAGGTTGTCTTTAGTGATTCTGAATATGAAGTTGGAGAAGATGTTGAGGATATCATTTCTCACAAGGGATCTACTCTGAAAAAGACTTACTATGATCGAAAGAGTGGCTCAGAAAATGAAGTCTCCATCCAATTTGGTAAACAAAAGTATGTTTACCTGAGAAGGATATCTCTGGAGAGAGAGTTAGGAAAGGACTTTCAAAATTTTCTTGATGTTGTAAAACTCATAGAGAATGCTGGTCTGATGAAGAATGTTACTAACTTTGACTCTTGCTATGTAAGGTTAGTCAAAGAATTTTTTATGAGCATTTCTGATGAATGCAATGTTGAGAATAGTAAAGACTATGGGAAGGTTGTGGTAAGAAAGAAAATTGTGATTTTCTATCCTGTGATGATTAACAAGTTTCTTGGTAGAACTGGAGAACCTCAAGCTGAGGTAGAAAGTTCAGATGATGAAATCTATAAGGAACTCACAAGTGGACGAGTGAAGGACTGGCCTAAGAAGTGAAAACTATCATATGGTAATCTCACGGTAAAATATTCCATTCTACACAGGGTTGCTACTTTTTATTGGGTGCCTACTCGGCATACTTCAACTATCTCCACTGGTCTTGGGAAGTTCATTTTTGGTGTTGGTACTGCAAGGAGCTTTGATTATGGAAAACACATTTTTGATCAAATCATGAATCAAGCTGCATCTACAACTATGAAAATGCCCATTTTTTTCCATCTCTTATATGTGGAATTTTCTTGGAACAACATCCTAGGATTTTGTTGCCTAATGATATTGTGAAGAGAAAAAATCCTCTTTTTGAATACATCACAGATTATTTGGTGGACCACATGCGTCAGACATTGTTATAACATCCATGCAGGTACTGGTCCCCAAAACTGAAAAAGGAGAATTATTTGTTCGGCTGAAGGAAATGTGTAGAGAATTGGAAGACTCTATCAGAATTAATACTGCTAGAAAATCCAAGCTTGAAGGATTGATCAATGCTCTGACTGAAGAAGATACCAGACAAGCTGAATGTGGTGATAATCACTAGGTTGACAAAAGTAATTCTAATACTGCCTCTGATACTGATCATGCAAGTACAACAGATGATGATGCATCTTCAAGTGATGAAGTTGATGAATGTAGTGATGACTCCAGCTCTGGTGGTGGCATTGGTATTGCTGGTGCTTGAAGATTGTATTTCCTTCGTTCTGGTTGCTTTGTTAATTTTGTTTTATGATTGTGTAAGGGTTAAATACCTAGGATATTTTAAATTTTCGGAACCCTGCTACTTTATAACTTTTAGGTGCTTTAAATTCCTGCTAATATTGTCAGCTTACCTTTGTCATATTATGGCTAAAAATGGGGAGTAGTATGATATTAAGGGTGTTGGAATAGGTACTATTGATGGCACTTGTGAGGGGGAGATTTTATGTTCCTCCATTTTTGTGATAGCAGGTATTGAGGGGAAGTTACTACTGTTCTAGACTTAAGGATGTCATACATGATGTCTCGATATCATGGAATGGAGAACTTAGATGTTCACCTTAGATGTTCCTTCATAAGCAGTCTTCAAGATCTCCCGGGTTTCTTTGGCAACAGTGCAATTGCATATCATCCAGAAGATATTTGTGTCCACCCCATTAAATATACATTCAAAGCTTTAGAGTTACCTCAAGATGATTCTTCATCTTTATCATCTCAGTCTTCCTCATCCTTCACAACATTGGTAGCTTTCCCATTAGGTTCTACAAACATTGGTGGATCTCATCCCTTGACCATAGCTTTCCAAGCCTTGTTCTCCACGGATTTGATAAAGGCCACTATACAAACTTTCTAATAGTCATAATTGGTTCCATCAAGGATGGGTCGTCTGTTAATAAATCCTCCTTCCTTATCTATTGTACCATAAAGTATCTTCCCTAAAACTCACCAAGAGTCAGAGCAGGATGCTTGCTCTGATACCAATTGAAATTCTGGTATTCAGATCTCAGATGTCCTAAAAGATGCCGATACACCTTTCTATGTGACAAGGTATATGATAAACAAAGTGCAGAAAATTAAAGAACACACAGGATTGTTAAGCCAGTTCGGTGTACACTAACACCTACTCTGGGGGCTACCAAGCCAGGGATCAAGTTAACTACAATAGTATCAATTTGAAGCTAAACTCCCATGTTTACAATTTATCACTTAATCACTACCCTTGCTTAATTTTTACCTAAGACTGACCTAGGTATGAGACCCTTCTCAAATCCCTTCCAATCACAAACCAATAACTGAATAATTCTAAACACTTAGAAAATCATAGAAGTCACACTTCAAAGACACGCAATCATTCACTGCTTAAAATATTTGGAATGACTGACAAAACTTATAACTCAAAAACAAAGTCCTATTCTTTCATCAATATGATAATCGAGAGGATCGTAATAAAACACACAAACCCTAACATAATATAATGTAAGTTCGACACAAGTACTACGGTTGAAGCCTCCTATTTATAATCTTCAATGAACTGGATTTGGGCTTCACATATGCAGCTAGATATGACAGAGGCGCTGCAGAATTATCTCCTCAAAGATAAGACATCAATCATTAGTTTCCTAAATTATCTCCATAATTAGAAACTAACCATTCTCCTCAAAATCAGCTTGAATCTTTTTAATCTTCAATATGTGAGCCACATAGGTTAGCATAGTATTTACAGAATATTTTTCACCTGTAACAAACTAAAAAATCCAACAGTCCAATTGTACAAAATCACGATGTCGAAAGAACCTGTATAGGACATCACATTCGATATGTTGCTCTAGTTGATAGAACATCTTCATTCGACATGTCTAAGCTAAGTTAGTTTTACGAAATATAATGTAAATCACAACAAATAGAGAAATAACAAAATACAATGGTAATGTCAATAGTGGTGGAATGTATCAGCTTCACATATAGGACACACTTTATATCCCTTAATAGCGTACCCAGACAAATTACTGTATGCAAGAAATAGGTTTATTGTGCAAAACAACGTGGCACATATTTTAAAATGTTCATCCTAATACACATCATCAATATAAACATCTTCCTCCCACAATACTCTTAAATATTCAATCAATGGAATTAGATACACATATATTTGTGCTTCATGCACATCCACGAAGATAGATTGTAAATTATGAAAAGAAAATACCATGAAGTATGTTTACTACTAAGATTACAAATTAGGTTCATTGCATTATTGGAAAGTCCAAGCCTAAGGTTTCTTGGATCATGGTCAAAATCCACGTCACCTTGGTAGGATGGACCTTTATGTTTACAAGAATCTGGAGTTTCATTATTATCACAAAAAAAGACACATACAAAAGTATTGTTATCAGTGGAAAAGGGATAAAAAAGGCAAGGAAGGTAGGTCTAAACAAAGAGATCATGAAGATCGTGAACATGGCCGTGTTACTACTGCTACTTGTAATGATCTTGTTATTCTGCATGATCATGAGTCTGTTAATATCGTATCAGATGAGAGCATGTGGATAGTTGACAGTGGTGTTACATTGCATGTTACACCAAGGAAGTATTTCTTCACATCTTATACTTTTGGTGACTTTGGAGTGTTAAAGATGGGTAATGATTGTGTATCTAAGGTAATTGATGTTGGTGATGTTTGTTTGCAAACCAACATGGGAATGAAATTGTTGCTTAGAGGTGTCAAACATGCTCCGGATGTCCAAATTAATTTGATCTTTATGCATATACTTGATGATTATGGTTATGACAATCACTTTGATTTTGGAAAATGGAAACTCAACAAAAGGTAACTTGGTTGTGGCTAGAGGGGAGAAGCTTTCTAAATTGTATTGGACAAAAGCTTTGGTTTCTATGGACAGTGTGAATGCTATAAACATGGAAGAATCTTTGTGGCACCGAAGACTTAGTCATATTAGTGAAAAGGGGCTGAATGTTTTGGCCAAAAAGGATATTTTTCCTGGGTTAAAGAATACATATTTGGAGACGTGCTCTCATTGCAGGGCGGGTAAACAAACTAGAGTATCTTTCAAGAGACATCCTCCATCAAGGAAGTCAAAGTTTCTTCAATTAGTACATTTTGATATTTGTGGGCATTAAAGGTAAAATCTTTTAGTGATGCACTTTATTTTGTTACCTTCCATCATGTGAGATTTGAGAATTCCTATAGATTTTGCTTCTAATAAACAGTTTGAACAAAACTCAATAGCTTCTTTTGTGATGCACCTTTCAATGATCGAAGCTTCTATATAATGAGGATTATTTGTACACCCTTTAAATATATTCATGCATCATTCTAATGGATACATCTACCTTAAATAAATTGGGCCACAAAATCTAATCTCCCTAACTAGATGAACAATTAAGTGAATCATAATGTCAAAAAATGATGGAGAGAAATACATCTTTAAATTACACAATATAATGTCATCCTCATGTTCTGACTCATCTAAATTTTATGGATAAATGACTTTATTATTTATAGCATTGAAGAATAAATACAATCTAGTTATAGTTTTCCTAACATTTTTTAGCAAGATGCCATGAATCGTCATTGGTAGAAGTTATCGCATCGAGACATTAAAATCATGATATTTTAAGTCACATAATTTGATATTTTCATTAATACAAGCTTCTTAACAATTGATGACTACCCTTACAACACTTTGATCCATACAAACACTCGCAATTTTTTTCTTTTCCAAACTATGGGGACAAATATGTTCTTTTACCTATTTCATCTAGGGATAACTCTTGTTGTATACCCATATCCATAATATCTAAACAAGACTTTGTATCATCTTTTTTCTTACATTAAATATTGAGAAGTGTTTCAGTTACACTATCACACACATTTTTCTTCATATGCATCACATTAAGATAATGTCTTACATCTAGACTAGACCAATATGGAAGATCAAAGAACAATGACCTTTTTTTCCATATATTTTTCTTAGCAGACTCATTTTAGTTCTTTCCAAAGACAATGTTAATGTCAATGGTTGTAGAATGTATCAGCTTCACATATAGGACACACTTTATGTCCCTTAATAGCATACTCAGACAAATTATTGTATGCAAAAAAATTGTTTATTGTGCAAAATAGCATGGCGGGTATTTTAAAATGTTCATCCTAATACACATCATCAATATAAACATATTCCTCTCACAATACTCTCAAATATTCAATCAATGGAATTAGATACACATATATGTCTTATCCTTATTGTCTTAAGCCAAAAATCATCATAAACAACATCATATATTTGCGCTTCATACACAACCACGAAGATAGATTGTAAATTATGAAAAGAAAATACCATGAAGTATGTATACTACTAATATTACAAATTGGGTTCATTACATTATTGGAAATTCCAAGTATAATGTTTTTTGGCTCATGGTCAAAATCCATGTCATCTTGGTAGGATGGACCTTTGTGCTTACACCATCATCATCGATATCACTATCCATCAACTTGCAGTGTGACTCCCCACACTTCTGACACTGATCAGTTTATCATATTTTCCCCTGATAATATGCAATCATTATGACATGTATGTATTTTGATATAGTTCATATCCCTTGGACATAATATCTTCTTGGTCTCATAATTATAGTTCGACTATGTGTTACCTTTTAAAAGCATGTCTTTTAACAATTAAAGCAATTTAGTGAAACTTTTTTCTGTTCACCCACTTTTAGCCATTAGATTAAACAATATTAATACCACTGATAATTGTGTAAAATTTGTGCACCCCGGATATAACAGCTCTTCCTTGTCAGTACATAAAGAAGCATTTACATGGAGTCTCTTAAAAAAATGTTCTCCAATATCACTAATTATATCTTCTAGTCGATCATCCATATATACATAAACTTCCTCTCTCTATGGCACTGTTTGAGTTTTTGTCACTTCATCATGCCACATCGATCTCGTATAGTTTTCACAAATTCCATCACAACATAGATGATTTAATATTTCTTTCTTTCCACGTTCTTTTGAATTCATACAAAAAAGCACAAGGACAATAAAAAATTTCATTATTGTTTGGAAGATTTCTTTCAATGAATCGAAGATATTCATGCATTCCATTTATATATGATGTTGGATAAAAGTACAATGAGCTTGACAATCCCCCAATGAAGAATGGTTGTTAGAGGTTTTAGGATTTGTTGAGAATTAAAGCTAGCCCACGCGGTGAAGTGAGAATCTATGTGTGGGTAGTTTTTCTCTATTGTTATAGTTGGTCTTCTTTAATATGATAATAGAGATGTATTTATAGCCCATGGAATTGAACTAAGCCCCCTAGAATTTTACAACCACTCTAAACGTGAGTGATGGTTTTCCTGACATCTAGGAGGACCGATTAAGTCCCAAAACTTCCTATGGATCTTTTATTGACCCATTATACACTCAACATGCGATTGCGCGTCATGGACGGGAAACATGGAGACTCGGGCGACACATCTAGACAAGGGGAAATCGAACTAACACAAGGAAAATTTGAGAAGGTAAATGCCAAGTCTCTCTAATTTATATCACTGCATATACTTTGCACTTAATCTATTATATTTCTTCGAACGACAATCTATAACTACTTTCTAAAAATAAAATCAAATTTCAATAATTATGATTCATAAATACATGTAATACAACCATAAAAAACCAATCATGCAGACTAGCATAATTTATATCCTAATTAAGTTGCATTTAGCTATAGTATTATAGTTATTTTAAAAATTTATGTTATACATGGTATTTCTTCTGTCTCATACTCCCTCCGGTCCTTTTTATAAGGAACACTTTGAAAAAATCACACAAACCAAGGAAGCTAATTCTTTTATTAATAATTTTAAAAATGATTATTTCATTCCAAAACTAACCTTCAAATATTAATCATAGTCATTATTATTCTTGTCTCTTGTAATTATCAATACACCACTATGCTTAATTCCAATAATATCTTTTGCTATTCACAAGAAGAGTTATGTTAATTACCACACATATTACTCCATTGCTACTCAAGCTTCACGTTGGATTTAATTTCAGAAAAACAAAACTTTTGTTAATTTGGCTTTCCCACCATTTTATATTAGCAATTTACCTCCAAATTTTTAGCAAGTAAACTTTTGAAATTTCAAAGGTTAAATTTTGAAACATTATCACAAAAACTCTACACTTTCAATCACTCTCTATATAAAGAGATTGAGCTTTCCATATTTACTTTCATTCATCCTAAAAAATGCCTCTTGACATAGACTTAAATATCACTTTCTCTTTTCCAGAAGAACAATCATCTTCTATATGTGAGTCTATTGCACCATCAAATATTGAAACACCTCAATTTGAGTTTGAGCTAAATCATCCATCAAATCTCATTGTTGAAGATAACATGAACCAAGATGTGCCATCAAATATAGAATCATCTGAATTTGAGTTTGAGTTAACTCATTTCCCATATGTCAATAATGAAGGTAACATGAATCAATTTTTTTCCATTCAAGAAGAAACAAGCAACAATGATTCTTTTTCAATTGAAAATGGTGAGTAATTATTTCAAATAATAGTAGTGACACTATCATTTTATTTTCTTTTCTTATTTTAATTTTCTTTCGTATTTTTTTGAATTACAAGTGTATTATGAGTAGCATGAAATTATAAAAAGTAGGTTGAAATTATGTACAGTAGCATGAAATACATATATGCAAATTATCATGTTTATGGATGAAAATACATGCATGAAATTATACTATTTGTAGGCAAAATTATCACCTTTAATTGATTCTTTAACTCTTCCATCACATTTTTATCATTTGTGCAGACTCATTGACAAGTGAAATCAATTCAAGAAAACGGGGATTTCTAACTAATGAACAAAGGAAGGCTATATATCATATACTGTTGAGTTTGAGTCCGGATGGGAAGTCACATAAATATGGAGTAATACCACGAATAGCTGCACTATACAATGTTCATAGAAGTGTCATTTACCGTATATGGAATCAAGTAAAGGACACAGGTAATGTTTGTCATAGAAAAACATTGTGTGGAAGGAAAAGGGTCCAATTGGACTTTGAGAGAATGCGTCAAGTACCGTTATCAAAACGATCAACCTATCAAGCTCTATCTAATGCTCTTAACATTCCTAAGACGTCATTGATAAGGTTGCAAAAGTCAGGAGTTATACGACGTCATTCAAGTACGCTTAAGCCGTATTTAAAAGAGGATAACATGATTAATCGTTTAAGGTTTTGTAAGGATATGCTTGATAGTAACAGCTTGCCTCATGATCCAAAGTTTATTTCTATGCATAATATTGTTTTCATCGATGAAAAATGGTTTTATATTACCAAAACCAAAAACAATTATTACTTGCTTTCGGATGAAGAAGAGCCATATAGAACATGCAAAAGCAAGAACTTTATTGGTAAGCTTATGTTCTTAGCTGCTGTGGCTAGACCTAGGTTTGACGATGAAAAGAATGTGACGTTCTCAGGGAAGATTGGTATATTTCCATTTGTGTATGAACAACCAGCTAGAAGAAGTAGTGTCAATAGAGTAGCAGGGACATTAGAAAGGAAACCTATAACTTCGGTTACAAGAGAGGTGAATAAATCTTTCTTAATAAGTAAAGTCCTACCAGCCATTAAGAGTATGTGGCCAAGAGAAGATGTAGGGAAGATAATCTACATTCAGCAAGATAATGCAAGGTCACATATTTCTACAAATGATCCCGATTTTTGTAGAGCAGCAAGTGAAGATGGGTTTGACATTCAAATGACTTGCCAACCACCAAATTCACCGGATTTGAATGTATTGGACTTAGGCTTTTTCAATGCCATACAGTCTTTGCAACAACAAGAAGCGGTGAATTCAATTGACGAACTTATTGATGCGGTGCAAAAAGCATTTGATGATTTTTCCTGTCAACAATCTGATAAAAAATTTTCTACTCTTCAATCATGCATGATTGAGATAATGAAGATCAAGGGTTCAAACAAGTACAAAATTCCTCACATGAAGAAAGACATGATGTATAACCAAGGTTGTATACCTACTCAATTAAGTTGTGATTCTTTGTTAATTCAAGAAGTCACTGAATATCTTCAAAGTTTTGATGATTAATTAGCAGGTGTTTGTTTTGTAATTTTCAGAATTTTTGATTGGATGAAAATGAAATGTTTTGATTCATTATATTGTTACTTTCAGAGCTACTTGAGAGCTACTTTCAGAATCTTTGTTTTAATTTATATTGCCTCTTGAGAGCTACTTTCAGAATTTTCTATAATTTTAACTAAAATGTTTTAAAGTCTCCAAACTAGATAACTTGTTCAAACAAAAAATAAATGACCATGAAAACAACACAATGGATAAATAGCCTAAAATCAAATGCAAATGTAACCTCCTAAGATTTAACTAAACAGAATAATTTTGCAAGTGGTTTTTTTGTTGTATATGAATGTACTAATTAACTCCACAAAACTTTACCAAAGTTACTTGTAGTAGCAGTAACATAAGACTTTATGTATTGCCTTGGAGTATAATTTTATCGTTACAGTGGCGCCGAGGTTGTGTATTGACATTTCAATTTCGTTTTGTATAAAAATAACGAGAGTTTTGTTTTGTTCAAATTAACATAGTAAATCAAAAGTGAAAGTTTTATTCTGTTCGATGTTCGACATAACATAGTACCACAAGAACATTACTAAAATGAAAAGGATTTATCAATATCCATAAAATTTCCATATTTCAAAAACAAAATATCCATAACATTTCTTTTCAACTAAACTCGATGAAAATAAATTCGCAGAACATTCATAACCTCATCCTTCACAGCTTCACGTTCAAGGCTGAAAGGTTCTTCTTCCTCTGCATCTTTGTTAAGTTCTTCCTCTGCATCTTTGTTAAGTTCATGAAGATTATCAATCATGTCCAAGGAACCAGAAGTTGAGTGAGAACCATCTCTAGAATTTACCTCTGTAATTTCTTTTGCATCTTTCTCATTCCATATTTGCATCTTCCTTCTAATGATTGGTTGTCTACCTTCATCCTCACCCTCGATATCAGATTCCTCAACAATCTCTTCAACAGTTGTAGTAGAATCAAGTGAATGTTCAATAGTCTCACTTTCCACTTCAAAAGAATCTTCAATATCTGGAAACTTGTTCAAATCAATATGAAATTTTCGTTTCCCAGCAGAAGACTTAAATCCATCTTCATTAGAGTTATGAGATTCCATGTGTATGCTAATGTGAGAAACAATAGAATATTACAGTGAAGAAAAAGAAAACGTGAATATATTGAATTTAGGTAGCGCCTGTTTGTGTGCTTGCAACTTTCCCTCCAAATTTTTGCATGGGGAGTATGTTTATGTAACTAATGCACTTACATTGAAAAGTGTTATCTAATTTTATTTAATAAGGGTAGAAATGGAATTATGTATTTAATAAAATTTAAATTTAAAGAGTGTTTCTTATAAAAAGGACCATTTTTTTTTGCAAAGTCTTCCTTATAAAAAGGACCGGAGGGAGTATTATAAAAGAAATTCATTTTTAAAATTTATTGAATAATTAATATATCTAATTTATATATATCAAATACATTAATTATAAAATGAATCTAAAAAGTAAATTTCTCTTATAATATGGAACGAACAGAGTATCAACAATCTAAGTTATAATAAGACTTATAAACAAACTACTTTTATGTCTTAAATGTAGCGTTGACCGTTGTTAATTCAAATAATTTTCCTAACCAACCAAATATACCAACCAAATATTTTTTCACTTAAGATTGAGTGACTCATTATTTACCTAAACACCTTCAAACAAATTAACTCACTTTATAATTCACTATAGAGATTTGGTTTCGAGGTTTGATGAAAGAAAATGAAATTTTGTTTCGAGTGGATGATGATGGATTTTGGTTTCCTAGTTTAATGGAAGAAGATGAAGTTTCCAAGTTGAAACATAGAATTTATTATTTCTAAAGACCAATATTATTTATTAAGAAACAGTTTAATAGAATTAAATCCACCTTAAAACTAACTATATAAAGACCCCAAACTTGATACCTACTAAACATTTAGTACAACTCCTTAGGACACTTCTCATCCATTCATTCTTTTACTTTATATTTTCTCTTGTCCATTTTCCTTTCCTCTTTCCACCTTTAGCCTTTTCATTACATATCATTACTTTTCCTTTCAAACTTCAAATATTCTACTGTCTTTCTCATTTTCTCTCTTTGTTTCTGTAATCTCTCCGATGCAAACTTTTAACTCAAATGATGTTATTTTCTCTCCATACTTGAATAACAAGGAAAAGAACTTTATAGTAAAAATTGGTGAATCAAGCCAAATAATCAATCCCTTTATCAACCAAAGAAACTCTCCTTTACATCAAGTCCAAAAGATAGAAGAAAGTGGAGAAATTGGAGTATTTGGAGCTGAAAAATACTTCAATAGAAAAGTAGTTGAAACTCCAAGAGCTTCTACAAAGCACCAAGTTGAGTATGGAACTCCAAGTATTAGTTCTGTATCAACATGGACCAGCCAAAATGCACTCTTAAAGAAAGATTCTGAGAAAAATAGCAAAGATAAGGTGTATTCTAAGAGTGTTCTATCAAGACTTGGTCTCAAATGCTATTGTTCTGATAAGAATTCTGTTGATATTAGTGATCATGCAGGAGAAATCACTTTTAACAACAAAAATTCTAACTATGGTACAGTTCATGGAAAAACAACACCAAAAAAGGTCTTCAATCATCATCTTGACGATGATCTTTCGACTAAAATAAGAAAGCCTAGCTCAGAACTTTTCATCAATAAAGATGTTCAAAAGCAAGGATTAAACAGTGAAAAGAATAGTTTTGCTTCTAACTCAAGAAAGCACCTTGTTAAAATGCAAATTCCATTAGATGAAGAAAATACACCAAGAAAATCACTTGAAGTGTTTGGATCACCATATCCAATATTGATCAATAACAAAAGAAGTTCCTTAAGCATTGATAAAAGGTTGGTATTTCCTTCCAAAATGGAAGAAATTGTTGATGCAAACTATGATGATGATGCCGGAAGCGATGCAAGTTCTGATTTGTTTGAGATTGAGAGTCTGAAAGAAAAATGTTCGAGCAATATTGTCAATAGAAGGACATCAGATGCTGCTTCAACTTGTTACGCGCCGAGTGAGGCGAGCGTAGAATGGAGTGTAGTCACTGCTAGTGCTGCAGTTATGTCAGACAGTGAAGATCAAATGTCTGAATTTACAAGAAGGAGTCCATTGAAACCAAAGGTCAGTAGGGAGTTTTCGAGGCTGCGTCCCGGTATCTTGTTGGGATGCAAGAGCCACAAAGCTGTTAGAGTTGCTGGTGATGCATTCATAACATATGAGAAACAAAGTTTAAGTCCAAAAATTGGTAACAGAAACAAAAACAATGTTATTTCTCAGGTGACAAGGTTTCCAGGAGAGACAAATGTTGGTGCAAAAACAAGTTTCGAACACACTACCATTGCAGGCATCTAACTCACCAAATGCATCAAAATTACTCTACGTTTCACAATAGTAACTCAACCGAATACCGAAACATGGTTACATTTAATTATTTTATTTTATTAAATTATTATAAGGGTGTTTACGTGTCCGTGTCAGTGTAAAATTTATGTTTTATTAAATAAATATCATGGTGTGTAAGATTTATGTTTTTATATATATATATACTTTGAGACTTTTTTTTTATTTATATTTTTGAATATTTATGAATTTAGTATATTGTACAAGGCAAAGATGTAGTGCTTCTAAATGCCCCTCAAAAGTATGTGTGTTTTTTTGTGTAATAATGTCGATATTTTGGTTAAAAAGTTGATGAAATTGGATGCTTTGTAGTAATGCTTTTGGTTTCATATAAAGAAAGGGGGGGGAGTGAAAAGGTGGCCTCATGTTGTGAATACATTAGAAAATGTCTCTTCCTATGATCTCTTCAAGCAAAAGTTTGGTTCTATTATATGATATTTGCAATTATTCTTTTTTGTTGGCTATTTGGTATTGAAGTGAGAATAAGACCAATTAGGAAAGTTCATTTAGCATATGGACATTTTAGCCAATTTTTTCAAATCTAAAGGAATGGGTATTCTAGTTTTGGTTTTTTATTAAACTACCTCCTAAACTTTCTCAACTAATTTTAAAATGATATTTTTTTTCTATATTTTTAGTTATTATGTTTGGACTACAAGAAAAAATCATTTACAATTGTTATTTTTAGCTGTCAGTTCAAACCGTCGTTAAATTTAAATTGTAATGTTGGTTAATTGTCATAAAATCATGTCTCACCAACATATTTTACGACGGTTTGAAAAACAGTCGCTTCAACCGTCTTTAACTTTTACGACAGTTTTGAAATTCACTTGACAATACAATTGCAACGGTTTTGAAGTTACAAATTTACTTGATGTTTTGTTTTTGAATGTTTATTGCAACAATTATAACTATTACAAATGTGACAATGTGACAGATGAAACGTTGTTAATTGTGAAAATTAAAATATATTTAATAAATTTTATATTTTTTTGCATTAATATGAATTGTTAAAGGCAATTAGTGTTTATCTTTAACAATATTATTATTGAATTTATCTTTAAAAAATTGATGATTATCTAAATATTTATTTTTCTATTTTTTTGAAATATTTTTTAACTTTTTATTTTTATTTTTATTTTAAACAATCATGAATTAGGTTGGATAGTGTTTTCTGATCATGGGCTAAATATAAATTTTAAATTATAAGTAAAAAATAAATTTAATTAAAGCATTTAACAAACATATAAAATTTCATAAAATTTTAATATTTAATTAGAATAAAATATATTAATATTTAAAAAAATCACAATTCAAATTTTAAATATTAAAAAATCGTGTTAAAGAATAAAATGCAACTCACTTTAAAATAAAATAAAATTCAGTCATATATATATATATATATATATATATTTGAGTTTGACTTTCATGTGTTCGGATGTATCTCCAGACATATCAAAATTACATATAAAGATATGTCTTTGGATTCAATTTTAACGTAAAAATATATTTCTTCACATTTTAGTCTAACAAATGACAAAAATAAATACATTCGAAAATACATCTTTGAATACTAAACATATTATAAACTTTTTATAGATATACGAGAGTATTCATAAGAGTGAAAAAGTACATTATCCTTCATTTAAAACTAATAGTATTCCATTTGAGTAACGAATTTGAAATTTGAATTTATATCACCATGAAACTTATGGAAGGTGATTCAAATTATCACCATGAAAACTATTACCATGTTGATAAGTGTAGCATATTAAGTTTGAATCTCACTCATAAGAAAAATTTGATAGTTACAAGTTAAATCTAATACAGAAGAGTTGTTAGAATCATTTTTTCAAGTGTAGTAATAATGAGATTATAGGTGACACAGCTGTCCAATAGGGAAATTTCAAGGCTCAAAAGGATAGAATGTCTTTATAGTGACACACAACTAACTATAGTGACACCAAAATGTTACTAGCACCAAAGAATATCTTTTAATGCATTAAATTCAAAACCATCTCTTAAATATGATGGTCCATCAAGCTAATAATGCATAAAAAAAATCAATATTATTATATAGATCGAACGTTATCACCAGAGTTTAAATTTTAATTCTCATAATTAAAAAAAACCATGTGTGCTAATAAATAAGAGAATAAAAATCGTTATTTGAAAGTAAATATTTAAATTAAATTATATAAAATGGATAATTGAATTTATTGGCCGATAATATTAAGACTCTTAGATTTGATAGAGCTTTTGTGGAGCCAAGTTATCCTCTAAAATCTAATTTGCCTAAAGTTGAATTGTCGGCAATAAATGCTTGTCTGGATCATATACTAGTGTGCAGTATCTTCATTAAAAGCCAAGAAAATAATCAAAGTATATATCTTCCTAGATAGAAGACGAATACGACCTCTTCCCCATTTTAAATTTTAACCACATTTTCTTGCTATACATTTAAGGAGATATTTAGATTGTGAGTTAAGGGATTGAATATGGCAATAATGTTTGATCTAGCAATAATGGTCAAGAAAATGTAAATTTTTTTCTTTATTCAGTTCCTCCTTACCGATCTTATATTCGAGGAATTATAGACCGTTATGTTTGAACTCAAATTCAATAAGTGTTAATGGATTTGAACAACTTAGAGTACTAAAAAGAGGCGGGGCAAGGTCAATGATATGTCTAATATGGGGTGGGATCGATGACATGTCTGACGTAGGAAAAGTCAGATATGTTCCTCTGTTTTATAGTGGCGACTCACCAAACATGTTCCAACAACTAAGAGGACTTTCTTGAAAAAAGATGACGGACTAACCACGCCTCTTATATTAACGAGATTACTCGTTCACTACTCATACTCATTGGTCAGGATTTGACTTATACGGTTGAAACATTAGGCAAATGAACTGGTCTCCCTAAAGGAGGACCAATAATATAAATACCTAACTGAATAGTTGGATCAAAAAGGATAATTTTTACATATCAGTAAACTAAAGGTCTTTGCTAGATACATGGTTGTTGGGTAAATACAAGCTCTCGCCTGGTATATCGTTGGAAGGGTTTACACTAACTCGCAACAAGTAAAGTTAGGCTCAGAAAAATTGACTTAAGTCTCAAGTTCAATTTGCGTTACAATGTTGCTAGTGAGAACTACGATGAGGCAGTCGGTATCGACCGCGATGAGGATTATGAAGGTGAAACGACAATGATAAGGAGAAAGACCCCCGACATAGAGGTGTTAAGAGATGAGACTGGGAAAAAAGTTCTTGGTTGTTTGTGCCTTTGTGGTATTATAAGTTTAGTTGCGTAGAACTAGTCTCAAACTAAGGTAAAAACCAACGTTAAACTTCTTCAGCTGTGATTGTTACCATTCCCTATTTTTTTTCTTTATTATTTTTTGTTGAATATAGATTATATGGTTTATTTATGCGTACAAATGACCTTTTTTTCTTATAAAATTGGTGCAATCCACATTTGATTATGAACAAATTGTTTTTATTGTTAAAAGAGTGGTGAGTGTTAGGGGAGAATGTGAGTATAGAATAGTATAGAATGGGAGTTGAATAGACTGCTCCTATAAAATTATTTTCAAAAATATTTTCTTTGAAAATCAGAGTTTAACAAACTAAAGCACATAGTACAAAATAGAAGAAAAAGATAACAAAATTGGATGGATTTCTCAATTAACTCAGATTATCAAAAATCACAGCTAGGGATGGCAAATGGGCATGCCCGCCCCGTTTAAGCATGCCCCGCAAAAGCCCTCAAAAAAATGGAACGGAACGGATATAGTTGAGGATGAGGGCCTTAAACCTAGGCCGACCTTACAAAAAAGTGACTGCGGGACAGAGAAAGCCTGTGGGCACTGCACCTTTTAAGCCTAAAATGCAAAAATTTATGCTAATAATCATGACCGCAAAAGCCCGCGAAGAAAATGAAGCGGATTGGGGCGGTCATATTAGAGAGTGAGGGCCTAAATTTTTGGTCTGCACCGCACTAAAGTGCGGGTAAAACGGGCATGCCCAACGGGCCGGGCCCGTTTTGCCACCCCTAATCACAGCAATCGAAAAAGATGAAGTTGCTTAAACGAGCAAGGCATCAATTAAAAAATTTAATTTACATAGATTCAATTGAATTTGATTACTCGACTGATCAATATAATACTAAGAGTTCATATTGTCATAATCGTCAGAAGAAGATTAGAATGATTATATATATATCACAGACCTACACTTACATAATAAATGACTATAAGCAAATAAACACCTATCAACATGTGTTTCTAGAAAGAAAGAAAATCTAAATCATGCATATTTATACTTGAATGTAAAAGAGAGAGGGAGAGAGATAGTTTACATCAGATTTATATTGCTTCAGCACATTCTTTCTAGTTTTGTACTTAATCAAGTCTTCAATGGTGAATCATTGAAAATTCGTTAGGTCTTCCATTATTTTGCAAATTAATATGCATGAGTTTTTTATACACCGGATAATCAAGATAACAATGAACACTTCAAGTCAAATTTGCTTAAGACAACACAAGTCTAAATCTGGATTTTCCTTCTTTTGAGGCAGAACACAAAAAACTGTCAAATTCACAAGATCTTCACTTGATCCTTAGCCAATATTCTTGTTTGATCCAAAGTTATGCTCCAAGATTTCATTCCGCAACAGTTTTCTCTCAATCCTATTGTACCTTGTCTGAGCCTTTGTTCAACTCAAGGATCTTGAAAACTCTCAACTTCGTTCTACAGCTACCTTCACTTTGTTCTGTTGAAGTCTTCAATAGAGGAGAAAATAATCTTTCTCTTTGCTAAAAATCAATCACCAACCACTATAATCACAATATTGAATCTTTAATCTGATACATACAAAAAAAACTTCACAAAAGCCTTAGAATATCCAATGTACCTTATATATACCACTCACACTCAATCTTTAGAGTTGTGCACCACAACAATAAGGTTTTTTTATTCAAGGTTAAATATGATCGGAGATCTCAAAGAACTCTACACAACTCCTAAACAATTTTAACTCAATCAACAAACTATAAATTTTTTAAATAGGTTTGACTTGAGAGAAGGTGTGAAAAAAGACCACTCAGTGATTTTTCAAGATATGTGAAATATAGTTTTTGATTATTTTCAATATTGTTGAATAATATACAGCTTCAACAATGATTTGTTTTTTGTTTAACCCATTTTTTTTTAATTTATATGGAAATGGTGACAAAAAATTACTTATATTAGTACTAGAGATAAGATATAAAATAGGTGAAAAAATGAATAATTGATTTAAGTCGGATCATATAGTTATGATTTTTCTCAAATGAAAAAATGACTTAAATAAAGGTGATAAGGAAGTGAGTGTAATTTTCCTAATATATATATATATATATATATATATATATATATATATATATATATATATATATATATATATATATATATATATATATATATATATATATATATATATATATATATATATATATATATATATATATATATATATATATATATATATATATATATATATATATATATATATATATATATATATATATATATATATATATATATATATATATATAATTTTTTGTTTTTTATAAAAAAAAAACTTATCTCCTTAGTCTGACTTTTTTTAAGAATAATTAGTCTTATTTCCAATACATATTTTTATGTACCTTTAACTCTTTCAATATGAACTTTGTCAAAACAAAAAAATCATGTGTACAAAATATGGGGCTCAAATTTAATGTGGCAAAATAGATTCGATCGGTCGAACATGTCTGTTTTATCAATATTTTTTGTAAGACGAATTAAGATCTTAAGTATGCGTTCTATAATATGTCTGTTCCGTCTCGCTCCATTTTATTGCGGGCTTTTGCAAGTCCAGGAATTAATATAATTTTTGGGGGATTTTTTTCCCACCCTAAGACTTTCTCACACATCCTAGTTAAAAACCAAAACTATCCATAGAATCTAGATATACATCTCCAAATGCACCACATTCACACATAATTCATTTGTTTTTGAGCTACACGTCAATTTTGTCAAAAATTAATACGGAAATGCATCTTCATATAACTTATAGAGATACACTTTCTGACGCATTTTTAATCAAATATGTGTCAAAGTCTTTTCTCCTTCCTCATTTCATTTTACTCTCTCAAAATCTCACAACTCACTTCCAAGTTTTGAATCTCAACATCAATCAAGAGAATAGCTAAACATTAAACTCACATTTGGTAAGTTTTTGATGTCTCTATACATTTTTTATTTCTCTATACATTTGTGAAAATTGAGCATTAGGTTGTGTAATAGGTAGTTTAGATATGTTATTTAATCGAGCAATGTGTTTAATGGGTAGTTTAAATGATCCATGAATTTTTTGGGTGTTGAATTCAAATGCATTTCTACTATTTTCGTTCTTCTCTGAATTGCAGAACAATACGGAAATTCATTTTCAGATTTGTTCAACATTTTGACTTTTCAGAATCCGAAAATGCATTTCTGTATTTAGTCTTTCTGCTTTATTTAGATTTATTTTCATTGTATTTCATCTGTATAATGTTTGTATGGTTTAATTATAGACAGTGTGGTTGAAAGCCAAGCTAGATTGAGGCATAACAGATTTTCCCAGCATGCATCAATTCGGATCGAAAGAGCCTGACCCGCACATGAGGCACCGGTCAGTTCTAGTTCGGTTGATACAAATTCGTCAACTTCTGGGACTCATGCATCTCTGCCTTCGTCTTTCCGGAGGAGGCATGTGTCATCTCCTGATGCCCAGGAAGCCCCACTGATACATGTTAAGGCAACCCAAGCACCTCATGAATTTCGAGGAGGCTCGTTTTGTAACACCCTAATTTCCCTCATCACAATAAATAAATAAATCAGAGAAATTAAAACAAATTTTCAGCAATTAGGATGTCACCTTCAAACATTATACATACTCATATAAAAAGATATGTAACACATAACCACTTATTCATCATATTTTAAACTTCATTTCGTTTATTCGCAGCAGAAAACATCAATAACAATTATTCTCAACTCTTCAACATGAGTGATAAATATCATCTTTCAAAATTCAACAAAAAACATCAATTAAGTCCAAGCAATGGAGTTATACAATTGTTTAATCCCAACATAAATAAAACAACCGCAATTTCCCTCCAGTGTTACTTATCAGAGCTGACAATGACTCGATCTATGCAATACGAGGCAAAACTCCTCATCTAGTAGCGACTCTAATCTTTGATACCTAAGCGATATCGTATAAAGCATCATTCCAACAGAAGGTTGAGATATCATAACAATATAAAATAAAATTTAATAATGAGCAAGTAATGATTTATTATGCAGAGTTATATATTCCACATCTCACACTTACGCATCAACAACATAATCACACCAAATATATTAATCGTATGTTACAACATCAACAAATCAACCATGCAATGCGACAGACACCGACTGACACTGATGCATGTGGTACCATAACAGAGTATAAGCTCACAACATGTTTTTGCCAAATAAGACCAGAGCACAAGCCCTCAACATTTTGCCAATACAGGCCAGAGCATAAGCCCTCAACATTTTGCCAATACAGGTCAAATCATAAGCCCTCGACATTTTTCGAATACAGGCCAACAACATGGCATAAGCCCTCAACAATGCATGTATGCAACATGCAATAACATAATTATGCAATTACAGGGCATAAGCCATCAATGTAAAGCCAATTTGGGCCAACAACGTCATCATCATCATGCAATACAATGTGAAATTCATCCATACAGCATTCATATACAGCGTGCAATTTATCCATACACCATTGATGCATCATTCGCATACAATGCACAATTCATTCATACATCATTCCTATAAGATCATTATATTTAATCATCATCGTATACTTCACAATTCATCTGACACTAACACTCAAGGCATAAGCCTCCAACCCAAAAATAATTCACCTATTGTTATCAAAATTATTATCATATTGTAGAAAAGGTTTTAGCTTTTCAACAGTTCAAATGGCACGTCAAACGAACACCCGAGTCAAAAGTTACAGATTTTACAAGTTTTTGAAAATTGATGTTAGCTTCGGGAAATTGATTTCCACACTCCAGTAGCATTTTTTTGCTAATTTTGAACTAGAAATCAATTTCCTAAAAAGGGGGTAATCGATTTCCATCACCCAGAATCAGTTTTATGTTGTTTTAAGTACGAAAATCATTTTTTTCACCTATCCAAACAACCTCAAACATCATAGAATGCACAATTTGAGATCCCAACTTTAGTATACCACAACACGTGTCATTCACCATGATCAATTGCATCAAAGTTATAATTCCAACAATCAATTCACACAATTGCACGTATTATAGTAAATATTAACACTGACACTAACACAATCAATCATCTCAAGAACACAAAAAGGGTGATAATCATGGATAATAACAATCACCAATCATTCTAACTTATTTCACAATATCAATTTTTGTCAAATTCATCACCATACATCAACAAATCATCAAAATTACACAAGCCCCAAATTGAACATTACAAGAAGCATACAACTATGAGTCCTAAAACTACCACAATTCATCACTATATATTCCCTTATAGAGTTAGAACCCCACCCTTACCTTGGATTGAAGATTTCCTAAGCTCCGACAGTGGATTCTCCTTCTCTTGCTTGTTCTCCCTTCCTTGCTTCAACTTGTCAGAGTACGATCGTTTCAAAAATGATCGATCCAACTCTCTTTTCCCCTTTTGACTAGAATAACCCTTGGACCCCTAAATCATAATCTCACTTTGCCCTCACTTGTTCAATACAATGTTAATATCTTGCTCTTTGCTGAAGCGGTAAAGCAGCAAGCAACAAGTAAGTATTAATTACCGGGTGATATATGCTATATCGTATCGTCTCCACGGGGATTAGTGTTAATGAATTTTTGTTCGACGATTTCTCATTAATGAGTTTAGGGATAAAATTTGGGTAAAAGGTATGAAAGGTAAAATTTATCAACAGGAAAAGAATTTATTTTTCAAACAGAAACAACTTATCAAGCATGTATATAATTTGCTTCTCACAAACTTAAACTTACCGATCAGTTATAATCAACCTACAAGACTCATCAATGTCATCACGTATCAAACACAACACCCAATGTATCATCTCGGAGGTGATCTCTCAACCAACCTCAACAACACATAAGTCAACCGTGCTAATCGCGTTGGCGATCTCTCAGCACAACACAACCAACACAAAGGCATTAATCACAGACGTCCAAATGAATAATAGCTCTAAATATATCTCTAGAATGTATACACTATTAGATAATCATCCTAGATAAAAATTCAAGCAGTATATGTCTATAACAATCCAAACCCCAAACACAGAGTAATAATCTAAGACAATAATCGACAAAGATTTGTAAAGAAAATTGAATATAACGCCATGGGCGATAAATATACATGAGTTCAAAGAAAATACATATACAAACCCAAAAAAATGAAGAATACACAAAGAAGAAGAAAAATGAATCATAAATCTCCCGGTTTGTCAGTGCTGATCAAAGAGCAATCGACACCGGATCATTTATATGCAAGCTTCATAGTTATTTTCTAAGCTAACCCTAAGGGAAAATGAGGGTTTATGAATTTGGGAGCTAAAACTATCCCCAAACCCATACCATAACAAATGAAATGAAAAGGAAATATAAAGAAAATTTTGTCTCAGACACGCATCGCCCGTTGCTCCAAAAACATCGCTCAACGGTGGCTTTTATTCTGACCACTCAGCCTACGCCACGTGAGCAAGTTGGAAAAAATATCTAGCGCCGCCCGATGCTCAAAACCACCTCCTAGTGACGGCCTCAAAACTCGCTCGGCGAGCAAAATACGAGAACAAGTCAGTAGCTTTTATTCCTCTTGCTCCAACAATACTCAAATACCTACAAAATAGACACCAAACTATCAAATGATACATTGTGTACACGAAAACACAAATATATACAAACTAAACGAATTTACCAACAAAGCAAAGAATTATTCACAAAATATTAACAAAAGAATTGATAAGTGCAATAAAAAGTATATATAGAAATAACTACAATTTGCACTTATCACCCTTCTTGTCTTACACTATTATTCTCCTCGTATTATTATAAATAATAATTATAAATATTATTATTAAATTCAATTAATCCCAAATAATTATCTAAGCTCTAAATAATTATAAACTAATTAAATTCTCATATTACTCTTATTCTCACACTACTCATAGCATTGTATTCACCATTACATCACCATGCATCACATAACTCGCCATAATTCATATATTCACTAATAATCACAAACATTCACACTAAATGAATTTTAAAAAATTAATTAAATAATTAATCTAAATTTTTGGAGTATTACACGTTTGACTTATCGTTGCAACCTCTATATCTGAACCATGCTACCAGACATGTGTGGAACGGAGAGGTGAAATTCATTTATAGTTATTCTTTGAAACGCATGTGTTATAATATTCGATGTTTCTGATGATTATTTATTTTCTACATGATTGTGATGCTTTAAAATGCATCAACCACGGTCGAGATTGCAAGTATGTCACAACCTACCAAGTAGTGATTTCAGGATGTGAGGCAATTATTTGGACTGCAAAACTTATGCAAGACCGGTTATATTACGATTAACTGTGGTATGTTGTCCGCGATCGTTGAGAGATGACACTCTGAGATGTAATTTTTTCATCTTCCATGTGGTGAGATGTTCATCACACTAGACGATATCTCATGTCTGCTGCATCTTCCGATCAGGGGAAGATTGTTAAACTGTGGCAGGATTATTAAAGATGAGGTAGTGGATATGATGGCACCTATCTAGGAGTTGATACAAGGCTTGACGTGAAGGAGATAGAAGACACCTGAGAGTGACATGATAGGTTTTGATTCTTAGAAAGGTTGTGTGCATAATAGTTGACAGTGATAGAGCAGGCCACTGGTGATGATGAGTAAGTTATACAACATAGAGCAAATGCATCAAAATCATACCTATTGTACTTGGTTGGCATATCTATTTTATGGACAAGAGTGACACTTTTATGTGTGTTTTACCTGAGATATTTCGTTGGCTTGGAGTGGATTCATGATTACAACTCGAGGACGCTTGTTTGGTCTACATGTACTCCAAGTTAGTTGAAGGTTGTATGTGAAAGACCAAACATTTGACATCTAGTTACACACTATTGATGATAATATATTGTATCATTTATCATTTGTGTGTCATTTTCATAGTACTTGTGTTACATTGTTAATAATAATTTATATGTACCATTTTTCAGGCTTGGATCCTTCCGCACTTCCCACGCATATCTGGCTAATCATACATTCTGACCTACATTTAGGATATGTCTCGTGCTTTTGCATCCAGTCTACTTAGAGGGAATCATACTACAGAGTCCTTCAGAATGTATCTTGACTGCATGGTAGCATATGATATACACTTCCAGACATACGTAGATCGATGTTAGACGCGTCCCTTAGATGACATAGCCTTTTACTATGGATGGTTGGTTTATGGGTCACGTCTGATGTATCCATATTTGCCTGAGCATTTCATACGTCAGTTCGGCTATATGCAATTTATTCTCAAAGACCCATTTGATTATGCTTCTCCTATTATATTCTGTATAGATGTATATGTCATGTATGATGATTACCTTAATCATCTTGTACCAGATGACGCACGAGGTACCCTAGCTCTTAGCGATTGGAGCACAACATACGGCTAATTCAGTGGTATTTAAGGGTGTCATCCACCTAGGCCGACTCATCAGAAGATACTAGAGGATGAGCAAGTTAGAGCATATCATGTTGTTAATGTGTTCCCTAGATGTTGATGTATCATGGAGCTTGCGCATGTGGGTATAGACGGTGGAGTCTTTCTGGAAGGCTCTAATGCAAGGGACATTGTAGATGTCACCTTTAATGAGGTATGATCGACACTGCAGTATAGAAGGTGGTGTATGAACACAGGGGTCTGGCATACATAGTAGTATATAGTATTTGTATTAGGAACACTATTATTGTAACACCCCTTCTCATAAACTCTGAATTAAACGATATAATTAAAATCAGAGAAAATAAAATTGCACGGAAGGAGTGTCACAACATCAATTCACCTATTCAAGAAAGACGGACATGACATATTCGTCACTTTAATCATTTAATCACATAATACATTCATGGCATATACTTTCTTTTTCGTGCAAACGCAATGGAATCATAGTAACTTCATCTCCAAAGGAGGAATCAAAATATAAAATTCAAGGCATTAAGCCATATGGTTCATACACCAAACATGTTATCAAGTCTCATAATACATACATCAAAATATGATCAAAATAAAGGATTATATACAAGTATAATCCATCCACAAAATAAGAGTTCGAATGCGGACACTAAACCCCTAAGTGTTACAATCAGAGCATCGACTCAATAACCAAAACATAACGGACTACAAGCTTAAATGCATCCGCTAATCCTTGTGCCTCGCACTACCATCTTCGGTACCTGAGCGATGCCGTATCAAGAATTATTCCAACAGAAGGGTGAGAATTTCAATAATCATGAAATATATAATTTAAAACAATGGAAAGCAATAAATAAAAGGAATTCTCCATACTTGAATATATGTGTATATCACTAACATAAGCACATTCATATATTCCATATTCCGCTATATTCAAGAATTATCTCTTTAACCATTTATCATTCTAATCATATAATCACACTCATTCACATATCATAACCAATTTCACAAACTCGATCATCTTCACATAAACTCATAATATATATCATTATGCATGTGACTCGCAACTCGATGCAACCAATGCAAATGCGATACCGACTTGTGGACCCAAAGTTCCACCGCTTATTTTTCCACATAGGATCAAAGTCACTACGTCTATTTCTACTCTAGGATCAAAGTCTATTTTTGTGAACCCAAGTTTCACCGTCTATGTTTCCTTTCCGGGTCAAAGCCACTACGTCTATTTTCATTCAAGGATCAACGTCTATAAAATGTGAATCCACTGTTTCACCGTCTCTATTTCAAGACCAACCATGACATGCAATGTACAATCAACAACTCGTATGAAATTAAGACCACTTCCGACCTTAACATGCACATATCACATATTCCAACACAATGAAATACCAACAATTGTACATGCATTGCAAATATAATTCACAAATCAAGTAACATACAAGTTTAAACAATGTTACTTCCATGATTTATTCAAATCAAACACAATTCCGGTTAGCCCTTGAAAACGTCGAAATCTCAAAAAATAACTCAACCATAATTACCTACGCATTTAACTTAGTTACCCCGTCAAATTTCATTAATTTCCGAATAACTAATTTTTACCGCCTATACCGATAAATTAGAATCAAACACAATTCCGATTAGCCCTTGAAAACGTCGAAATCTCAAAAAAATAACTCAACCATAATTACCTACGCATTTAACTTAGTTACCCCGTCAAATTTCATTAATTTCCGGATAACTAATTTTTATCGCCTATATCGGTAAATTAGAAACAAACACAATTCCGATTAGCCCTTGAAAACGTCGAAATCTCAAAAAATAACTCAACCATAATTACCTACGCATTTAACTTAGTTACCCCGTCAAATTACATTAATTTTCGGATAACTAATTTTACTGCCTAAACCGGAAAAAAAAAAACGAAATCAAATACAATAAAAACATACTAGATGTTTAGAGGAAGTCTAACCCTTACCGATTAGTCTCCGGAACGAGCTTTTCGGTTTGATTCCAGAAATTTTCCCCTCTTCTCTTCAACCCTAAATTTCCACTTCTCTTCTCCTCTTGCTATTTCTCTTTCTTTTTGTTTCTAACTTATTGCTACTTTTCTAACTTAACATAATATATATATATATATATATATATATATATATATATATATATATATATATATATATATATATATATATATATATATATATATATATATATATATATATATATATATATATATATATATATATATATATATATATAAAACTAATAAAACTTACTGTAAGTTAACGTAACATACATATAACAAAACTAATATTTTATTAAACTAATTTAATATAATTAAATAATATTAATTTATTAGTTTATAATAAATCAATTAATACTAATATAAATTCATTCTCACAAATAAATCAAATAATACATATAATAAAATATTTACACACTAAATATAATATTATCGTACGAAAATAGTTATTTTCTGGTAAAACAAATAAATCCAACTAATCACATACCGGACTGAATTATCGACTAAATAATTAATAATTTATCAAAATAAATATCAACCGGTCATTTTTAGAAAATAATAATGTAAATAATATTAATTAAAACGGGGTGTTACAACTCTCCCCCACTTATAAGATTTTCAGCCTCGAAAATTACCTCTAAACGAACAATTCGGGATATGATTCCACCATCCGGCTCTCTAGCTCCCAAGTGATGTTTCCGTTAGCCGAACCACCCCACACTACCTTTACCAAAACAATCTCTTTCCCTCTAAGTTGTTTCACTTTCCGATCTTCGATCCCTGTCGGCAAAGTCTCAATGGTTAAGTCATCTCTAACCTCCACATCGTCCACTTGAACTACATGAGACGGATCTGCAATATACTTTCACAATTGCGACACATGAAACACATCATGTAAATTTGAAAGTGATGGTGGTAATGAAATCCTATAAGTCATATTACCAATCCTTTTCGAAATTTGATACGGAGCAATAAACCGAGGTGTCAACTTCTGCGATTTAAGTGCCCGACCAACACCCGTCGTAGGATTCACTCTCAAAAACACATGATCATCCTTATTGGACTCAAGAGGCTTCCTCCTCTTATCATGGTAGCTCTTTTGGAGACTTTGAAAAATCTTCATCTTCTCTCTAATCAACTTAATCTTATCCGTAGTTTATTGCATAATTTCCGGTCCAACCACTGCACTTTCTCCCGACTCGTACCAACATAAAGGTGTTCGACAACGCCTTCCATACAATGCCTCAAAAGGAGCCATACCTATACTACAATGAAAACTATTGTTATATGTAAACTCAATCAATGGCAAGTAACTTTCCCGTGAACCTCCTTGTTCCAACACACAAGCACGCAAAAGATCTTCGAGCGATTGAATCGTCCTTTCTGTTTGACCATCCGTTTGTGGATGATAAGCGGAACTCAAACGCAATTTAGTACCCAAAGCTCTTTGCAAACCTTCCCAAAATCTAGAAGTAAATCTAGGATCTCTATCTGAAACAATACACGTCAGAATACCATGCAAACACATAATCATTTCCACATACAACTTCGCAAGTCTCTCCATCGAGTAATCCATTCTAATTGAATAAAATGAGCAGACTTCGTCAATCTATCTACTATAATCCAAATAGCCTCATAGTTACTCGGAGTCCTTGGTAAACCTGAAACAAAATCCATAGAGATATTGTCCCACTTCCATTCCGGAATAGACAAAGGTTGCAATAATCCGGATGGCTTCTGATGCTCTATCTTGGACCTTTGACAAACCAAACATGAATACACAAATTCCGCTATCCTCTTTTTCATACACGGCCACCAAAACAACTTTCTCAAATCTTGATACATCTTTGTGGCACCAAGATGAATGCTCATTCCACTTTGGTGTCCTTCCTCAAGGATTCTCTTTTTCACATCACCAACATTAGGAACACAAACTCGATCACGACATCTCAGAACGTCGTTCTCATCAATTCTAAACTCTCCACCTTGACTTTGGTTAACTAAAGTAAACTTGTCAACCAAAACCAAGTTCGATTTATGTCCTTCTCTTATCTCATCCAAGATCCCACTTGTCATCTTCAACATACCAAGCTTCACACCAAAATAAGTTTCTTCACAAACCAAACTCAAGTCTCGAAACTGTTCAAGCAATTCCTATTCTCTCACCATTAACATAGACATATGTAATGATTTCCTACTCAACGCGTCGGCAACCACATTCGCCTTTCCAGGATGGTAATTCAAGCTAAAATCATAATCCTTCAAGAACTCCAACCACCTTCTTTGTCTCATATTCAACTCTTTCTGATCAAACAAATATTTCAAGCTTTTATGATCACTGAAAACATCGAA